>OX359274.1:49622063-50222063 GCA_947179155.2 Hedera helix
TTAGACAAACAGAACTAGTCAAATTGACGAACCTGAGTATATCGTGTATTCTTATTTTTTTTATTTTTTATTTAATTTTTTATGTGATTGTAATATATTTCAATCTTAAATTCTAACTGAAAGGAACTCAAAATATATAATAGAATTTTTATTTGTATATATATGCCTGCCAAAATGAATACTAATATATAGTAATAGTAATATCAACAAACACTACTTACTTAAAAGTTTCAACTATTTTATAAAAGGGAGCCACGAGTGATACCTAATTAATGTTTAAGGAAAATACAAATCTTGCCAAATTATTCATATATTAATCTTCGATCGCCTGATGTGAATATTAATCGTCAAAGACTATTGCTTATATATATTGATTAGTTCTAATAGTTTTTTTTTTTTTATAAATTCAGTAACAATATGAAAAAAAGGGTTCGCTTAATGTGTGCCCTAAGGACACACACTAAGCACGGAAAATAAGAGATGACACATGCTAAAAATTATTTTTTTTATATAGTTGCACTGAATTCAATATATGGGGTCCACTAGTATATTATTTTTTTATACATTTAATTCAGTGCACCTACATAAACAAATAATATTATACATTATTTTCCGCGCATAGTGTGTGCCCTAAGGGCACACATTAAGAAAATCCTAAAAATATATACAAGTTTTCTATTATTCACTTTTTCATTATAAATTAAATTTCTAATTTTTTTGGGTCCCAAACCTCAAAAACAAAGTGGTACGTGAATAATCAAAATAAAAGGAAAGTTGTAAAAGATTTACTATGAACCAAGTCGGCACACAAACAATCTTATGTTATAATATTCGGTATATAATCAAAATATAAAATTATTTTTACCAAACAAAAAAATTTATTTCAAATTTCACATTAGAGTTTTCAAATAAAATTTAACCACAATTCAAAACCATAATAATTAATAAACTAATTTAATAATTTTAAATTAATAATACATAAGTACATAATTCATAAGATAAAATCTATTAAAGTCTTAATTCGATTAATCGGTTATCCGAATAATTTAATTTTCATACCCGAATACCAAATTATAAAAAAGTTATAACAGAATATATCTAAATAATAAAAATAATTCGGTTAAAAAAATATAATTCGATTTGGTTTTACTTAAAAACAAATGCATGAATGAAACAAGCTGCTGGGCTGTGAATTCAGGAGAAGCATAATGAAGCGGAGCCCACAAAAGAGAGAAAGAAAAGTTGGTTACATGCTTGGTGCTGACCAACTAATTAATTCTTTGCATCTTCACCACCCCAATCTACTTGCTTTAATTAATGCCGAACCTTTTCCTTTTGATCAATCAAATAATCAAATGAAAAATCAGTTGTTGAATAATATTAATTTTTCTAAAAGGCTTCACATACAACCTTATCCATCTATCCAAAGAGAAGGGAATCCTATCATACACCATGTTCATCCCCCTCGATGTAAATATTCTTTACGCGCGGAGGATACCCAAACATTTTCCTAACATGAAAAGGTTTAGCCATGAGCTCCTTATCCTTTATCGACCGTAGTATGACATGAACCACCACCACCTCCTCAAAACCGACTGTTTGACCCGAAATTGGCAAATATCCTTGATGATAATAAGGCACCAACTCAGACTGTTAACGCCCATAGACAAAATTATCTATTAAGTATGCAAAAAATGGCAGAAACCAAATACAGAACAAAGCAGTTGATGTAAGTAAGGCATAAATAAATAAAAAATTAACACGAACAACGGGATAATGCATAACAAATTACAGCATAGAGAGATGACTTCATCAAGTAGAACTGTATGTTGTCTATCGTTCTAGCAACAAGAAAACATTTCACCGGGTAACGTTACATTATACATATTCAACAAGGCTTTGCGTCTATAACTTTCAACTAAACTAGATAAGGGATCATGGTGAAAACAAAACCTGGGTCAAAAGCATACTTTAACATTCTATACCTAGGCAACAACCCGTTGTAAAAGCTAAAGAGTCAAAAAGGTTGGGAGATCAATTAGTAGATTGTACACGGAAAGACTCATTTTTTGTATCTCCAAGCAGCATGTTTGAGCTTGGTTTGTTAGCATACACCGTTATATCTCTATGCCAAATATAATTCGAGCATCCCTTCCTTCAAAATTCAGCTGGACAAAGGTGGGAAATCATCTTCATCTTTCAGATGGTAGGACGATGGTACAGTACACCTACATGCCCCAACAGAATAGAGCTTAAACAAGACCATAAATATGTACACCAACACCAGAGGAAATTTTTCGCAGGTCTACAGGATTCTCATACCTATTCTCATTCTCACCAACTACAGCTTTTGGACTCTGAATCCCTGAAGTAGGAAGTCCTTGACTAGAAGTCTGAGGGAGCGAAGAAGCAGGTCTTGGCTGCCTGCTGCTTTCTGGCAAGGGTGTTCCTTGTGGTATATGCCAAATCGAACCAGATTCAGTAACTCCGTTGGGTTGCAGAATAGAACCATTAATATTAGGATGCACCTTCCACCAAGGGGAACCAGAATGCTGCACATCCGAAAACCCAGGCATCCCACCACCTTGATCAACAGGGAATTCAGTGAATGTATATGCCCTGCCATTGCTACGAGGGGACCTCACTGGTGCCTGATTCCTTCCTTTCACCACAGAAGGCCTATAACCTTGTGGAGGCCGATTCTGCAAAAAGATTCTGCAAAAACTTAATATTGTGGCTCACCACATGAACAATGTAGCATAAATACAAAGTGAAATCAGGGTGCAGCGAGCTAAGGCTCACATGACATAATTGTTTCATGGTATAGACAATTTAAAATGCAAATGTATCTAGCTGGAGGCATAATAGGAGCACACCATGTTAGGAAAGTATGTTCCTGTTCCTCGCGGCTTTGGTATCTCTTCCGAGCCAAAGGACACACCAGGTACCATCACTGGGTTTATGGGATAGAACATTGGACTTTGGATTACACTGTTGATAATTCCATTAGAAAACCCATTCCGCAGCGATGAGCGCTGGATAGCATCCCATGAATTCGTGCTCTGAAAATGAGATGGTGGTGGAGGAGGCATTGACAGTGCGGGCATATACGAGGCATACTCATAGAACCACCGACCATATTGCAAACAGTTAAAGTGAAAATTGAGATCTCCACGGAGGTCTAACAAGGAGTTTGAAGATTCAGGACAGGCAGCATTACTTGCTGAGGTCAAACCACAATTAGTATTATGTGAATCTTCGGAGAGGGTAACAGGATATGGTACTGAAGGAACATCCTGTGATCTAACAGGCTTTCTAACCTTACTGCCCAGGTCATAGCCAATATTAATGCCTTTCTCTTTGTCAGGTACTTGTAATACCTCAGAAGAAAGTCTATTGTCATGGTTTTCTGACTGAATTATGTTCAAGTTTCCATATTTTGTCTCCCCACTACCTGAAGGGGGATTAGAGAAATGAAGATGGGGTGCATAATGGAATTTGGCCTCCGGAGAATCAATCTCCTCCCTACTCATAGAAGAGATTCCCCGTGAATCAACTGAAATTTTAAGAGCTTGAATTCTGGGAATAGCATGATCTTCTGCATCCCCAGAAAAATGGAAACCCAGGACATCACTCCCTTTTGCAGAAGCATTAGCGTCTGGCAAAACGGTGGAGCGTAAATTATTTATAGAGTCTCTTGGCTGTCCATTTGCAGTTTTGACTTTCATCTCCTCCTCTAATGCTGTAATGACATAGACTCCATCCTGGAGTAAACCAACAGGATTGTGTTTATAATCTCCATCTATGCCAATAAAATGAGCTCCTTTTGAACTAGAACCTACCTTCTCTACTCGGCTTGACTCAGTTTCTGAAACAGAAAATGCAGGACAAGTAATGCTGGGACTAGATATATAGACAGGATCTTGAACATCAGGCCTCTGTCCACTTCCATGCCTATCCAATGTATTCAAGAAAAAAGTACAAAGTTCAGCAGATATACTATCCTCCGGCCGCACTAGTATTTGTTCAAGTTTTCGTGCCCCATAAGAGAAAGCGCTCCTTATCCGATAGAAATTTCCTATACAGGCATGCACGTTATCATTAGTTTTTCTTGACAAAAGAGAGAGAGAAGAGGGAGAGGGAGTGCTTGAATATAGCTAAAGCATACAGAACTGTTTTCAAGCATGCAAACAAGAGTACGTGGCTACACAAAAAGGAAATTTAATGGACAGAAATAAAAGGCAGAGATAATATGTCCAATAAAAATATAAAATAAGCTTTACCCAAGGTTCACTTTCTTAACCCCATATCTATTTTGACCACTCTATGCGCTGTAACAATTCTTCTCTCTTCAACTTCTTAGTGAAGAAAACACACACTCACACACACATGATTTTCTTAGTATAAAAGTACAACTCAAAAAAATTGATGAATTCTTCCAATAGTTCGTCCATGACTAGAAGACAACATCCAACATTCATGATCAGATATTTCAATTAATCTTAATCATAAATCAGTAGCAATACAAGGAATCAACCAGAATAAGGTGATTAAAGAGGAGTGACTTCTACCTTTGCTGACACTGCGGCCCAAGTTGTTATATTCTTTTAGAGGATCGACTATATTGAGATGTTTTTGGGGGAAAATTCTTATATTTATAGCAACATCTTTTGAAGGAACAGAAAATGTGTCGACACAATATCTGTAGAAATCCTCAGTGAGTAAAAGATCCCCCAAACCTTTTTCAGGTGTTTCAACTGCAGAAAGGACAAAAACATAGCATCTCAAATGAAAAGATAAAAAGCAAGAAGAGCACTTGAATGAAAAGATAAAAGAAATAAGAGCATTTGAAGCAGTAGTTTCAGAAATATTGCCCACCCTCAATTTCTGGCAATGAGGACACACGAACTGGACCACGTAAACTGATGCAGTAGTTCTCCCAATCAAATTTGCTAAAATAGTCCAAAAATTTATACAAAACCTGAAAGTAGTCAGCACAATCATCGAGTTTACTTCACGTCAAATATTCGTAATTGTGCGGACCCAACAATCACTCTCAGGAGCACTTACTGCTAATGGACCGTCTAAGGTTGAGTGGAAAACTTGAAAAATATATAGAACCAAAGTCTCCAATGCATATGTAGAAATTAAACCATGATGAGCACCAAGAATACGACTTTCATAATAGCACCAGGATTTAATCAGTAAGATACTACGCTTAAAGAGATGATCTTTGCCAATGAAGCGGTCAACCTGTCCATTGAGCAGCATCAGAAATGTCAAATTTACAAGCAAAATTGTCCCGTCATACTAAAGGAGCGCTACTATATAATATATGCACAGTCCATTGACCCACACAAGTCAACTAATCCTGTCCACAAATATATCATTCTATTTGAGGAAAAGAGTCACTTTGATGTGCATGTTCGTTCATGTGAAGAGAATCTCATGCTAGCAAGAATTGGGGAAGGGAAGCTTGTTTTTAAGTTCAATGCTACATATGTTTTCTTCTTCTTTCTTTTCCTTATCCTTTTCTTTCTTTTTTTGATGAGTAATTTCATCGCTACAGATGTAAATTGAAGTATCCACTATATTAGGAATTAGGAATTAGGAAAATCATTTGAGTGCAATATTGCAACGAAATTTGATAAAGATAACGTCAGAAATTTAAGTCCCAATACAGAAACTAGTTTGATGACTTTGATCTCAAAATCCTAAATGTTCTAGTGCCAAGTTTATCAGTGAATTAAATTAATAAACCAATCCTAATTGGGACTTGGGCTTATTGGAGCCTTCATAAGATGTATTCGTATACATTTATAAAAGCAAATCAATTTACTAATCAATGATCGTAATATTGAATTTTCAGAAGTAATGTACCAGCTCAAGAAAGCAGAGAGTGCATAGTCCTCCTATTTGATTGAAGGAAATATCCACCACAATATTCTGCACTAGGCATTTCACGAGCTTAACCTGATATTAAAACATTTAATATCCATAAAGTGAACAGATAGACAATGGAAAATAATTTTCTCCAAAGACCCAACTATATGGAATTCTGTTGCTTCAAAAGTGAAAGAGAAGTTTGCAACCTGCATAGCTATGAGTGAAAGTGGTTGCAATAGTCAAAAGCATAATGCTGAAAAAAATTGAATTACGAAATAGAGCTCTCGTACAGAAGGCATTGAACGCAATAACATTGATTTATTATATATTTTTCAGGCCCCCATTTTTGACATAAATGTTATTATAGTTTCCTCGAGTATTTTGTTCAACCTATAAAAATGAATGATGGAAGAACTTTTTATTTCCATCTACCAAGCTCTCAGGAAGACATTACCTATCATTAACTTCATAGATTGATTATATGAGTTGGTCCATCCAACAATGGAAACAGAAAAAATAACACTCAGAGATGATCTAATTACTTCACATAATAAGTATACATATACTTTCCAGATTGAGAACATGCTCAAAAAATAAATATATAAAAAGTTAATGAGGAGCAAATAACCAAGCTAGTGCAGTCAACTGCAAAGCATCCCAATGATCCAACAGACCCTGTGTCACTCTATGAAACCAAAACTTCTTCACAAAGATGAAGAGAAGATAAAGGTCCTCTCATAACCTTAAAAGATAGATGTGAAGTGAATACAACATTCTAGGGGGAAAAAATCTCACAGAAGCCTTTTCTGGGACGTAGAGCCTCTTCCTTTATCCGCACATAACTTCTCATGTTATTTTGAAGTCGATTATGTAACATATACCAAATACAATCAAGCATGTAGAAACAACAAATGTGTGACAAATAGCAAGGAAAAGAAGGATGGAGCAAATACAATCTTAGACTGAATGGAGCAAAAAGATTCAAAACATCTCCAGGGTGAAAGATAAATACCTCCGCATGGATTAGCTGGATCTCTTTTATCACAAACTCTGCACAGCTACTTTTTTCTTCTCTTTGAAGCTCAGATACTATATTATTGGCTAGTGCCTCCTCAATACTTGCACCACCAAAGGCAGTTAAATCAATGTCCCCATCAGGAAGATAAGTTTTTAATGGTACTGAACCATATGGGAAGACCTATAAAACCACAAATAGGAAATTCATAATTATTAAATTAACTAGATTGAGGAATAGGTCTGTCTCAGATCTGAGTGCACACTGTAAATCGTGAAGAACCAAGAGCGTCGTACTTTTATCTATATAATAAGTACATTTTTTGTGTTGGGTTGGGGGGGGGGGGGGGGGGGGGGGGGGGGGGGGCGATAGAGGCATGCAAAAAGTTATTTTCATCAGACAGACCACAGGTTGCTTCACTTTCATATCATCCAAACTTTAAAACTTTACAAACACATTTTTAACGTCAAATAGAAGTGATTATTCAATGTAGCACCAAAGTATTTTTGGCATTTTCAACTTCTTAAATGCAAGAAAACAATTATCTTCTTGATTAAAAAATTTCCTCGACGGATAAAATTTCAAAATATACTAAAGTAACATAATAATCATTTAAAGATCCCTGTGCAAATTAGTAGAATAAGGTTCTGTATATTCGTTGCCATTTATAGTATCAGTTTGATCTGTGATGATCAGGCATGAAACTCTATTATGACTCATCTTTATGAAACCATAGGCCAGTTTTGCCACATTTCAAGCACCCAATATCACATTGTGCACCCATGTGACAAAGTCACTCCAAATCGTTCTATCAAGAGTGATGCAAGAGTGTAGTAAGCTTAATGCCTCTGAAATCTCAGACTGGTAATACTGGAAAGTGTCATATCCCATGAGGGGACGGTAGGGAAAACAATAGAAGATTGTAGCACATCACTCCAATTTTCACAACGAAAGAGTAGAAAGATTAGAAATGTATATGTGAGCCTTGAAGAACCACTACTAATAACTTGGACCATGGCTTGTGTTCCATGTTGATGGGCATAAATCGTTAAAGTTGTTATGTTAAGCGGTCCCAAGAAAGGCTGGTCGTCCACCTACATAAAATCTTTCATCATGGTGCTTGTTAGTAAATACTCAGTTTTGGTATTTCACTATATACCTGTCATATGTCCGCCTAATTGATTACGATAACATTAATAAAGCCTAAGGTGAGGCCCAACATTTTTTTTGGGGGGGTGGGAAGGGGGGGGGGGGGGGGGGGGGTGTTTGGGTAACACATTAATTAAATTGGTTAAACTCACAAGCTCTTCTGTAGGATGTCTTACCATGCAACCAAGTTGTGACTCAGGATATCACTCACAAAGCACTCTAAACAATTAAACAGGATACCAAAATATGTATCTTAATAATTGCAGCCCACAAATTTGTGTGGAACCAAATAATACCTCTACAAGAAAAGAAAGACTAGATCCAACGGGCAGAGTTGTCTTAAAATGATGAAAATGATAGCACAGTGTACTCCTAAAGAATTGGACTAGACAAAAACAAACAAGTATAACCTCCATTTTGTCATACTGATAGATACTCGAGCTGCAGAAAATTCTTGAAGTCATCTACAGAAAATTTTCAGTCCTATGCAACGCAGGGAGCACTACTAAAAATCAATGGAAAAACGAAGGTCACCTACAGGCTACAGTACTTGCATAGTTAAGATTAACATGAAGATAAGGGAAGAATCACAAGCATCCTTTAGCCCTCTGATCAATTTGTCAATAGTCAATACTATCTGAAGTTGTACCAATGATCAAAATACTAAGTATCATATAAGTAGTTCAGAGAAAGTGAGAAACTAAGACTTGGAAGAGAAGTACAGAATAATAAACCAAAATTTATTCTAGAAGAACAAAAATGCAGCTATTCAACGTGACTAGCAGAAATATATAGAAAGAGCTTCATATAGTTTGTGTAAGGATGAAGAAAGCTAAAAAAATGTGTGGAGATATAAATGGTGCATTTTAAATAATATATAATCGGGCTACTGGTTGGGGGATATAGAGGGTATGTTGACATGATAATGCATTTGTATGACGGAGTTCTGGCTGCAGTAAGAACCTAAGAAGTATGAAAGTTCAATTATCATGCCAGTTTCTGTAGAAGACATCTACACTTTAAGGGGCACTCCCCGAAGCATTGAAACAACATTCTAGATCTGCTCCAAATAACAAGTGGGGAGGGATAGTTAGTTACAGAATATGTAAACATAGTAAAAAAAAAGGGAAAGAGATATGGATAAGAGGAGATAAGGAGTTTTTATATCAATAACTCCTTTGACTTGGGGATATTTGCTAAGCTTAGTTTTAGGATTACGTCTAGGTATAGGGCATATGGCAGTTTTTGATTTGCTAATAGGATGAATGTCTTTATTTATGAATTGATAATCTCAAAAAACTAAGAAATTTGGATTCCAACGTGAAGAGCCAAAGCCACAGTCTTTTGTATAGAGCATATATCTGCTACATGTACTTCAAAATGGTTATCTTAATACATTATACTGAACTGCAGCAACAGCAACTCAAGCTCTATATATTGATCCTCTCATAATCGTAGAACTTAGTATAATAGGATTAAATGAGACCTGACATGGGTCAGTTTTGTGATGCATTACTAAATAAGTACATCCTTGTCAATCGAGCATAAGTGAAACACGTCAAAAGAAGAGCTATATCTCATTCATCTAGGACAAGATGTACCCTATAAGTTAGTTTATAACACATAACACCAAGTAAGATTATGCCTCTTTGTGCTTACTCGTATATGCTGGGGGTGGGTTATGGGGGAGGAGAAACTCAAGAAAAATGATGAATTCAAAAAAGAATGCATTTCACTCATTGAATGGTCGGGAAGTTCCAACAGACTATCATAGCTACATTCTATTAATGTTTCCTTCCAACGCCTATTCATGGTTAGAGCAAACAGAACAGGTGAGACTGGAATATATAGCAGGCTTCATGCAGTTTCCCCATCATAGATATGTACACTCCATAAAACGTATGTCTTATTAAAATGTCATGGAACCTAAAATTATCGTAGCAAGGATTTAGCTCGAGAGATCCCTGCCTTGATATAGATACCTAATGCCTGGCTTATGTCACTCCCTGACACAGCGACATATTCTTGTTTTGTCTTATAGAATCTACATGGGAATATTCTACCATTAAATGCATGTGTGCAATAATTTTCTTTCTATAGAAAAACTGATAACAACAATATGCCTATGTAAGCATCAATTAGCAGATAATTAGGTCTTTCACAAACAAACAAATACCAGCTAAAATAGTCGAAAAAGATTAATTTATATAAAGTGTACTCAAAATACACCTGAAGCAAACCTCTCTAATGTGGATCTTTCAAAAGCAATATAATTTTGGTTCACATAGCCCAACTTAGATTTGTAAAGGAAAATTTTCATCAGCCACAGCAATAATGTAAAGCTTTGCACAACTATGACACGTACACTGGTAGTACCAGGAGCCCATAATAATGAATCTCCATAAGTGCAACCTCTAATATACAGAGAAGCGAAAGAATCAGATGTGAAATTAATAAAACAAAACTCTAAAACAGCATAATAAATTCCAAACATAGCAATCACACCGTAAGAGTGTGGTATAATCCATTTGGGTAATAACTCCAAATTCCAAACTATTAATTGCACTTATGTGCTTCAATTATCCACGACAACTGAAAATGTGTCCTATAGAACTATCATGCACAATTTTGTTAGGTGTTGAGTTCCAACACCTTCTCAAGAACAACATTCAATTACAATTAGTGGATGCTTGCCCCATCATAGACATATGCACATAATGGAACTTGAGATCTATTAAACTTTGTCAAATCAGAAAAACATTTAAGTCGACAAATTTAACCCTGCCTTAATACAATCACTACGCCATGGCATCTTCCGCCACTTCACGACACAAAACAATATTATCCTCGCATCAAGACTAAACAAATAAAGCCTGTCTTGAGATACACATCCTTGAATATTTTCTGCCACTCTCCAACACACAAACATATTCGCCTCATTTTGTCAAACAGTCCAGCAGGGCATCGCCTACCGCAAGTTATTTCCTAAAAATGGCACCTATTGCTATAAATACAATGATCACGACAAGTATAACCGCCAAAACAGTACAAAAATATTTTCAAACAAAATCTAAACAACGCAATAATTCACCAAAATGGGTTTCTCCAACTAGCACAAGTCCTCTACCCTTCAGAACCAGTACTAGGGGGAAAAAATCTCCAATGACTACAAATGTATCAAGCATATATTTTCTAAAGTAAGCAAAAATTCTCACAATTCATCAAGGAAAGAAGTAAGTGCGCTTTGATGGATAAATGCTAACTTAGGAGCTGCCTCTAGCAAAATACAAGAAACAAATCTGTAATCATAACAAAAAAACACTTTGAAATTGGAGTACATATAACTGCATGCAAACATATAAGCAATCATCAAAAGATACAGATATGTGTGCGAAAGTAAAATTCTAACCTCGCAACCATTACAGTTTCTAATTAACCTCCGCACATAATCTATAACTTCAATTCTTCTTTTTTCAGAGACAACAGTGGGCTGAACCTGACAAATAATCTTCTGGGTCGATTTCTCGGCTATGGCCCAGCGTTCAGCCCCAATCGGAGATGGACTTGGGTCCGATGACGGTGACTGCACCAGCCTTTCTTCTTCTGTAAAGGTGACGCTTGGTTCCTGAAGATCGCCCATGAAAGTCCCAAAAGCCAAAAAGGATTCCTCACCCCCGGGTGGCTTTTCAGGCAGCCATTGATCAGAGTTTTGTTGGGGTTGAAATTGAAATTGAAATCTGATCGATGAATAGCGTATCTGATTGTTTGATGGAAAGGGTTTGAAGCTTTTGGAAATTGAACGAGAGGGGGAAACCAGGGGATCTGTATTCGAGTGAGTGAAGGTTTTGGTAATGGCAATGGAAATGGTTCGATTAGAAAGATCCAATCTTTGTAATTTATTGAGAGTATAGAGCAGCACTTTTCAGCTCTGTTATTAGGTTCAGCTAAAATCTTTTGTATCCTTTTCTTCCTCCCAATTTTCTCGTATTCTTTCGCCTCTTCGAATTTCTCCTTCCTCCTTCCAACATTTTACCACCATTTTTATTTTCTCTTAATTTATCTGTTTATTTTTTTTATTTAGTACATAATAATCATGAAAAGCGTAACATAATCATCTTACTATGGTCAATATGATGAATTATCCAAATTACTTAAAATGTTAAATAAATAGTCAACACCGTTATAAATTACGTGCAAGTAAAAATCTAATTTATTCAAACTGGTCATATCTATCATCTAAATTGTGCGTCCTAATGGAGACTAATGATGAAATAGAAGTAAAGAAAGCACCCATCCAATATCCATCGTTTAAAATGTATGTATAAATGGAGAGACTTGGTCAGATTTGATAGCCACGTACTAGTCTGCTTGTTTCTCAAGCAAACAGTAATTACTACATCACGTATACATGACACAAATCTGATCAATAAGGTACGTGATGGTACTAATTACTACTAGTATTTTAGATAGATTGCAGGGCATTTTAGTTTTCAACGAACAATATATTGGTCGTCACTTTTGTGGGCAAGCAAAGCCGATAAGTATAGATTGGACAATATAATATGAGATCATCTTTATTAACGTACATATTAAATAACTATTTAAAAATAAAAAATTAAAAAAAAATCCTAAACACACTCCCTTTAAAAAAATATATCAATATAAATTACGTGAGCAATTAATTGCAAACTTTATTATTTCAAAAAAAGAAGGTAATAGGTTTGATATAATGTACCCAAAAAAATACATGTAAATTTTTAGATGATGATGGTAAAACATTTTGTAAGAAAAGAAGGGGCTAAAATTTTCTACTTGCAAGAGGAAGGAATCCCAATAGCCTGCCAGGGAGGGGAGTTAATAAACGTAAATGAAATTCTATTAGGGGGTAAACTGAATAAATTGAAACATAGGTGTGCAAAGTGAAATTTTAAGGTAAAATTGAAGGGAGCAAAATGTCTATCGGGCTACTGGTGAAGTTACTCCGACCTCACCAACCATAACCAAAAAATACATTTGGGGGAGAGAGATTTGAGTGATTGAATATCAAGCGAAGCAAGGGATTGAACAATTTGTTTAAAGTTAACAAATGCCGATAAATTGCAGAGTTTTGCCAGTGATGATGATGATGATGATGGTATTAGTACTATTGTTTGCATCAAATTCCAACGCTTACAGGCCCGGCGACATCGTCCCCATGAGCAAAATGGGTCAATACCACTCTGTCGGTATCTCTTTTCCTCCCTCTCTATCTACTTGTACACACAAATTGCTTACTTTGTGTGATTTGATTTTGGAATTACCAGTCCAGAACTGTTTGGCATGACATGATTGGTCGCCACTGCCCGATCTTTGGAGTCAATCGTGAGGTACTCATCTTCTTCTTCAGTTAATCTATTTAGAGTTCTATTTTGACTTCTTCTATTTTTCGCTCAAATACTTTCATTTATTCATTATCATACGTTATGAATTGATGTTCCAAAATTTTTTTTGGGGTTTTTATGTAGGTTTTGATTCCCATACCAAAACCAACTGGTTACACGGGAGCTGACCCGTATAAGATGTGAGTCGCCATCTTACACTGATTGTACTATATGTTTTATTTCTTTAAATTGTTGGAGTTTCATTTGGTGGTATGACCTTAGGAAGATTTGAACAAGTGAGCTATGCAATGGGTATTAAAAAGTTTAATTACAAAAGTGAAGTTAACCCAACTAGGACTCAAGAGTAGATCTGGATGAGTGAGCTGTCAATTATGCAATGGGAGATCCATAACTAGCTATGGACATTATTGCAACTAGTGCATCTCCCACTGTCCATAGGAATCAAACGGCCAATATTTGGCTTAAAAAAACACCTTTTAGGCCTCTAAGGCCCGGAAGCAATTTAGATATGGAATGGCATATATACTCCTAAAATTGAACAGTTAAAAAATCAACATAAACCTCTTAGTCCCAGAAGGGGAAGTTAATGTAAATTGATCCGACACTGAAGATGGAAAAAAAAACACCTTCCGGGGGTCTTAGTCCCGGAAGGGGTTTATGTTGATTTTTTAACTCTTCAATTCTAAGGTTGTATACATATTTTCGCATCTAAATTGCTTCTGGAACTAAAAGTTGGGCTTCCGGACCTCCAAGGCCCAGAAGGTGTTTTTTTTTGTTGTTGTAAAATATTAGTTGTTTGATGATCTTATGGATGGTGGGAGATGCACTAGTTGGAATGGTGTCCATAGTTAACCAACTACACTTCACATTGTGGTGAATAACATATGTTTCTAATAGAGGCAGCTTATTAGTTGTAAATTGTTGATTTAACTATGATGTTTAGCAATTACTATGAGCAAGCAATAGCTTATGTCTTTTATAAATTTGTTAACATAGGTTATGGTCATTAACATTGAAGTTCTGACCACTTTGAACATTTTCACTTATCTTTATTCTACTGCAAAAAGTGACCTTGGTCCAAAACTTTTAACAGTTATGATGTGGCTTTCGGTTTCAATTACAGGACACCTTAAAGATATAGTTTGTCATAAATGGTCAAGAAATGATTTTTATTGTTTAATTTTCTGCATTAACATGTTGCTTGACAGTATCATGCGCTTAGCTTTTAGCTTTACTGCTCCAAACTTAACTGTACTCTGGATTTGGCTGTGTGAGTCGTGATGATTTTCTTCACTATTCAAAAGACATGACTCCTCTAGTTGCTTGCTATAGAATACTTACTAGATATCTCAAATGTATCATCAACATTTGCTCACATGCATTCTTATTTTCTTTCTTTACTAATTCATAGTTAAATTCAGATCATTTCAAGTTGGAAGAGAGAAGCTTTTGGTTCCGTGGCTTCTTGTGATAAATAGGAAGAGTCCTGAGGTTCCTATGATTGACATACATCTGGTAAGTTTTATCTTTATGAAGAGAACTGTCTCATGGCTAAATTTTTCAATATTTGAATACTTTTTAATATTGCAACTGAGGAAATGTGCTTAGTGACATTGTAAACTTCCTTTACTTTATTTTCTTTTCAACTTGCGTTGAAGATCTTCTTACGTGATGAAAGTAGTATTATAATAATTGTCATGCAGAGGTACTCAGGAAGCGATATACTCGGTGTTACTGCTAATGTTGTAGATATGCCTCATAAGTGTAAGTATTCCAATATATTTCAAATTCTACAATCATGCTAAAAATTGATATTAGAAATAAGAGTATATGTTGGAGCTTCAAATTACTTAGTTAACTAGTTGATAAGTTGTTTTCTTGTTTCCCTGAAAATTATAAACTACACAAAAAGTACTACTAAATTGAAGATTTATTGTATTCAAAAGTCAAATGAATCTCATCAACTTTAAGTTTGAAAATATCTCGTATTGACTTTGAAAAGTTAAACTTGATCTTATATATTGGAATGGAAGGAGTATTCTTTATATAAGTAAAGAGTGTACACGATATTAAAAGGGGGGGAAAGTCCCTACACAGAGTGTATATATCTGCTTCAACAATATTTATGCAAAGAGCAACTACCCAAGAAAGCGAAAAATGGTTCTGCAGAACCCTGAGCCAAAATTTCTTGTCCAGGAACACATGTAACAAAAGCCTCTTTACAACCAGCCAACCACTGTAGGTAACTTTTCATTCTCGAGTTCTTTTATTCTGCTTTGTTTATAAAGACCAAAAGATACAACTCATAAGCACCCTTAAAGCAACTTATAGGTCTTGGTTCTTATAAGCTATAATTCACATAGCTTATTCAGATAAGTTCTGTCAAACACTAAACCCTTAACTTTCTTTAATATATGTGATCCCACAAAACTTATGCAAACCTGTCATACCATTATAAAAATGGCATTTTTTTGTCAATGTGACTTGACCATAGCAGAAGGCCCAGTGAAAGATACTTTTCTTTCTCCTTTCCTCTTTTGTTCTTCTGGTATAATATTAGAAACGTTTAACTTATCAAAAACAAATAATAAATAAAACAGAAATGTTGCGGGGAAGTGGCGACTTTCTGGTAAACTTTGATTTATTTTTCATTGTTGTGTATATTGTGTGATTCTATATGTTTAGGAATAACATGAACTGTTTTATATTTGTTGAATATCAAGTGAAATGTTATAAGTTGTAACGACTTGCATTTCATTATTACAAATGTATCTTTCTGGACGTCATATGGTTTAACAATTGATGTGGTGGATGACTAAATTCACATATCTCTACATTGACCAGATGTTGAACTTCATCCTGACATCAGTAAACAATTTTGGGACCCACAACATTGGCCAAAACATGTGCTTGTCAGATACACATGGTTAGTGTTACTGCTTTTGCAATTAATATCTACCATCTTTTGGCTCACCGGTGACTGGAATTTTAAATTATATTGATGTTATTGAACTGAATGCTTATAGTCTAAGCAGATTCTATAGGAATCCAATGTTATGATGATCACCATATTATTCTAGTTATTTTATTTTTTTCAAGAAACAGTTGTAAGCATTTGGGGCCCTTTGATTGATTGTTTGACCGGTAATTTTTAAAAGTAAATTATATTTATTTTACGATTCAATACTCATGAGCTTGGTTATATTAATTTTTTCTTTCTTTTGCCTTAATATCTTGGGTTTTCTATGAGTTTTTATTCTCAATATCTAAGCATTGTAAACCAGTTACAATGTAGCAGATTGGATAACAAAGAACACATATCTTTAGTATTACAATGAGTCAAACCTCTCTAGCCAAAAAAGAAGAAGGAAATCTTACACACCTGCCATGCTGGGGATGATTTGGAAAGTAATTGGTCATTCCAATAATGCCAATAGATGTTTGTTATATTTATCAGTATCACCAACTTCTCAAGGACTAAACATGAGTGGTTATGGTAGCAATCAGGATTGTGAGGGGAAAAAAATAAAGAACAAAGAAACATCCTTTAATATCATTAATTGTTCTTAACCAACTTCTCAAGGACTAAACATCAGTGGTTATGGTAGCAATCAGGACTGTGAGGGAGGGGGGGGGGGGGGGGGGGGGGGGGGGGGGGGGGGGGGGGGGGGATAAAGAAAGAAAGCATCCTTTAATATCATTAATTGTTCTTAATATGTTCATCACCTTAGTCTTCCTGATTTACTGCTGCAGACAGTAAACTAATTGTATGCGTTGTCTAATTATGCTCACTTTTCCAAATAATGTAGTTTGTTACCGACTTTTGTTGTTCTATCTTCTGATGTAATGCAGGGAGGAGCAGTCAGAGATAGACGTGGCTTCTGGATTTTTTGTTCTCTTTGGATCAGGTAAAGATTTGCTCTGCAAATGTACTAGTAATACTTTTAGTTCTATTCAAAATGATCATGCACTGTTGTTGTCTGACTTGGGTTAGTAGAAAGTGCGGCAAAGTAGAACACTTGTTTCTTCAGAAATTTTTAGCATTATTTGGATTAATGTTCTTCAATAAAAATATCTATATAGCTAGTTCACAAAGATGCTTAATAGCATTTTTTATTTTATTTTTTGCTAATTTTGGGGAGGGGTTGAACCTAGGATCTCTTGCTTAGCAAGGGGCCTAATACACCAACCGAGTCAAAGGCCGTTGGGGCTTAATAGCATTATTTAGATTCAGATTTATATAAAACTTTTCTTGATTACGTACATGCTACATAAACTGCAATCTTACATTCTTTACTTGGAAAGTTGGAATGAGAAAATTGACATGGCAAGGACTTGTATTGGTTTATGATAGAATAGTTTACTGCCACTATTCTTTCTCTCAGTTTTTACTAAAGCGGAGAAATATGCCTTGTAAAATTGAACAGGAAGTCTTGACAGTCAACCCCGTAGAACAATATTATAACCTATAATCTTCTAGTTGACCTCCGGAGGACAATAATTTGCTTTTATAACACCTAATGGCTTAAGCTGCTGTTCCCATTTCTAGATCCCTTGTTGTCATCCGTGAGGTGAAAATATTATTTCCTGTACTAGACAGTTTGTGATTTTAGAAGAACATTGATCATTGTATGCCATTTGAGCTCGGAAAGACTTCAGTCAGAGGTTCAACTCATGGGGCCAATGAATGTGACATGACACTACGGACAATTCTTTCTGACATTTTTCTTTTTGGCAAACAGGGCTTGTTTTGTCTGTTATTCTTTCGATCTACATATTGCAGTCTTCTCGAGATAAATTAGCAAGGTATCCTTTATTTCTCCTATCATGTGTACCTGTAATTTTCTTGTTTTATTTCTTCAAGTACTGAACTCTTGGACCATAGCGTGTGTAAGATACTATTTGTTACAGATGCTTTGGTTGCATTAAGACTCCTAAGATTTTTTAAATTCTCCAGGTTTGTTAAAGAGACTGTTGCAGAAAGTAGCATGCCTGGTGGAGGAGTGGCAAAAGTTGAATGACTGAAATCCCTCGGAGTTTTGAAAAACAGTCTACAATATCTCTCCTGAATTCAGCCAGATTCTTTGTAGGATGTTTCTGTACGAGTTGTTCTCTTAGAAATTTTTGTTTGTTTTGGGGTGGTTATTGTTTTCTTGTTCTTGCAACCAGTCTCTCGTGCCTTCTTTCTCCTTTTCCATCTTAGTTGTGGACGTGGGAATTGGAGATGTTGGGTGAAAGATAATACGGAGTATTTGTGTCAACATGAGTGGCATAACAAAAAGAACTACTCACAGCTGGGAGGGGTGCCTTATTGTATTGTACTTCAGTGGAAGCCAAAAGGGCAATCCAAGAATTCATATTAATGTAGAGCAATGTATTGTTCATCATCCCGTCACTATGTTGTCTGGGATCTCTGTATGATTGGAAGACTGATTTTGATGGTGGATGGTGGAAGCTATAAAAATTTACTCATAGAAAGTTGATGAATTAACTGTACACACAAGAAAATAAAATTATTCAGACTTGAAAAGGAAATAGCTCAGAATTTATGATTGTTGATTTGTTGGTAATGCTCATCTACCCATGCATTCTAGTCTCCATCAAAATTCAGAACTCATTAGTCGTCACCAATGATTCTTTTAACTTCTCCCTTTTTGGCATTTTTCATGGAATTGTCCAAAGATCGACTCATTATATAAATTTAACGTTCTATTTCAGGGACTTTAGTAACGAATTTCCATGGTAAGTATAGGTTTTTATAGATATGCCTGGTATGCATTTACAGAAGTTCTATTTCAGGGACTTTAGTAACGAACTTCCATAGTAAGTTTAGGTTTTTATAGATATACCTGGTAAGCATTTACAGAATCTTAGAGAAAGCACGGGCTAACAAAGGTGGTTTCGGTGGAAAAAAGAAGTGCCGGCCTGCTGGGGGTGTGCTGGGGAGGGGGGATTCTTGGTTGGGTGGGTGGGACGGAACCTATGAAAGACTTATCTACAAAATATCAACCCCTCCACCATCTTCCTGAAGAATGAAGGTGGTTATGCCACATCTTTATCTTCTATATATCATGTAAAATCATTTGAAAACCCAGGAAAAATTAAAGAAAAGGAAGCAAATTGCTCTGTATTAAAAATCAAAAGCCTTCGACACTGAACCTTCGCGCACTTGAAGATGATGACTTTCGGCTTTCCTGTCTATCGAATCCCTCCACTGAGAGAGTGGAGGAACAGCTTCGGGGAGGAAGAGATGACGACAGTCCAAGTACCCTTGTTGGAGAAACCGATAGTCTGGTTGTTGGCGATGGAGAGAAACTTAACCTAGGGCCTGGGGTAACTATCCCATTCAAGCTTGGAGATCTAGACATATTTTTCCCACCAACTGATACTGGTTCTTGCAGTGGAAACCGGCAGGCAAATTTCATGTCTTGTATGATTTTGAAGTGTTCCACAATGGTTCTCATGGTTGGCCTTTCTGACGGTTCCATCTGGAGACATCTTTGAGCTATATAAGCCACCAGCCGTGCTGCTTTGACTGGGAAACGCCCTTTGAGTTGAGGGTCCATTATCAGTGACAGTCTACCGTCATCTGCCAAATATGGCCGGCTCCACTTAACTAAGTTCCTCTCCTCCTTGGGATGGCAGCCATCAAGATTCTTCCTACCTGTAAGCAATTCAAGAAGCACAATACCAAAACTCCAAACATTGCTCTTGGGTGTGAGCAGTCCTCTCTCTAGTGTCTCCACCGAGAGATTCGCCAGTGCCTGAACATATGCATACAAGAGAAGATAAGTAACAAGGGAAAGAGAAAGATCATCATATATCTGCTTAAACAAACCAGCAAAAAACAGAAAATAATATCAGCTAAATCTTTTGATAAGCAAACCTAAATGGTCAAAATAGAGACAGGAACACCTTAGGGACTAAAAAGCACTTACAACTGAACTGCTGGAGATGTATGTCTCAGGAATATGGCTTATGCAACCATATCCAGATAGCTTTGCACTAAAATCTTTGTCAATCTGTATATTGCAAGTGGAAAATTCATGGAACATCGCCTGTCAAAAAAGTAAACATTCATGTGAGAAAGCGCCAACTGTTCCAAAAGAGGATACATCTAAAGAGTTGGCATTCCTTAGCTAAATTCAAATAAATTGCAATTTCCAGATAGAGGAGGGGGGTCTGATTTACCTGAAAAGGCCCTTCCTCGTGCAAGAAGGTGAGACCTTGAGCAGCACATAAAGCAACTTTCATTCTGGCATTCCAGTCCATGGGAGGACCATCTGATCTTCCATACAGAAGCCGGTCTAAGCTTCCATGGTAAAGCCTCTCATAAACCAACATCTTTTGTTCTGATCCCTCACGTGCATGGAAACCAAGCAATTTACAGAGGTAAGGATGTTGCAAAGAAGAAAGGGTGTTCACCTCATTTACAAAATCTTTCAAAACCTGGAAAAATATAAAATAGGAGAGATTACATCTTCAAGTATACAAACCATTAAAAATCTCAGAACCTATAAGAGAAATGGAACCAAGTTGAGGTCATTGATTCAACAAATCAGAACAGCAAAACTGCTATATGGTGAAGGATCTATCTTTAGAATTGGTAATTTTGTATATCACTGTGAACAGTGCTTATTCACCAGCGTACAATAGGCAGGACAAAGATCACAGACAGATGTATAGCATTTTCTACAGAAAAGAATGCTATAACATTAGCTCAAAAGGCTCCCTTTAAAATAAGCATAAATACAAGATGACACACCAGCAGACAAGTTCCCTAATGGCTTATAAGGCAGAGAGAGTACAGCTAAAAATACCGAAAATGTCTCAATAAGCCAACCAACATAAACCAAAAACTCAATATTACCTGGCTAGATGGATGAAGGTGCGTCACACTGGCTTCAAGTTTTCTTGAGCCAGAATTATCATCCCCAAAGGAAGCTCTATATATCACGGAACAAAGACCTTCTGACATACATCGCTCAGGAGAGAAATTATGGCAAGCAGCTGCAAGTTCTTCAAATGAGAAGTTCCGAAGTGTTCCTGTGGGAGATGGTGCAGAAGGCAGTGCAGGAGGCAGTGGCAATGGTCCAGAAACATTGAGAGGGCCGCTGGCATTCAGTACTTTGAAGCTCCCTTGATTCTTCAAAACAGCAGCACTGCTAGGTGAGGGAAGAGGAAGAGGTTGTGGATTTTGAGACTGACGTTCTTTCATTGATCCAAACCGACTCTTCGATTCCTCCTGCTCCTCGCAGTCAATTGAGGAGAGAGAATCTTTCTCTGCTGCATCCAGGCTTGAGGGCGCAGACAAAGCCCTTGTCCTACTGTTTAATACTCTATTATTTGGCTGAACTGGTTTCACTCTGTTTCTGAAACTTGGTGGTGCAGACTGCAAAGTTCGGGTTTGAGTTGGTGGTTCTGGCAATGTAGTTGGTGTAGGGTCCTGAGGGTTGACACGTTTTACATAGATGGTCTGCTCCGATTTTTTCTTCTTACCCTTTAAAACTGTGAAACATCCCATCTTAAGTTCAAACCTTTAAGCAATAACCAGGCTCCACTATTCCTGCCAAATAAGGTTGAAAACTATACATATCAAAAAAAAAAATGAATATTTAAACATAGAAAGGCATTACAGTAAGATAATGTTTATATCTTTCCCGGTCAAGCAGCTCAAACGTTTTAATAAATAAGTTCCATTCCTAAACTTCTGATATAATCTACTCAAAAGAAAGTAAAATAAAAAAGAGGAGCACTTGAAGTCCAACCGAATCAATTTAATTTTGAGCCTAAGAGAAAATCAAAATAACTAAAGCCGACATTCACTATTATTCATTTTAAATAAAAGAATAAACTTTATCAAAAAGAATAGACTACAAAGAAGGAGGACAAGGAGTTTCCAGATAAATACAAGTGCAAGTGGTAGAATAAACAAAAACTGATGAACCAATATCAAACAGTCTCTACGTACATCTAAACTAGCAACGCCCCTAGAAACCATGTAGACAAAGCCCAAAGAGATTAATAATTAATTAAAAGAGGCCGAAATTTGGAAGAAATACATTTCTTGTGATGGAAAGAAAATTAATTACTTCATCACATTACCTAAAGAGCATCTACAAATGCTTTGGCTTTATTTCTTTAACTTCCCCATGATCACGACTGGTGAATTTGTTAAATGACTGCAATTCGCTTATTTGGACACCTATGAAACCGAGTCTATGTATCCTCAATTTTAGATTCAAGAAGGTCGACGTCTGGACAAATACCAGTACTCGAGTCAACTTTCAAAATTATATGGCATTGGACATCATATTAGGTACTTGAAAACATAATTAAGCAATTGAATTTACAGGAGAGATACATTTAACACACTTAGATAAACTGCGCAAATACCATAATGTGGAAATAAATAATCTAAAAAAGGATCCACAAATTGGTAATCAGGAAATTATACACCCTAGTAGTTGGTCAAGACTCCAACTTTCCAAGCAACCAAACTTAGAACTGCAATAAGCTTTGACTCCCAGTAATCCTACAATGCAAATCAAATAATATTGAAACTACTTCCAATTTTCAAACTACATGTATAACCACAGGGACAACTAGTGAATACAGAGTTGAGACAAGTCAAATATTATTACAATCTTCCTCCTATCAGGAAACTTAACTAGCAATTAAACAGATCCAAAGGAATAGAAAACTCGATAAAACTTGAGAAATAACAATAACACCATAATAAAGCTGCAAATTTAATCGATTGGCAGGTTCAATTTGGGGACTGAGCCATCAAAAGTGAATTTTTATACGAATTTTCCAATTTGGAGGCCCTCCATTTCCCATGAAAGAAAAATAAAGATCAACCAAAAAATTATTTCTTAAAACCCCAACTCCAATTTTTTGCGGAAAACCTGAACGTGAACCTGGAAAAAACATGAGACGCCAATCTAACCTGAGAAAAAGTTTCTGAAACCTCACTGATCTTGAGCTGCTTCCTGTGAAGACTGGATCTTCTGAAGAGTAGAATCGATTGGAAGGCACCGCGTTTGGGAAACCAAAAACAGTAGATAAATAGGGTATGAACAACAGAAACCCTAAACAAGTCAAAAGACTATGAATGAGGAAAGACAGCAAGAGATTTTTGAGGGAGAAAAGGTACCCAAAAGATGTGTGTGTGAGAGAGAGAGGGGGGGGAGAATATTAGCAATCCTTGCTAGAACTGAGAGAGAGAGAGAGAGAGAGAGAGAGAGAGATGGAGTCAACAGAAGCACTAGTCAAACCTTGTAACCAACCAAAAACCTCTTCGCTATTTTCAATTAAGAAGAAAAAAAATTCAAAAAGATGAGTTAAGTATATTTTTTATATAAAATAAAAAGTATTAAATTTATTTTTAATAACTCTCACAAAATTATATAAATTAATTAAAAAAATTGTACGTATATCTATACATATATACATACACTTGAAAACATACTTCTACTAATCTTCCGAAATGTGGTTTAGATAAAATAGTAATTTAAAAAAAGCTCCTCCTATTATCACCTCCGCCACTAATAATAACTATTGACTGAAGAGGAACAGAGGAGATTGGTGATGGTGGATGGTGAGTCTGAAGAGGAAGAGTGGTGGTGGTGGTGGTTAAAGCCCCCACCCCCTTTATTTTATGAATTTCCAACTTTGACTGACTTGTCACTTCAATCGACGCCCCTTTTCGTTGAAAATTGAGACACTTTTTTTAATTATATCCACCTAATTTACCATTATACCCATGCCTAAAACGCCTCTCTTGGTGGTGGACAATTATTTTATTTAAATTATACTACTATTTGTAATTTAAATTTTACGTTTAAATATATTAAATATTTTTTTTAACTCTATCATACACATTATTTAATTTTTTTTAATTAGATGATTGATTCTTACTTGGTCTTATTCTCTTTGCCGAAAAAATAAAGAAAAATTATAAAACATTATTGATCGAGACCTTTTTAAATATATGATAAATTTAATATCAAAAGAATTCTTGATATGTACAATAGTAAAAGAATTGTCATTTCAACAAGTAACTCTTATTTAATAAATAACGTAATTTTATGATGAGATTGACATGTAATTAAAAATAGTATTTTTCTTTTTAGATCAATAATTAAGATTAAAATTTATAATCACTTGTCAACAGGATGATTTATATCACCAAGTAAATCCCCCTAAGTCTATGCTTAAATTTAAAATTTTATAATATATTTGTCATTAAGTTTATAAATGAAATACAAGTTTAGAGACACAAAAGATTATAAAGAATACGGAGACGAACAATATCAAGGGACACACACACACACACACACACAAAAATAGTTGAATTTTAGCTCTAAAACTCCCCTAGTGATATAAGGCTGTATTTGATTATATTTTATAGTCTCTGAAAACTTTGTTTCTGATTCGTTAAGACTCAAATACTTATTTTATAAAAAATTAATTGCTTATGTAAGCCTCTATTTCGCTAAAACATAGAATCGTATCCGAAATATTAAGAGGAACATCTAAATTCATTATTACAAGAATGCCCTAGTAGATAAATACCATTGGTCTAGTGGTAAAATTGCACCTTATCACGCGACTATTATTATTATTACTGTTACTATTATTACTATTATTAAACTTTATTATTATTATTATTATTATACTGTTCAGAGGGTTAAAATGATAAAATACTGTTATTTAGATATTTTGAAAAAATTGATTATTAAATAATATTTCTTCATTCAGATACAACTTTATTCAAATGTCTAAATTATTCAGATCTTAACAAAAAAAAATTATCAAACACAACTTAAATATCAGCTAGCCAACAAAAAATATAGATCTTTTATTTCGTTACAGTATTAAATGCCTTTGTTTTTTCTCTATCATTCATTATTTTAACGAGTTCGGCTACGTACTTCTCCTCTAAACTTTGTATTCTTCTTATAACAAAATGATTGGAATTATAAATTCAATATAATACCTATTATATATATATACATATATAGATACATATTTTCTTTGACCAAAATATTGGTCAAGTTCCCACCTTAATTTGTTTATAAGGTGCCCTCCACTCTGAGCCTAATTATGAAGTCACATTTTGTTGTAAGGTAATAAATTATGGAGTATTACACAACATCACAATTTATTGTCAATGTGACCATATATATAAATAAATTTAACAAATGCGCGCGCAAATGATTAACTTGACGAGGGCATGCATGTTATGTTTTAGATGCTTCCTTTTTACGTCAAGTTCTGATTCAGTATGACAAGATTTTGAATCCGCCTAATTGGTTAAAATAATAGAACCCTTTTTTCAAGTGTTCATATTTATTTTTCTTGTTGACTGAATTTAAATTTTAGTAATTGTATTTTTTGTCCCCTAGAGATGGATAAATATCATATATTAAAATAAAGTATCATTCTTTTTAACACAAAAGTATATAACTATACTAATATTTTTCAGGGTAAACTTCTTGTTCTAAATCTATAAGATTTAGTAATTTTAATTTTGTCCTCTATAAATGGATGAATATCACATATTAAAATAAAGTATCATTATTTTAAACACAAAAGCAAAAATATACTAACAGTTAAAGCTACACAAAATTAAGGCGCAAATCTAACTTCAACCTACACACCCTTTTCTTAAATTTTAGGTTCGTCTCTTAAAGTTAAATATTTTAAGAATAAATCTATTTTACGTGTTCTAAAGTCAAAAGTATGTTCTCTGAACGTGGGTTATTAGATGGAAGACAATTGATCTTTCAAGGAATTCAGTGGCAGGTTCACTATAAAAAAATGGCCTTTTGTGATGGCTCAAATCCATCATATAAATTCAAAAAATCATCACAAAAAGTTTTTGTGATGACTTTAGTCGTTACAGAGGCCATCTTGTATACTCTCATCATGAAAATCTTTTATGACGGTTTTGACAATCACACAAACACTTGGTGTTTTTGTGATAATTAATACAATCACATTAACAAGTAATCTATTGATCTATTGTGATTGTCAAAACTATCACAAAAAAACACATGACTTTAGGAATCAAAAGTAAGAACGTGAATCTCCTTTTACGAACATTTTATTTCACTATATATATTAAGTGAATCAAATGATACTTGTAGGATTCGAAACCTTACCCCATTTACAAACTAAATAACGAGTATTACCACTACACCAAAGCTCAGATCATAGTTATAATTTTAAAAATATATATAAAATGAAACGTATCTGAGTTGGCTTACTAAACAAAATTAGTTTCACATAAGATTTGGTGATTGCAATGGCAATGACAAATACTATATAATGATAAAAAAAATTAGTCATCACTGAGAGCCATCATGTATTTTATTGTTTTGTGACTGCTTGGAAATTCCATCACAAAATACCTTCTTTTTGTAATTACAAATAAACTTCGTCACAAAAATTTATCTTTTTTAATGATTGTCATGACCATCATAAAATATTGTTTTGATTATTTCTTTCATTAAAATATTAGTAATGGTTTAAATGCAATCACGAAAAGGGTATATCAATAAGTGATGGCTTAATGCGTCACAAAAAGAAATTTTATTTTGCATGAAAATTTTGGTGATTGACATGACCATCACAATTATAATATATTGATGGCAAAATTAGCCATCACTAAGAGCCATCATATATACTATTATTTTGTGATTGCTCAAAAAGTCCATCACAAATTACTATATTTTGTGATTGTTTTTAAAAACTGTCACAAAATTTCGTCACGTATTTTTATTTTTCTAGTAGTGGTTGATAATAATCAAAACATTTCAGTTTGGAACGATTATTGGATCCTTGATATTCCGTCACATTAGCTAACCCAACCTCATAATGAAATGTCAAATTTGTTTGTTAACAATCTTATTCGGGGATGGTCCATGAGACGTTTCTCATTTGCAAAGTGTGTTTCCTATTCATGTTGTTCATCATATAAAGTCTATTTATTTACCTCAGGAGGGTTACAATTATGGGTTTGTTTGGAATTATTCCTTTTCACGAGAATTTTTCTGTTCGATCGACGTATGATATGTTAATAAACTTCAACTAGGACCAAGTAAACTTGAACAATCATTTTACTAATAATTGTATTCCTTGAAAGATTGTGTGAAAGCTTTCAATTCCATACAAAATGCAGTTCTTTCTTTATCAAGATCTTTGGAATCAGTTACCAACAAAAGATAATTTATTGTGAAGGGGTATAATTAATGGGTTCTTCTCTTTGTCCATTATGCCAAATTCATAAAGAAAATATCATGCATATGTTACTAAAATATCCAGTCATTCGTATATTATAGTTTGCATCTCTGGTGAGATGCCACTTTGACACTAAGATTCGTGTTTAGTATTCAGAATGGTTGAGTGATTAGTTGGCTTACTGGGAGAGAAATAGGAAACAATTTGATAAGGTTATCATAACCCTAGTAGCTGTGTTGTGGACCATCTGGAGGTACCGTAATATAGTTGTTTTTTAAAGTGAAAATTTTGACCCTCTTAGTGGTTTAAAGGAAATCATGGAACTAATTGCTATAATGATCAACTTTCCCTGCTTCATTCACTCTTGCAAGTCGACTAACTCATATTGCCTGAATCTCAGTGATCCCAAAAATGTTAAGGAACGATTTGTTGTGTATGATAATGTTGTCGAGTGTAACTGTGCTTCGAAGGAGTGGCGTGTGGATATGATATTTATTTAGAATGCTACCGTAGGTAAACTGGGAGTAGACGTTGTAATTTGACAAGGTTTGTCATATATAATTGGCGTCGCTTGTTTCTCAGTTACATCTTTTGATGCGAACACCAACTCAACATTAGCATTGATTTATACCTTGCGCTAGCTTAATTCTTATAATATCCTACACATGCATTTTTATACTAATTCAAAGTCTTCACTTACACAGTTAGCAAGTTATGCTGATATTAGTCCTAAAAAGGAATCCCTTTTATATGATATTTGTGCTATAGAGCAGGAGTTGCATCATCTTACTACAGGATATGGCAACAAAGGAAACTTATAGAAGTTTAGAGGGTTAGCTTGTTTTGTAGTATTAGCAAGAATTGATGTGTCCCAACATTGGTTTTGCCGGCACCCTCCATAAACTTTTAATAATGGTTATGTGTTTAGTTTTGTTGTGCAGGTGTTGTGTGCTTGTTGTTATACAGAATGGTTCTTTCTATTTAGGTTTGTGTTGATGTCATTATATATTTAGTTTGTGCAGTGGTATGGTAAGTCTGCTATGCTTGTACTGTAGGAAAAATTCTCTGAAAAATAGTTTTAAAATTTTAATAAAGCATGATTATTTTTATGATTTTATGCAAAAAAACAATTATATATATACCATGTATCTATAGTAAAAATTGTTACCTAGTGCTTGGTTAGATTAGTACGTTTGAATTTTCGAGTATCCTCAAGATCTTTCTTCTTATGACCATATACTGAATCTGGAATGTAGTCTCCAAAACACCCTTTTGGAAAAACACATAAAGTGTTTTTTTCTAGTAGAAGAGATAGAGTATACGCTATTTAGTCTTTCCTCTGATTTGGAATAATCATTTTATTTATGTATCTGATCAATGATATATTTATATTCTTATTGATCATTATCTCTCTTATGAAACTGATTCATATTAGGTTAGGATGGAGTTCGTAAGGGATTCCTATTATGACTCCAATACTTATTGATATATTATTATCTAATAATAATATACTAAATAAATATTAATTATAATTAATTTCACTAAATAATTGTAATTGCACTTCAGTCAAGAATTAAATAAAATAAATCATTTACAAATAAACTGTAAATATTTCATCCATAGATGTACATAAATATTTCAGAATTAAATATAATCATAATATATTTAAACTAATTTCATAAGTCCATAATTTATCTTCATTTGAACATAAATTGATTTAACAATTAAATCAATCTTTTTAATAATAAATATTAAAAGACTTAGCCAAGATTCTATGATCAATAATAAATTATCTTATAAAAAATCTATAAGTTTTAACAATAATAATGTTCTTAGTATTAATTAAATATATTAATTAACATTCCAAAGTATTAATTAACACAATGTAATTTCACTTGTTGGAATATTAAATTAATATATTTAACAATATTAAGTCCATTATTATTTCAAAATTAAGAAACATTAACAAATTAGTATTTGGAAACTGTCATTAACACTCCAAAATTAATCCTTACTTTCAATCACAAACTCAGTATAATAGCAAGTAAGGGTCGAACCCACAGAGAATGATTAATTTATTTTTATGCAATGTAAACTAGATTTGGGGGTTTTGAACTAACTATAATTAATTAACTAAATAAAAGTAAATTAATAAAATTAATTAATAAATTAAAAACTTTAGTTCTTCGGTTCAATCTCACCCTTACAATTAATAGATCAATCAATCAAAATATATTTTTATCCTTCCATGAAACCAATAACCCTAGATAACAACAAGCTCTGTTATCCGAAATTTCCCATAATTTTAATCTAACAAAATAAGCTCTTCATTAGATTCTAACCATTATACAACCTAGAACAAGCTCTCTAAATTTAATATAATGGAAGCATTAATCACAAGGAAATTAGATTATTCTAAGCAACAATCTCATAAGCTCGGATTGTTTAACTTACATCATGATAACCATAACAATAAATAAAAGTTTGACCACAATCATCTATCACTATTCACTACCAACGATTAGGAACAATATCAATTACACGTAATATAATTCCTAAATCTAGCAATTGATAATAATTTGATTAACTCAACAGGCCAAAATTAAATCAATCAAACCCAATATCAAATAAACAATTAAAACAGATTATCATAAATAATTTCATATGAGGAAGAATAAATAATATTACTAAATTAATTAAACCATTAATTATAATCGGGTTTGAAATTCCCTAGAACTGAATAACAAAATTAGCCAAACATAATAAAAATAATAGATAAGAAAAACCTGAGAGAGAGAGAGCTCCTAATTATCTCTAATAATCTGATAATAATTATAAACTAATCTAATCTAATGTATTTATAGAAGTACAATAATAATTCTAAGCTAATGTGGAAAAGAAATCTAATTTGGAATCAAATTAATGCTCAAAATCCGAAATAATCTCATTTCCCAGAAATTCCGCGCGCCAAACACAGCCTTAAAGCCAGTTGACCAAGTCAAACCCGCGTCAGCCGCGTTGCTGACGTCACCATCTCCTCCGCACATTGCGCGGAGGCTTTCCTCACGAATGCAAACGACGTCGTCGCCTTCTCTGTTGCTGATGCAATTCGCGTTGCGCGGTATGTTTCAATTACGCCAAACGACGTCGTTCGGTTCTGCTGCTTTATGCTCTGTACGCGCGCATGACGCGGTCACCCGTGAGAAATTACCATTATGCCACTTAACTTTGCAGAATTTGCAGATTTGCCCTCAAGCTTATTTTTCTACAAAATAAAATAATTAAAAATAAATAAAAATAATATAAAAATACTAAAAATAATAAAAACACATAAAATTACATAAATTATATAAAATGACCTAAAACACTAAAAATACTTAAAAAATCACAATTAATTAAGCCTAAAAATACCTAATAAATAGGAATAAAATCCTACTTATCAGTATTTATGTGAAAATATTTTATAAATAAAATATTATCACACGATTCGTTTAATGCACACCGTTAATGCACTAGTACTTTAATTAAAAGTCCAACTTTCATGATCAAAATAAATCATCTCTATCAAAGCACTTTAGCCTACATGATAATGCCTCCATAATTATCATAAGTTATAAACCATTATATTTTTATTTATATATATTACATATGATTTATATCTTTTGTGTATAATACTTATTTATACACATAAATCATAATATATATAAATTTGGAGATTTATATTAACATAATAAATGATCATTCAATGAATGACGAATAATGTACTTTTTATTAATAATAAATGTCTAACATTAATAAGCATTAAATAAATACCTAAATAGGATTTTATAGAAAAAATCTAACATGTACGTCTCTTTGTATATGAATGATATAATCAGTTATAAAAAAAAATGGGTTTGAAGGCTTGTATAAGGGATGGAAGAGTGGATTTGAAGAAGAGATCCAAATGTATGTTTTAAACCGATGATATTTTACATGTTTTGTGGACTAGTGGCTTCTCTCCGGCCTTTATGATTTGGACTAAACTCATGTTGGGCTATGTATTTGGACTTCTTGGACCTTCTGCCCACAAATATTAACCATATACCATTGAGACATTGCTGTCATTGCCCAACAACACGATGATGAGTCATTTTAAAGGTGAAGTAGAGTCAAATTCGCAAATATCTTATGAGGGTGTCTTCACGATCTTGTGAGGCATCTCTTATAATAATAATAATATTTTAAAAATTATAAAATATTTTTATTTATACATATTATGAGAGTGAGTGTATTTAATTACACGTTATTTTTATATAATAATTCACGCAATTAATTATATACAGTGTCTCTTACTTTTCTTTTTGTCATATCTTATACTCTTTCTTTGTGATTTTTATTGTAGAGAAGGAAGAGAAAGTTGAACTTCTCATCTAATTTCCGGAAAGAAAGCTAGCTTTCGCTTCTCTTTCTCCCAGATAAAACTTACAAAATGGTCATTAACAACGCGAGCAACGCATTGTCCAAATTCAGGTGATCTGAGATGCTTTGTTTTTCGAATTCTAAATTTTTAGCATCAAAGCATGTCTATCTACCTATTTACAAGATAATTAAATTCTTATTCCCATATCCATTTTCTGCACCCGAGATAATAACCCATTGGGAGGAAAAAACAAAAACATAATGCAAGTCTTGCTTATTAGACAAATTAAACCATTCTCCATGTTCCATCTCGTGCTTTCTTCCTGCTTCTTCTTCTTTTTTTTTTCCTAAAAAACATAATTAAAAGATTTATAAAAAACAAGACACTAAAAAGGAGCGACGTCCCAATTCATGGGCGTATACAAAGAGAAACTATACACCTCAAGGCTCAACCGCATGCCTTGAATAGCATCCTATCCTATCTATTGAGGCAAACAACTCAAATTACAATGCTACCAATAAATTAGCCCATTAAAATTATATATTGAATCACTAAATCTTCAACTTTATATCTCAATAAGACAACCCAAACAAAATACAACCAAACATTTCTTTAAATATACCCCCCCTTCACCGGTACCGGTACGAATCAAGTAACCAACCCCCCGTTGCAACACTCAAGATCACCAACAATATAAATTTGTTTCTTCCAATTAAGTTCTTTAACTGTGAAATCAGGTAAAAGAATATGATGGAGCTCTGTATAATTATTCCTTTATGCTCCTTCTTCTCGGTAATCGATTGATACAACAGGGCAAGGTTTCCCCAATTTGGTCCCTGCAGTAGTTATATTCATTATTATAGTCAGCTTAAGCATTATAATTCCAAAAAACAGGAATTTTGAGTTAAAACCTACAATCACCCAAAATACTACCTTGTAGCCAAAGAATCCAAATCTTCCAGTGAATGAGCTTTTTCTACCGGTAATGGCCCTGTTCTTGGTGCGTCTGATTCTCAATTTCTCAAGGATCCAGTGGAATTTTGGTTTCTTGAGAAATGAAACTCGGGGACGGGATTCTAGTTTGATCAAAAGTGGGTAAAGTTTAAGTAGGAACGAAAATTGACAGAAATTGGAATTGGGTAAGACCCTTTTTGCTTTGAGTTTGAAGTTGAAGTTCTTGAACTTGGCATGAACATAGAGTGTCCATGGCTGTTGCTGATCTTCTTGCATAATCAACAGACCCAGATGAAAGAGAAACGTCAGATCATGAAATACTGTGTCAGATCTGGACTAGCCGTTGGACAAACGGGTTTTCAACTGACGGGTTGTCGGGTTTGGATTATGATAATTTTTCCGTCCAAAAGAAAAGCCTTTCCGGGCCAAGCCCTCTAAAAAGCAGAAGAGAGTAAAAACTAGTATATAAAAACTACGAGTAATTAATGTTAGCATGTTACATGGATTGAACTTTAAGAGGGAATTACTGTAATTTCTGTTGAGAATTTTGCCTTTGCATTCATGAAATGAAATCCTTTACTGAAAAAGAAAGAAATCATCAAAAATCATTGAAGATAGTTTCATAATTCTAATTAAGCTATATATAACCTCTAAAATAGCCTCAAGAATTTGCATTTAGCATGCTCCACCACCAACTACTGCCACACTAGTTTGGTGGTCGGATCTGTTTTCTGGTAGCTGAGCCACTGAACTCTCATCGGCGACACGAGAAATACTTGGACGTTCGAGCAACGAATGCCGGCAATTTGGGCACGAGGAATGTGACACTAGCCATGTGTCTATACACTTGACATGGAACCCGTGATTACACTTTGGCAGTACCCTTACCTTCTCTCCGTCCACAAAATCCCCTAGACAGATTGGACATTCGCTAGCCAAAAAATTCATTCCCGACCCATAAACTAGTATTGGAATTTTGCGTAAAGTCACCTTTTTAACTCCGGTGGTGGCTAGCCGTGCTGCAGCTTGTTCTGGTGTCTCAGTGCCAAACCTACGAGTACACCGTAAAGCACAACGTACCACGGAGTTCAATCCAAGTGCACATATTAGTGCACACAACAACGCTGCCAGTATAATCACCATATTGGTGTCGAAATTTTTCTCAGTAATAGCATTCGTGCTCCTGCCACTCGCCGGCGGCAAACTTGGCTGATCATCAAGAAGGCGACGCAAGTTAACCATTGTCACAAAAGAATTATCTTTGAGCTTCTGATTTTTATGTTTTCTTTTGGGGATATTTCAAGATTTTTTTCAAGTAAAATGGAATGGACAAAAATGTTGGGTATTTTTTTATTTTTTTTTGAGGTTCCACTACTTTTGTGTTGTGAAGATTCTGGATAGATAGAAAAAGACATTAAAAGAGCATCTTTTTTTTTTTTTGGGTTCAGGAGGATAAGGTGGAAGAAATTGTAAGTTGGCTGCAGGATTCGAGCTTATTAATCAAAAATGGTCCTCCCTTTGATACACCATGAAACCGAAACTCAACAATAAAACAAGGCACAATAACGATGGGAACTGTAATTATTTACAGCCGTATGTACCTAATAAGCTTTTTGTTGCCGGTTTCCAAATTCTTCTCTGATCAAATTGCTCAGAGGGAGGGAGGGAGGAGAGTATCATGTGTTGTGTGGCTTATTAAGTGCGACCACCATGGTCTATATAGGCGAGGCATAAAGCCTACCACATTCTTTAAGCTGAAAGTAATATTTATTAGCTCTCTGCCTACCGAATCACGATCAAGGGGTTTGATTAATATTAATAAATTTCCGAATCCTTGTACCAAATCCTTTTGTGTACACATGTAACTTGCACAGCCTGCCTGGTTTTGGGAGTATTAAGTTGTGCCTTTCTTTTGTATCTAAGGTTGCGGATTGAATCGTGGTGGAATTTTTAGTTGCAAGTATTTTATTTGTTGTGGATTACTTTTGACATCAGATGAAGTGTATGAGCAGTCCGTATAATTAAGGTCGAAAAAATCTGGCAGATATATAGTTACTAATGTACAAACAAAAAGTTTAGGGACAGGGATACTAGATCAGGAGTGGCGATCGGTCCAATTTTAGTATTTGTAGAATTCAGTGATTTATGTGTAATTTGGATACATGTAAATAATCAAGATTGTACAGTCTGTACAATCTTAATTATTTACATGTATTCAAATTATACTTAAATCACTAAATTTTATAAATATTTGTCTTAAAATAAATATTATAAAAATTTTGAGTGTTAAAAAAAATATATATAAACTTTTTGGACCGGTCACCATTCCCGATCGGTCCCCTTAGAAGCACTAAATGTACAAAATATCTTTCCGACTTGAACCCTTTTTCCGGCCAAGTGGCAAAATATCTTCTTTATACGTATAATTCCAAGTGATGTTTTAACTTTTTTTTGGTTGTATGGAGGGAAGGAGGCTTGCTAGTTTCTGTCAAGTCACCAAGAAAAAATAAGATCAGGAAATCTAACCCTCATAAACCCTTTTAAGTGCTCTAAATCTCTAAGATTTTCTCCTTATTTTTTTCGGATTTGCAGTCGATTTGAAACAGGAATTGCATTAACTAAAAAGCCTCAATTTTTTGCCTATGTGAGACGCTTTCTTTGTTTCAGTCATCTTATAATTAGTGAAGCTCGATGCCAGCCAAGATTGGGACACATTTACTCTTGTGGCCAACTTAATAATTCTAACTGTTCCATAGAAAGAATTTTACTTGCAAATATATATAAAACACAATTTAAAGATAAACATGAATATATATATATACACAAACTAAACACAATATTATTTTCATTATTAAAAAGTGTTTTTTTATCAATATTTAAAAAATCGGACCGGTTATCGAACCGAAAAAATTATCGGGTGAATGAGTCACTGGTCAAACCAGTGGTCGAACAATTATTGAATCAGTGACGTCATAAATACATAAAAAAATATATTATTAATAATTAATAAAATTTTAAAATATTTAATTTCTTATAATCTAAAATATAGTAAAATAATGTTATAATATTAGTAAAAAAAAATTGTAAGAAAAAATATTAAAAATCGGGTCAACCGGTTCAACTAACTGGTTTTACCAGTTGAACCGGTGGTCAACCTGTTTTTAACCGGGTCAATGTCAAACCGGTTTTCTGGGCAGATCAGACCGAAAAGTCAACCGGTTCTGGTCGAATCGCGGGTCTGGTCCGATTTTTTAAACATTGATTTTTGTATTGAGATTCGTATCACATAACATTTTTTAATAGTGAAGATAATATTGTGTTTGAATGTTATATTTGATTTGTGTGTATTTATATTTTTCCAGTATGAATGGAGTAGTTACTAAATGTATATATTTGGAAGAAATGGTTATTAAATGTTGGGAGTTGGAACAAATCCCATTAAACTTTTAATTTACACTACATAAAATTGTACGTCACTAACAAAATTTAGAAGAAATATAGCAAGTAATTAAGAAAGCTATATCCTATAGGAGTGTAGTTGTGCAGCTTAGGCGAAGGAAGAGATGGAATTGGTGAATGGGTTAAAGCAGCACTTTCTTTCGGCCAAGCGGGTAGTAGTCAAAGCTTATGATTGATGTGCTCCTAACCCAATATTGGAAGTTGTATGCCCTGCTTTGGCCCTACCATTTTTAAACAACATCAAGTGGGTTTGGTTCCTCTTTAACTCAACCAAATCTATCAGTGCTCAAATTCCAAATAAAATTGATGGAGGCTCAACCCATAGGTCATTACAGCAACGGAGTAAAATTTCATATTGTTAAATTAAATATATACTTAACACATAAACACATATAAATTTATATGAGTTGATTAATATATCTACTAAACGAAAGCGGTTGAACAATCACACGAACACAACAACAATTTCACATACAATTAAAGATTTTTTGTCAATACAAAATTGTTACAAATAATGGAACCGAGAAACTCAATGGTTCATACCAAATATACTCAAGCTATTGATGAAAGTTTAAACCTGTAAGAAAAAAATATTCGCCATTTTTTCTTGTTCCTTTGGAATATGCACAATTTAACGATAAATGCCGATTAATATGGGATAAGCGTACAAATGTCTAATACATATCTCATAAAACATCTGGTCATATCATGTAACCGAAAGCTGAAACAAAGAAAAAGGAGTGTCTTGTTGATATGTAGGTCCTGTGCTTAAGCAGCAAATCATTTGCTCTTTGGACTGGGCTTATTGCATAGGATAGTAAGTCATATATTAGAATATAATTATTTTAATAGTAAATTTAAAACAAGTAAATCATATAGCACACATTAATTGTTCTTGCAAGATGAAAAAGAACAAAGTGTTGATCATAATTAACATGTAATCTTATTTATACAAGTTTTTTGATCAACCTCAAGGAACATATATTGTGGAAAGAATGGTGAGATCGAGGTGAGGAGCTATTGTCGTCAACAATTTTGAGGATGAGATTAATTTTAAGCAAAATTGTAAAGGGTAGTTGAGTATTTTTAAGATGATTTGATTTATTTATTTATTTTCCCACTTGTTTAGAAAACTGTCAGGGTACGTAGATAGTGTTATTATTTATCCAATTCCCCATAACAATCTCAAGTATGATATTAAAGTACTGTAATGTAATGGATTTTTAATATAGTTTAAATAGTGTATGAATTTTGTCTTTTTTATTTTTCTCAACATCTCTTTAAGACCAAATTATTAAAACTTTATTAACAATCCATTAATATTAGATTTGTATTTATTAAGAGAATGTTTCTTTTTCCAAAATAATAATAATAATAATAATAATAATAATAATAATAATAATAATATATAAGTAGAAGTAGCATATATGATTATAAATACAAGATACAACCACCAAATTCAAAGACATAAATATACAACAGTGACATGATCATGGACACTAGTAATTCGTTCAGAAATAAAAAGAGATAAGTCGGGTCGGTAGCTGATCAAGTGGACTCCTAGCTCCGAGTTAATTGGGGACATGCATGGTAACACCCCCAATCCTTATTTTTGAGAAGTACGTACTAGCTAGTAGTGTATATGTATACAGAGACCATAGATCTTAGCAGCAGCAGCAGCAGCAGCAGAACATCTATAGTCCGTCAATTAACATGAACTGTCCTCATTTCACCCTGCAACGTACCAAGTCGAACAAAAGAGTTAGAAAATTAATATTTAATTTAACCCACAAAAAACTAATATCTCAAAAAAATTCTCTGTGCGCCGCTAACAGAATAAAAATAACATGTGTACATGTCTGTCTTACTCTCTCTGCATTGAATTCACATTATTGTTTTCTCTCTGTTAGTTAATTAATACACATCTACAGAGTATATGGTAATTACTTGGAGCAGTCAATGGAGGGGCTGATCTTGTAAGTGATGCTGACACCGCACTTTCCGGGAAGGCCAGCAGCAATTCCGTAGTTGATTCCTTTGAATCGGGCTGCTAATGTCTTGAGGCAATTGCAAGCCTTCTGGCGGTCCGGGGTGGTCTTGGCCAAGCTGTTGAGATTCCTGACACCGTTGCAACAGGCAAGTGGTAGGTGTCACAGGGTTCGAGACTCGCCCCGAATTTTTTCCTTGTGATGGCCTGATCTGTCTCGCACAACCAGTCAGCCAGCCAACCCTCAAACCGTACCAGCAGCACTGTTTATGCCCAGCAGTACACTCACACACGTTTGTTTATGAAACTTACACAATCTCTTGTGTATAATCACAACTCAACCCGTATATATGTGTTACTGAACAATAGTAAACAAGCAATAATGGTAACTCACGAATTACAGGTTAAACACCCAACCTTTATTGAACCAATCAATACAAGGACTCAGCCCTAAGGCTTACTTACACTAGACAACCCCATGCATAGTTAGTGTATTTCCCACAGAGTATGCACCAAGCAATGACTCTAGTTCTCACACACTTGCTACTCCTATGTGCATCAGCACTACACATATTTATAGCTACATGGTCAGTTGACATCCCCAACTGCCAAGAGATCTGCACCAACAAGGTGTTGCAAACAAAGGGGTGGCAGTTCCCCATCAGCCCATGACTGATTAAACTGCCCACTAGTGCCTCCAAGTTTGTAGTCACGCATCCTTGATTCCCAGCATTGCAAACTGCTGCCAAACCACTTCCCCACTAGTGGTAACTGCCCATAACTATTCTGCAAGCCAGCCCCCAACTAATGCCACGCACAAATGGGTCTCAGCAACATAAACTGCCATCTGGCATCATCCCACTACTGGTAACTGCCCACAACTGCTTTGTCCATGCTGTCCTCAACTGCTGCCACAACTTCCTGACACATTGCCCCACTATTGTGTGCAATCTGGACTCACCAAAAAGCTTCACAACCGCTACTTGACCCAGCCCAAGTTGCAGTCTGAACCAACTGTGCACACTAACCCATCTAGCATGCATCAGCCTTGCATGCTGAGCACCATCCCATGCCATGCACCGATTGATGCCAAGACCTTGTCCGTCAAGCCTTGGTCTTCTTAGCCGCCATCGAACGTTGCACCATCTCGACCCACCGATGATCCCACTCATGGCCTTCAATGGTTAACCAAAGGTGCAAGACGTGCGTGCCATTGTGCACACGCAGTCCGCATGTTGCCTACATTCAATCTTGGTTAATCTTTTATCAAAGCCGCCGATCCGTATGTTGGCATTGTTGTTAGGGGAGCCCAACAATGCCTAAACATGCCCCATGCTTCAGCCATGACTTCCTGCCTATGACCCAAGTGGACTGCACGGACCACCCAAGTAGCACTTATGAAAATATCCAACGTGCCACCAACAGACGCCGAGCCCGCTTGACCAACCATAATGTACATCCCCTGGATATACTAGTTTAACCGTTGTCTTGCTAATTGAGTGCTAAAACCCAGTCTTGGTTCACCATCCGACTAACCATCAAGTCAGATCCCATGTCAAGTCAACAAGAGTCTAACAAACCACCCCCACTTAAAGAATTCGACGCCCTCGTCGAAGATCTTCTGAGTAGCATATTAAACCGATGAGATCTTTGTAGCCATCAAGTCCATCTGATGCCACCTTTAAAGTACTGAACCCGGCATCTCCCTCTCCGAGAATAGCACCATAACCCGAATTTACTTTCGGTCACTTGCAGGACTCAGCACCTGCATGCTGCCAACTCTAACAACATTGAGACTTGCCTCTGCACCAGAATCAGATCCTTCACGATCTTCTTCAGCCACCAATGCTGTCAGTTTTGCCTTCTTTGGACAATCTCTTGCAAAGTGTGGTCCGCCACAGATAAAACAGTCGCCCACCTTGGATTGCCCCTTGTTTTTCTGCCCACCATCTGTTGCAACCTGCTTGCCCTTATCCAGCCCTTCGCCAAGATTTCCAGCGGCACGACCCTTGTCTGCCTTCTTGGACTTGTTCCCACCGTTGTCAGCCTTGTCAAGCCGCATGTCTACCAGACTGTCCGCTGCATTGACCACCGACTGATAGTCCTTTACACCCTGACGTCGCAATTCTGCCTGCGCCCAAGGTTGTAAACCCGCTATGAAGTTGAATACCTTGTCCTCCTCGGACATTCCCTTGATATCCAACAGTAGAGATGCGAAACTCTTCACATACTCCCGCGCTGTCCCGTCGTGCGTTAGACGTCTCAGCGCCTCCCTCGCTTTCCAACTTGAATTTGTCGGTAGGAACTGACCCTTCAATTCCCTTTTCAAGAAGGTCCACGAAGTCACAGCAGCCCGGGTCTCATCCCCAACCCTTGTACGCCACCATAACTTGGCATTTCCAGCCAAATACATGCTGGTGATGTCTACCATCTCCGCCTCGCGGATATGAGCAGTCTTGAAGTACTACTCCATGTCCCACAAGAAATTCTCGAGCTCCTTGGCACTACGGTCCCCTCCATATGCCTTTGGTTCAGGAATCCTCGCCTGTTGCTGCACCAAAGTAGCTTCCGTCCCACTGGTATGCAACAATGCCCGCTTGATGAGGGTTATTTCCCCATCAATTCGTTGGAAACCTGCTTCCAAACGATCTCCAAGGGCTGTCAATCGCCCCATTTCGACCGATAATCCATCGATCTTTTCTCCCGTTGCACGATCACCATCCGTAACGTGACCTTGCACATTATGCAGATCAGCACTCAATGACCTGACCTGATTAGCCAACGAACCACTTTCCCCCAAAAGTGCTTCGCCCACAAAAGCTTCAAGTTTCTGCACACGCTCTTGCAAGTTAGCCTTCCAATTTGCATTCGCCATCTGCCCTCAGATCTTTATGCAGCAACAAGCCAACAATATTTTGTAGCAACCCGCAACAAAATTCGAACAGATTTCAATCCTTGAAACCACGCTCTGATACCAATTGTCACAGGGGTCGAGGTTCGCCCCAAATTTTTCCCTTGTGATGGCCTGGTCTGTCTCGCACAACCAGTCAGCCAGTCAACCCTCAAACCGCACCAACAACACTGTTTATGCCCAGCAGCACACTCGCACACGTTTGTTTATGAAACTTACACAATCCCTCGTGTATAATCACAACCCAACCCGTATATATGTGTTACTGAACAATAGTAAGCAAACAATAATGGCAACTCACGAATTACAGGCTAAACACCCAACCTTTATTGAACCAATCAATATAAGGATTCAGCCCTAAGGCTTACTTACAATAGACAACCCTATGCCTAGTTGGTGTATTTCTCACAGAGTATGCACCAAGCAATGACTCTAGTTCTCACACACTTGCTACTCCTATGTGCATCAGCACTACACATATTTATAGCTACATAGTCAGTTGACATCCCCAACTGCCAAGAGATCTGCAGCAACAAGGTGCTGCCAACAAAGGGGTGGCAGTTCCCCATCAGCCCATGACTGATTAAACTGCCCACTAGTGCCTCCAAGTTTGTAGCCACGCATCCTTGATTCCCAGTATTGCAAACTGCTGCCAAACCACTTCCCCACTAGTGGTAACTGCCCATAACTGATCAGCAAGCCAGCCCCAACTAATGTCACGTACAAATGGGTCTCAGCAACATAAACTGCCATCTAACATCATCCCACTACTGGTAACTGCCCACAACTGCTTTGCCCATGTTGTCCTCAACTGCTGCCACAACTTCCTGACACCTTGCCCCACTATTGTGTGCAATCTGGACTCACCAAACTGCTTCCCAACTGCTACTTGACCCAGCCCAAGTTGCAGCATGAACCAACTGTGCACACAAACCCATCTAGCATGCATCAGCCTTGCATGCTGAGCACCAACCCATGCCATGCACCGATTGTTGCCAAGACTTTGTCCGCCAAGCCTTGGTCTTCTTAGCCGCCATCGAACTTTACACCATCTCGACCCACCGATGATCCCACTCATTGCCTTCAATGGTTAACCAAAGGTGCAAGACGTGTGTGCCATTGTGCACACGCAGCCCGCATGTTGCCTACATTCAATCTTGGTTAATCTTTGATCCAAGCCGCCGATCCATATGTTGGAGTTGTTGTTAGGGGAGCCCAACAATGCCTAAACATGCCCCATGCTTCAGCCATGACTTCCTGCCTATGACCCGTGTGGACTGCACGGACCACCCCTCCCCTATAGTAGCACTTATGAAAATATCCAACATGCCACCAACAGACGCCGAGCCCGCTTGACCAACCATAATGTACATCCCCTGGATATGCTAGTTTAACCGTTGCCTTGCCAATTGAGTGCCAAAACCCAGTCTTGGTTCACCATCCGACTAACCATCAAGCCAGATCTCATGTCAAGTCAACAAGGATCTAACAGTAGGCCACTAGCACCCGTCAGGTATCTCAGGCACTGTGCCAATACCCCTGTCGCCTGACCGCATGTTATTGCCCCCTCGACCTCTACATGCAGTGTAAGGATTTGCATTTTTGCGATATTGTAAATTATAAGTTATTAATGGAAATTAGGTATTTTGAGAGTGTGACAATCATTTTGGGACAAGCCATGTGTGTTATATTGTATGATGGAATAATTTCAAGCCTAAAGAAACAAATTTGGATTAAAATGGAATTGAATTGGATTGAATTGAGCAAATTGTGAACTTATGGGGGTAAAATTAATCAAATTAAGAGTTAAGTGGGAATTTACTTTCCTAGAGATTAGGAGTAATAACAATAACACCCTTATCATTGTGGAAAATGACTTTGGCATCCTAAGTTGGTGTAAGTTCAATTATATCCTTATATAGTCAAGAGAAATGACTTATTAGTCTTAACCAAGTTTGAGTTGAGTTAACCCTATTATGGTTAGTTGCTAGAAGCTTGAGTTAGGTGTACTTAAGTTAATTTTCAGCATTTACACTTATCATTATCAAGTCATACGTGAGAGAACTCAAAGGAGAGAAAAGAGAAGAGAAAGCCTAGGGTTTACAAAGAAGGCTTAAGATTCAAAGGAAGGTTGTTCAAGGAAGGTGAAATAGATACTAAAAGTGGATCATCCATCACTTACAAGGTTCCTAGCTAGAAGAAGGATAGCTAAAAGAAGGTATACTTTGTGTTTAAATCATGAGACTTGTTGATTATGTGTTTACATGCAAGAAAAGAAGCAACCATGCATGTATCTTTGATTTTATATGATGGTTATGTGAAGTTTTGTGAGTCTAAGTGCTATTTGGTTAATTGATCATCCAACCCTAGACTATATGTGTTGATACCAAAGGTGGTGCACTATTCATATGATTATTCAAGTTAAAAGATATGGTTCAAAGTATGATTGTGTGCTATATGTTGTCAAATATGATAGAAACCTAGTTTGAGAAGATGAAGGTATGTGATACCTGCACTATCATGAGTTAGAAAGCATCAAAGGGACCTAGATGGTATGAAAGTTATGTTTGAGAAGGTTAAGTAAATACTAGGCTATACTTTTTGCCTAAAAGGAATTATAATCTGTAAAGTGTTTTGGAAGGTGCATGTGCAAGTTACACATGCATATAAAGTGGCTAAAAGGATATGTGTTAACATATATGTGCATAGTGTGTAAAGAATCAAAGTTGGTTTATAAGGAAAATTATGAAAATTGGTAGAAATGCAATTAAGTTATGATAATTGGCCATTTTGCTTGATTTTGTGTTAAATGAGGCCAAACATGTAAGTTATAAGTAAATACACGTGTTAGAATCGATTTGGGAGCTAAATGGTGCATAAGGCGATAAATAGCCATTTCAAACGTTTTAAAACGTAAACCGACGACCTAAACGAACCATTTGGAATTATAGGACCAAATGATGATTTTTTTAAAAGTTTCGAAAACCCACGCGAGTCAATTATGTGTTATACGTGCTATATGAAATGTTGGAATTGGTAAATTCACATTAGGGCCAAAGCTAGCTTGATTTTTGGAAAGAAAAATTTTTCTGATTCTGCAGCATGGCGCCGGGGCGCGGGTTTTTGTACTAGATACTGCGCCGGGGCGCAGTGTGGCTGCAAGGTTTCCGCTGGGGGCGAGATCAGAGCTCGCTGGGGCGCCGTCAGCCGAGGAGATCTCGCGGCCAGCGCAGTGTCAAGAAGGAAAATGGCGCCGGGGCGCCGTGAGCTGATTTTGAAAAAAATAAATATTTTATTCCAAAATGCAATGTTTTGATATTAAATGATATAAATACATATGTAAACCATAATTTGATAAAAATAATCAATATGGTAAGCGTTAAGCTATGTTTGAGCAATATATTATGTGATTAGGGTTATGTATAGTTAATGGGTAGCTTGTTTAGCAAGTTATGGCATGCATGTGTATGTAACTAATGCATGAACCAATATTGTGGTCATGTAGGTTATAGACGGGATAAAATTATACCGATTGTGATAGACGAGGACGAAGGCAAGTTTCCTTACTGAACTTCTATTGCAGTTCTTTGATCAGACATTCATGTTATTTATTTATATTGCTATGCAAAGTTTATTCATTATTGGATTTAATTAAAAAGGTCGATGCCAATCTTGAATCTGGCTAGACACATACTAAATGATTTATGTTGAGATCGAATGTTCATTGTTATATGCTCCAATCCACATTGGTTGTGGTGCGGCTTCTATGTTATGCTGTAATAGAACAACCCTACAAAGGGGTAATAACTATAACTTTATGACGTGGTTGCGTCGCTAGATGTTTATGTTGTGCACAATATAAAGGTACAATGGGCTGATCACCCAGAGTACGCATCTATTTGAAATAGTAGTCTTTTGACTAACTTGGGCAATATCATTCTATACGATTGGTATTGTTCTAAACGTGTTCTTGGTCTCGTGACCGTACAGCAGCACAATTTCATTATATCATTGCTCATAAACGTTAAATTTCAGTTCTTGATTCATGTATTGAATTAATATTGATCAGTTCATTTCGTTGATTCGATTATTGATATTCATTCAGTTATTATGCATAATTCAGATAAAATTGTCTATGACTCTCCTCTATTCAATTTGAATTATTCATGTTATCATTTATTGTTATACTTGCTGAGCTACTTAGGCTCACTCTTGCTTCCATTCATGACATTTCAGTTAAGCCAGAGAAGGCCGAAGGGTCGGGAATAGATAAAGGGAAAGGAAAGGTCGGCAAGCACTAGCAGCTAGCTAATGTTGTATTTATTATTATATTTTGTATTATGTCAGCTATGACAGTTGGATGTATAAAGGTACGTAGAACCTGGGAATAGTGATGTATGAATGTAAATTAAGTTTATAATTATTATTTTGTTCAGAATGGTTGAATGAGATGTTAGGGTAGAATAGATTTCGTGAGCACCAGACCCGTGGTTCAAGGAACCCGGATTTGGGGGCGTCACATGCAGGCTCACCACCACCACGCACATCACCGCCGCAGTAATTACTCCCCCCTTTGAAACTGCCATACTTAGAAATACTTCTACCGCACTCCAAATTTATCAATCAATTCGACTAGTTGCTGGCTACTGAGTACTGACTGACTTTGTAAATTATTGTACTAGTGGTTAGTTGTTTGAGTGTGTATGGGGATGTGGGTAGTTTAGTGTTTATATACTGAGAAAAGAGACGTGACAAGTGAGTATGAATATAAGAAGACAATGAAAAATAATTGAGAGAGTCGACAGGTAGTTGTGGGCAGTGTTCTCAGATTCAGACCGGTCATCGAATCGAAAAAATAACGAATGGATGGGTCACTGGTCCAACCAGTGGTCGGACCGTTATTGAACCGATGACGTCATTAATATGTAATAAATAATAAATAATAAAATATATTAATTATATATTATATATAATATTTAGTAAATATGTAAAATTAATCAATTTATCTACACAAAAAAAAGAAATTAAACCTATTTGTATAATATTTACTTTATACAATTCAAATAAATACTAAATATATATATATAAAAAAAAAGATATTAAATCATAATCATAACTCAAAATTCAAGACTCGAGAGTGATAAAATTAAACATAAATGAATATAAACATCTCTAAGATACATTCAATCAAATTACGTAAAAATAAATAAATCTATTTGTACAATTTTTACTTTATACAATTCAAATAAATATTAAATCTATATGAAAAGAAAAATATTAAAGCATGATCATAACTCAAAACTCAATCAATGATACATTTAATAAAGTTCAATTACTTAATTTTTATTTTTTTTAAATAAAGAAAAAGAGGTAGGGAACCGATAAAACTGGTGATCGGGTCACTGGGTCGATCGGTCCGACTGCCGGGTCACCAGTTTTTATTTGGTTTTGACAAAAACTGGTTTTTTTAGTTGAACCGGACCGGAGGGCCGACCAGTTTCGAGTTTTTCCGATCGGACCGGCGATCCGGTCCAGATTTGAAAACCATGGTTGTGGGTAATTAATTAAACTCGATGTATGGTCAATCATATACTACTAGCCTACTACTGTTACTTTTTCATTTGTTATTATTTTAGGGAATTGATATTTTCTAAAAACTAATTTGATATTTTTATAAATGAATCTCATTTGATTTTGTGGAATTATCAATTTTCATGTGAAATTGATATTTCTATAAGCTAATTTGATATTTTAACGAGTATCTCTCATTTGATCTTGTGAAAATATCAAAGAATTAATATTTTCACAAGCTAATTTGATATTTTCATAAGTAAGTCTCATTTGATCTTGTAAAAATATCAATTCTCTTATTTATAGTCAAAGTATATGTAATTTGTTATCTAGACTTAATGATACGGTGAAAGAATACTATTGGGATGTGGATTAGGTGTTTATATGCATGGGACCTATAATATATCAAATCGAAACTTGCGATGAACTTTTCAAAAACTAATGTCCGTGGCCATGACATGTACTGTTTTAAATCCGAAAAACTTGATTTAAATAGTCTAGTAGTTGGTCAAACTTGGAGTTTTTTTAAAAAAAAATCGTTATTTTAGTTTTTTTTTAATTCATAATTGATGTTGTGAAGTTGCTTAAAACTATAAATATGCTTATTCGAGCTTGTTAACAATTACATTTTAATTAATTAATATTATTATCTCTTGTTCTCTTTGTGAGTTCATATATTTTTTGTACATTCAAGAGTTTATTTTACGTTATTGTTAGTACGTTTAAACTTATAAATTACATTTGTATTAAAACGTTATAATCTAATTATATTTCGCTGCATTATTTAATGGCTTAAAAAATTATTGAACTTATAATTTGTCAAAAAGATAGTCAAACTTTTTTTTTACTCTAAAACTACAGAACTTTTAAATAATGATCCAAAATATCCGAATTTGAACCAGATAATATATACGCATTAGCTCTTATGATCAAATTTTAGTACTTGTCAACACTAGTCGTAAAAGAAGCCATAAAAGTATGCTCCATCCCATTTGAGAGATTTAATTGATCACTATCAACCTTATTTTTGGATTTTTTTTTATGGAAATAGAGATCTACCACTTACCCAGCTATGGTATCTGGTGTGTCATATTTAGCTTAGTTTTTTTCGCTTGTTACCTTTTTTATTCCATCAATTTAATTACCAATAGAAGAGTATATATATATATATATATATATCTATAAAGCTTTTCCTTTTACTATGCCCCGACCATTAATTTTGGAGTACAAGCTTAATTAACCATCCTCCTCCAATCCTCCCATAAGCTAAGAGCATTAATTCATATTCGTAGATAGGAACATGTTTAGCATTTGCCTTTTCGTCAGATAACATGAAGAAGGAATACCAATAAGAGATAATAGAGCTCTTTTTCAAGACGGAATTAATTAAGTAGTATTTAATTAATTTACCACTTATATAAAGTAAGCATTAATTAAAAACAAGCAAAGAGCTAATTAGTTACAACCAGCGGCGAAGTCAGATTTTTTATTTAGTGGGGTCAAAAAATTTATGTGGTTATAAATAATTTAGTGAAAGTTCGAGGGCCCGAGCCAAAATTTTTGAATAATTTTATACTTTCAAATTGTATATATAAAACATATATTTGATTACAATAATAATATAATAATTGTTAACTCTATATATATTTATATACATGTATATATATACCCTATTGACTTCTAATAGATTTTTCTAAAGACAAACTGTTTATAAATAATTAATTCCTTCAAAAAATAATATAAAATTAATTATTAATTAGTTTGAAAAGATTATATGAATATACATATATGATATATAGAGAAGGTAAGAATGATATGAGATTGAGATTTAAGTGAGAAAGTTATAAAATTTTAATTTAACCCTGTATATTAGAACTTTTACAAATTTTCAGTAGAGTCAATTTGAATAAAACATTTAAAAATTTAAAATTTTGCCATATATTATAAAATTAAAAAAAAAATCAATAGGATCAATTGACCTCACATCCTCCAACATGGCTTCGCCCGACTACAGCGACTTACAACCATTCCAATTAAGCCGTGAAAGAGAAGGTTATGACCATACGTACCTAATACACGTGTCTATTTTTTAAAGTCATCATCAAGAAAGATACTAGTATATGAATAAGACCAGGGACGACACAACATTCAAATATTATATCCATTTTAATTATTAAAAAGTGGGGTATGATTTTAAAATTAATTATATACTCTATTTTTTAATGATTGAGATAAATATAATATTTAATTTTATGTTTGGATATAGTTAGTACCAAATTTGCACACAAGCTTAATAGTCTCATCCCGAGCTTTCAAAATTGTGAAGTTTTTCTATTCAAATTGATACACATGGTGTTTGATTTTCGTCAATACGACTTTCTTATTTGTGTAAGTTATTAAAAAAATTATAATTAATTATAAAATTTGTTATTTTCAAATTTAAATATATTCATATCAAATTTAAATTTTAAGATTCTGCGAATTAAATTCTAAAAAGCGAACTTAAAATAAATTTTTTGAATTAAACAAATGGAGTATCATTAATAACGAAGCGAAAGTATTCCCTCTAGGCTCTAGCGTAAGTAGAAGATATAAAGAGAAGTGATATTTTTATGAGTAAATTATATTTTTACATGAATAACAAGTAATTTTTTTTATATATATTTATATGAAAGAGATTCCTGTAAAAATATCAATTTCTTAATATATACTTCCTCTGTTCTTTTTTAAATATCGTTTTAGAAATGTTTTTATTTTTTAATATTTGTTGTTTGAAAATTTCAAATAAATATTAATTATTTAATTTATAATATTATCTTAAATATTAAATATAATTTTATTTTTTTTTAATTTTTTATTTAATAAATAATACTTTTTTATTTTAATATAAGAATATAATTAATATTATATTTAATACTATACTATCGTTTCCTTATATATTAAGGAATGGAGGGAGTAGTGTTTAACATTTTTATATTTTGGAAGAAAAGACATAATATAATATAATTCTTGTGAAGAACTTAAACTAGCTAGGCTTATCATTATATCAATGATTTTCTATCGAGTACCAGATTGAACGGCCAGCTAACTTAGTGAAGTTGATAAGATGTTTCTAGGCCTTGTTCGACCCAATTCACATCATTTCTCTCTTTCTTCCTCTTGATAAAAATTCACTTCTCCTTAATTGTATTGTAAAGAAACAATTTAATGAAATAATTAAGCTAATGGAACACTGACAAAAATATGATTATTATATCTAAGTTACAAGCCTATAATTATAAACAGTCATGTTTATAAACAATTTTTAACTGTAAAAAATGTTTGATAAATTATTTTTTAAATTTTTTCATAAGTATTTTTTATGAAAATAATAGAGACATTAATTTTGTACTTTTGCTTATAAGTAAAAAATTAATAAGAAATCGAATGGAGTATTTGACTACTTTATCCATATTTCACTATTTCATTATTATTATACTATAACTTTATAACCCTTTATTATAACTAGTACATGTCGGCCTTTATAATAATTAGTATCCGGTGACACATGTATTTTGTGCGTAAATTTTATCAAATTTATAAGACTAAATAGAAAGATTAAAAAATAATATAACAAAATAAAATATGAATTACCATAAAAATCAAAAAGTGTTTTAAAAAATTATGTGAAGATAAAATAATAATAATACATAGAAGTAGCATATATGATTATAAATACAAGATACAACCACCAAATTCAAAGACATAAATATACAAGACAGTGATATGACCATGGACACTAGTAATTCGTTCAGAAACAAAAAGAGATCAGTCGGGTCTGTCGCTGATCAAGTGGACTCCTAGGTCCGAGTTAATTGGGGACATGCATGGTAACACCCCAATCTTTATTTCTGATAAGTACGTACTAGCTAGTAGTGTATATGTATAGAGAGACCATAGATCTTAGCAGCAACAACAGCAGAACATCTATAGTCCGTCAATTAACATGAACTGTCCTCATTTCACCCTGCAACATACCAAGTCGAACAAAAGAGTTAGAAAATTAATATTTAATTTAACCCACAAAAAACTAATATCTCAAAAAAGTTCTCTGTGCCCTAACAGAATAAAAATAGCATGTGTACATGTCTGTCTTACGCTCTCTGCATTGAATTCATATTATTGTTTTCTCTCTGTTAGTTAATTACTAATACACATCTATAGAGTATATGGTTATTACTTGGAGCAGTCGGTGGAGGGGCTGATCTTGTAAGGGATGCTGATACCGCACTTTCCGGGAAGGCCAGCAGCAATTCCGTAGTTGATTCCTTTGACTTGGGTTGCTAATGTCTTGAGGCAATTGCAAGCCTTCTGGCGGTCCGGGGTGGTCTTGGCCAAGCTGTTGAGATTCCTGACACCGTTGCAACAGGCAGGTGGTGGGCCTCTAGCACCCTTCAGGTATCCCAGGCACTGTCCCAATGCCCCTGTCACCTGACCGCATGTTATTGCCCCCTCGACCTCTACATGCAGGCTCACCACCACCACGCACATCACCGCCGCCGCAATTACCCCCGCCTTTGAAACTGCCATACTTAGAAATACTTCTCCGGCACTCCAAATTTATCGATCTATTCGACTAGTTGCTGGCTACCGACTGACTTTGTAATTATGGTACTAGTAGGTAGTTGTTTGAGTGTGTATGGGGTTGTGTAGTGTTTATGTACTGAGAAAAGAGACGTGACAAATGAGTACGAATAGAAGAAGACAATGAAAAATAATTGAGAGAGTCGGTTGGTAGTTGTGGGTAATTAATTAAATTCGATGCATGCTCGATCATATACTACTAGCCTACTACTGTTTCTGTTTCATCTGTTATTATTTTAGGGAATTGATATTTTTTAATACAAGTCTCATTTAATATTGTGAGCCTATAAAAGTTAATTGAATTTGATATTTTCATATGTGAATCTCATTTGATATTGTGAAAATATCAATTCTCTTATTTTATAGTCAGTGGTGAAACCAGAATAAATATTTAGTGGGGTCAAAATTATTATGGAATTATAAATAATTTAGTAGGAGTTCGAGGAAAGCTCCCCGAGCTAATTTTTTTCAATAATTTTATATTTCATATATATTTGATTACAGTGATAATATAATAATTTTTAACTCTATATATATTTATATGCATATAAATATACACCATTGACCTCTAATAGACTTTTTTAAAGAAAAATTATTTATAAATAATTAATTTTCAAAAAATAATATAAAATGTAATATTGCTTAGTTTAAGAAGATTATATGAATATACATATATATTAAGGAAGAATGAATGATATGGGATTGAAACTTAAGTAAAAAAGTTATAAATTTTCAATTTGACTCCGTATATTAAAATTTTTATAAACTTTCAGTGAGGTCAATTTGTATATAACATTTAAAAGTTTTAAATTTTACCATATATTATAAAACAAAACAAAAAAATTCAGTAAGATCAATTAACCCCACAACCTCTCAAGTGGTTTCGCCCCTATTTATAGTCAAAGTATATATAATTTGTTACCTAGACTTAATAATGTGGTGAAAGAATTCTATTAGGATGCAGATTAGGTGTTTGAATGCATTCGAGTTAGTAGAATTTTAAAGTGACCTAACTTTTTATCCATGAAAAGTTAGGGGACCCATCGAAACTTGCGATGAACTCTACAAAAGCTATTGTCTTTGGCCATGACATGTATTGTTTTAAATCCGAAAAATCTATTTTAAGTAATCTAACAGTTAGTCAAATTTTGGTCAAACTTGGGATTTTTTTTAATTAAAAAATCTTATTTTAGTTTTTCTATTCCTAATTGATGTTATGAAATTATTTAAGACTATAAATACGTTTATTAGAGCATGTTACATTTTTATCAATTAATATTATTATCTCTTGTTCTCTTTGTGAGTTCATATTTTTCTTGTACATTTAAAAGTTTATTTTACGTTCTTATTAGTATATTTAAATTTATAAATTATATTTGTGTTAAAATATTACAATCTAACTATATTTCGTGACATCATTTAATGGCTCAAAAAATTATTAAACTTATGTTAAGTTGTCAAAAAGATAGTCAAACTTTTTTTTTACTCTAAAACTACACAACTTTTAAATAATTATCCAAAATATCCGAATTTGAACAAGGTAATATATACGCATTAGCTCTTATGATCAAATTTTAGTACTTGTCAGCACTTGTCGTAAAAGAAGCCATAAAAGTATGCGCCATCCCATTTGAGAGATTTAATTGATCACTATCAACCTTTTTTTTCGATTTTTTTTTTTATGGAAATGCAGATCTACCACTTACCCAGCTATGGTATCTGGTCTGTCATATTTAACTTAGTTTATATATATATATATATGATGGCACCAAGCTTTTCCTTTTACTCTGCCCCGATCATTAATTTTGGAGTACAAGCTTAATTAACCGTGCTCCTCCAATCCTCCTATAAGCTAAGAGCATTAATTCATATTCGTAGATAGGAACATTTTTAGCATTTGCCATTTCGTCAGATAACATGAAGAAGGAATACCAATTAGAGATAATAGAGCTCTTTTTCAAGACGGAACTAATTGAGTATTTAATTAATTCACCAATTATATAAAGTAAGCATTAATTAAAAACAAGCAGAGAGCTAATTAGCTACAACGACTTACAACCAGCACATTTAAGCCGTGAAAGAGAAGGTTATGACCATATATACCTAATACACGTGTCTATTTTTTAAATCTATCATCAAAAAAGATACTAGTATATGAATAAGTCTATAGAGCACCCAATATTCAAACACTATATTCATCTTAATTATTAAAAAATAGGATATGGCATTAAAAGTCGTGTCATGTCCCACTTTTTAATAGTTGAAATAGATGTAGGGTTTGATTTTGTATTTGGATATAGTTAGCAATGTTTAGAAAATCGGACCGGACAGACGGTCTTACCGTGGTTCGACCTGAATTGGTCTGCTTTTCGGTACGGTCTACCCAGAAAACCGGTTTGACATCAACCCGATAAAAAATCGGTTGATTACCGGTTAGTTGAATCGGTTTTCAAGTTTGTTTATTTTTTTTTACAAAAATATTTTTACTAATATTATAACATTATTTTACTATATTTTAGTTTATAAAAAATTAGATATTTTAAAATTTTATTAATTATTAATAATATATTTTTTTTATATATTTATAACGTCAATAGTTCAATAACGGTTCGACCGTTAATTGGACCAGTGACCCATCCATATGATAACTTTTTTAGTTCGATGACTGATTTGATTTTCTAAACATTGATGATTAGTACCAACATTGCACACAAGCTTAATAATCTCATCCCGAGCTTTCAAAATTGTGAAGTTTTTCTATTCAAATTGATACACATGGTATTTTATTTTAAGTCAATACAATCTTAGTATTAAAAGTTATTAAAAAAATTATAATTAATTATAAAATTTGCTATTTTCAAATTTAAATATGTTCATATTAAATTTAAATTTTAAGATTCTCCGAATTGAATTCTAAAAAGCAAACTTAAAATAAATTTTTTGAATTAAACAAATGGAGTATCATTAATAACAAAGCGAAAGTATTCCCTCTAGTGTAAGTAGAAGAGCACAATAACATACAGAGAAGTGATATTTTTATATGAGTAAATTATATTTTTACATGATATTTTTCATATGAATGGCAAGTAATTTTTTTTTTATATTTATTTAAAAGAGACTCGTATAAAAATATCAATTTCTTAATATATACTCCCTCTATTTTTTTTTAAATGTCAGTTTAGAGAAGTGTTTTTATTTATTAATATTTATCGTTTGAGAATTTCAAGTAAGCATTAATTACTTAGTTTTCAATATTATTTCAAGTATTAAATATAACTTTAGTTATCTCACTACTTTTTATGCAATAAGTAACGCTCTTATTTTAATACAAAAATAATATAAATAATTAATATTATATTTAATGTAGTATATTTATTTTTTTAATATTTATGCACAATTTTAAAACAACGTGTATTAAAAGATGAAGAGAGTAGTGTTTAACATTCTGATATTTTGGAAGAAAGGACATAATATAATATAATTCTTGTGAAGAACTTAAACTGGCTAGGCTTATCGTTATATCAATGATTTTCTATCGAGGACCAGATTGAACGGCCAACCAACTTCATAAAGTTGATAAGATGTTTCTACTTTCTAGGCCTTGTTCGATCCAATTCACTTCATTTCTCTCTTTCTTCCTCTTGATGAAAAATCACTTCTCCTTAGTTGTATTGTAAAGAAACAATTTAATGAAATAATTAAGCTAATGGAACACTGACAAAAATATGATTATTATATCTAAGTTACAAACCTATAATTATAAACAGTCATGTTTATAAACAATTTTTAACTGTAAAAAATGTTTGATAAATTATTTTGTTAAATTTTTCATAAGTATTTTTTATGAAAATAATAGAGACATTAATTTTGTACTTTTGCTTATAAGTAAAAAATTAATAAGAAATCGAATGGAGTATTTACTATTTTATCCATATTTCACTATTTCATTATTACTATACTATAACTTTATAACCCTTTATTATAATTAATACATGTCGGCCTTTATAATAACTAGTATCTAGTGACACATACGTTTCGTGTGTAAATTTTATAAAATTTATAAGACTAAATAGAAAGATTAAAAAATATTAGAAAAAGAATAAAATATGAATTACCATAAAAGTCAAAAGGGTATTTTGAAAAATTATGTGAGGATAAAATAAAAATTTTGTTAACAAACAAAGTACTCCAACTTTATATATTCTAGTATTTAGTGATATAAATATTGTGTGTAAATTATGTGAAGATAAAATAAAAATTATTAATAAACCGAAACGGTTAATAAAAGCAATAATAACTTTCATTGAAAAATTTCAAGCATCATTTTAATGGGACAGTGCCACACACTTTTAGAAAATTTAAAATGTGCTACTATCATGAATATAAGCACGTATCTATTAGTATAAAGCAGGAGAAAAAAGTTGATAATTAATTTAGTGTAAATAAAATAATAAAGCCTTTTTATTTTTTTATTTTATCTTTTAAACCTTCTTTACATAGTAGGTCTTTTGTTCACTTTTACAGTCTTCTTTCTCCTATCATCTCCCACATCCTATATTTTAGTATTCTATTTTTTCTCTTTTAACATATACCTAATATGTACCATTTAAACTAGTACTAGCATATATAAGATTTAAGGTAGGTAGTAGTAATATATTTACTGTAAGATCTCAATTTTTATGAAATATAAATTTAATTCTTTTTATATATTATTTTTTAAAACAGTAAGTGGATAAATTGACAAACTAAAAATTAAAAAATATTTTGTGCAAAATTTATCTTATCGGAAAATATTCGTTCTCTCGGAGAATATTCGATTCGTACGACGGCGCCGAAATAACCAAATATTAATGGACCTAACTGTGACGCCCCCAAATCTAGGCCTACACAGCCCAAACTTGAGTCGTCAAAAGACTACAACAAAATTATTATAAAAAAGCACAACGTACAACAATACAGTGTATAATAATAATACACAACTAAGTCTTCACTATTATTGTTACACTATTTTACAACACGTGAAGACTATGATAGCTATTCCTCGGACTCTCACTCCATCCCCCGACTAGACCCCGTTACGTTTTCATCTCCTGTTGAAAAACAATGGAACAAAAGAAAGGGTGAGCTCAAATAGCCCAGTAAGAAATATCATGACTAAGATAATGACGAATAAATTATCATTAGTCTTCAACAGTTGAGTTCTGAATACAATAGACTACAAGGTTTATATCAAAAACTGTAGTTAAATTCTTAAACAATGTTCAGATCAATAATAGCAGCGGAATGAGCAATCTATTTGAAGAATAATGCAGACTATAATGTCCACTCGCTTCTCTTTTTAGTAAAAATATCATCAACTTTTGTCATCTGAAATACCATTAGTCAAGATAATACAACTTCACAGTTCCTGGTCATAATCATGCAGATCAACAGTTCATCTTTGCACTACGGGCCAAAGACATTCAATATAACACCAACGGTCATGATTATACCAGATTCAGCCTTTGGTCATAATCATACCAACCAACAGTTCATCTTTGCACTACGGGCCAAAGAGAACATTCACCACGTGCCATAAAAGACACTGAACAGATGTATCGCCTTTAACCTAGTATATCGCCTTTAACCTATCATCTGTTCAACAATTATATCACATCTGTGCCCCCGGCCACAGATATTCACAACAGCTTGATTCTTGATGATTAATACAAATAACAGTGATACAAATGATGAACAGAAGAACAGGATAAACAATAAGTATCGGAAGTTTACTTTGTGCAGATTCAAATAATGTCCAAATTGCCAACATGATGTGAAGTGAAATTTAAAAATGATATTCAAGATCCACAGTTCAGAATAACGATTACAGTTCAATAGAAATGTTCAGAAAATAGGAAGGTTCAGTTGAAATAATGAAATTCAACTATTATGGAACATATAATATTTTCAGGAATTATAGAAGCAATAGTTCCATAATAAGTTTCGATTTAGGTGTATGAAAGAAAATAATATCCCTTACCGTAGTAGGTTTGATTAACAAAAGGTGAAGGGAATTAATATCCCTTACCATAGTAAGTTTGAATAATGGAAGATGAAAAAGATGGTATCCCTTATGAGTATAAAGGAAAATGATATCACTTACGAATATGGAATAAAAGTGTCATGTGATAATTCGTGTAGACAAATTATTTCCACACGAGAGAAATAAAAAGGGTTATTCACCAACAAGCGGTAATCCGCGCCGTAAGGTTATTCCCATCAATTTAAATACGAAGAGTTATTCACCAAACAGGCGGTAATCCGCGCCGTAAGGTTATTCCCATCAATTTGAATACGAAGAATTATTCACCAAACATGCGGTAATCCGCACCGTAAGGTTATTCTCAAAGATTAATAAGGAATGAATACAAAAGGTTATTCACCAACAGGCGGTAAACCGCGCCGTAAGGTTATTCCCACAATTTAATACATGGAAGTAAATGGCACAAGAAAGAAACGATATTATTTTCGAGAATCAAAGAATGATAATCCCTTCAAGTAAGAAAGAAAATAATATCCATTTATGATGATGAAAAGAATGATACCCCTTACCGTAGTAAGTTTAAATAATAGAAGATGATATTCTTTACCACAGTAAATTTAAGAGTTTGAAATGAATGGTATTCCTTACCTTAACACGTGACTGGATATTGATTTAAATGAGGTTGATCAACCTATATATTTTTAATATAATTAGTAATTACCACATATAAATTTCAAAGTGTATGATAATTCATATATTATGAACTATCAAAATTATATATATTTAACATAATTTTTGTAGTATAATATAACTACTTTAAAATAGTTTTTAAAATAATATTTCAAAATAAATCTTCCAAAGAAAGTTTTTAAAAATGAATCTTCTTAAAGAAGAGTCTTCTAAAGGAAGATTTATGAATACCGTGAAAAATAGGAATTTATGAAATTACTACTCTTTAATAAAAGACTTACTTGAAAATTTTTTGCACTCCTATTGGCTTTCAAACACTCAAAATAAGCTTACTATTCTCAGAGAAAACTCATAAAATTCTTATAGAAAAATTCTATGTTTTAGACGTGATTTTTCTATTCAGCTGAACAAGTTATTTATAGGAGAAAAGAAGTTACTATGCGCGGTAGGTGAAATAAAAAAAATTCAGCAGAGGCTGCACAGCAGCCTCCACCAACCATCCAACAAAACACATTTCTCACATTTCATGTGGGCCCCACAGTGGATCCCACATGTTTCTTACTATTCACTTACCATTCACATTACTATTCACGTCACTATTCACGTTACTATTTCAAATAGTAAAATTAATTATTTTATTTTATTTTTTATTTATTTATTTATTCTTCCTGTGAGTCCAACATATAAAATAATGTTACCACAATAATGTAAGAAACACGTTACATATTTTTATTAATTTAATAATATAAATTATAGTGTATTTGTTACTGTGACAATTATTAGATTCAATAATTTTAAACTACAGTGCACCAACAATTATTGACTCAATGATATGAAATACAGTGTAATGACAATTATTGAATCAATAATGCAAAATACTGTGTAGCAACAATAATTGAATTGATAATATAAAATAACAGTTACGGTGTTAATAATATGAGACACTGTGCAATACCGTGTGCTACTGTAGAGTACCGCATGCTACAGTAAAATACCATAAATTACCGTATGCTACTATTCTTTTATCACCGGTAATTTAACAGTTAGCACCGTTGACTATTTTTATTAAAAATGTTACTTCTGTCGTTTTCTATATCCGACAAATATTCCGTTGTGGGGTCCACCAATAATTTGTTATTTCGGCGCCGTCGTACGGCCCGAATATTCCCCGACAAAACGAATATTGTCCGACAAAATAAAATTTGCACATAACATCCTTAACTTTAAACTTTATCGATTTAACCACTTACTGTTTCAGAAAAATATATATGTAGAAAAATTAAATTTTATATTTCATAAAATTCGGGGTCTTACACTAACAATTAAATATTATCAGATATAAAAAACAATATAAGTAATTTTTTTTAAATAAAAATAATCAACGATACTATCACTTTTAATTGTTAAAATACTCGGTAGTAAAAGAATAGTAACATACGATATTACACAATAACATACGGTATTATACAGTAGCACATGGTATTACATAATATTTCATATTATTCAACTGATAAAGTGGCTATTGAACAATATTGACTTTATTGAACCAGTAATTGTCACATGCACAATAATTTATATTATTGAACTGATAATTGTCACAGGAGGATATGCACAGTAATTCACATTACTGAATCAATAATTATCATTACACAGTAACGTGCTCTTTCTTTTACTTATTTTCTGCATAATTGTTATCTCTATTGTTAGTTAATTTTTCTGCTAGTATTGTCAGTATCTAACTTAGAAAGTCAACTACACTGCATGCATTTATAACAATTAGTCATAATAATGAATAATTATGAATTATTGTTGAATAATTAAATTGATAAAACTATTTATTTTTATTATAATAAATTTTATAAAGTTATTTGCATTTCTTATAATAAATTATATAAAGTTATTTACTTTATATAAATTATGTAAAGTAAATTATTTTATTATGATATATTATATAAAGTTATTTGTTTTATATATAAAATTAATTGATTTATATATAAAGTTATTTATTTTATATATAAAGTTAGTTGTTTTATATATAAAATTAATTATTTTATTAAATGAATGGTATAAATTAAAGAAAATTTGAAATTAATTGTATAGATTAAAGATAATGTAATAATTATAAAATTTGAAATGAACAGTGTAGAATAAAGATGATCTTTAAATGAATTATTTAGATTAAAGAAATTGTTTAAATGTATTTTTTTTTTAAAATTATTCTACCCGGCATTTTAATTAGCGGGTGAATAATTAATTTTTTTTTTCACCCGGCATCTTAGTTAGCGGTTGGGTAATTAATTTTTTTATTTTTTTTACCCGCTATCTTAGTTAGTGAGTGAGTAATTAATTTTTTTTTCATTCCTATATTACCCGCTTTTTTATTCCTATATTACCCGCTAACTAAGATAGTAGATTGGGATAAAAAAAAAACCCCTCATAACTTACTCTTTAACTTAAGTAGCGGGTTGATATTTTTTTATTTTTTTTTATTCTACCTATTAATTTAGATAACGGTGTAAAATTTCTTTAAACTATCGAATCATTATTTTAAATATATTTACTTACAATTAATATTTATTATAAATTATTTCCCATATATATATATATATATATATATATATATATATATATATTGTGGGTATTGTGGACAAGTCGAGTGAAAGTTTGGTAGGTCCTTCCCTCCGTCCCTGGTCTTTAATGGGAGGGACGGCGGGGTTGTAACAGTTATGATATGGGACAGGATACCTGGAGAAGGACACCCTAGATTTGAATCTGTACTTTAATTACGTAGATGACTCTCAACATGCCTAAGCCTAACTCTATAAGTAGCTCCCACCTATCTGCACTTAATGGGTATGGGACAAAGGGTTACGTGTCGCATCAGATGAACACAATAATAATTTTAATTTAATGATAAAAAACTGAATACAAAATAAATAAATATAAATATTATATTTATTTATATTATTAAAAAAAAAATATGATAATAAAATTTATATCATACTTTATTTTCTAATAATGTAAATAAATCTAATATTTAGTTATTATATATATTAATTTATCTATATAAAAATAAAAATACAAAACAATATAAATAATAATTTTTAATTATAAACATTATATTATACGATAGAATATCTATTAATTATTTGTTGATATATTATTTTATACCAACCTTTTTATTAATTATAATTCGACTAATTAATTTTATGTCACTGTAACACGGTACAAGATACTCAACACTTTTATTAATTATTGTTTCAATCATGCTTCGTTTAACTCATTTGATACACAAATTGTGCATTGTAAAACACTTTTATTAAATTTTTTTCCAGTCATGCTCGTTTAACTCATTTGATACGCAAATTATGCATCGTAGATAATATGATATGCACATTTACTTATTAAGTAAGAACACAATATCATATTTTTTTATAAAATAAAAATAAAAATACAAGATGAAATTTTTAAATAAATTATTTAAAATTTATTTACTTAAGATAAATTATAATGTCATACTGCATTTATATCATAATTTATTTTATAATTGTGTTTCTCTTTATATATCTCCATCCATGTCTTATGAAATAATGGATATTATTACATATTATCAATTCTATTATAATCATTATTCCATGCTATTTATAAAAAAAAAGTAATTTTATTTTGCACCCCGTACATCTTTTTTTAGTTTTATAATTAAATAGCGTGGGATTTTATCCTTAAAATTTGTAAAGTTAATTTGTACTAATTAACTAAGAGTAACTTTATGTACACAAATAAATGTGCGCGCAAAAACAAAAATGAAAAATAATATTTAGTTTTTAACATTTAAATTAATAAGTTTTATTTACTTTTTTATTATTCAATACATAGTGCTTGTTCACAATTATTAATTTGTGGACATAAAATTATTCATTAACTAATTAAGGATCTTATATACACACCAAAAAAAATTCAAATAAATAATTGTTAGCAAGAGTGATAGTATGCGCGCTACAGTTTACCATAATACTCCTTCCGTTTTAAATTATAAGATCAATTATTATTAATTTTTAAAAAATTAATTTTAAATATTTTAAAATTAACATGAATTCATTTAATTTATATCAATATAATTATGAATATAATAAACTATTTAAAAAGTGTTATTAGTTATAAAATTTATTATTATCAAATTTTAAATTAATTTTATCAATTTTGAATTTAAAAATATCTTAAATTGAATTTTAAAAAATTAATAGTGATTTTATAATTCAGAATGGATGAAATATTTGGTATTACAACTTTAGAAATAGTGTATATATTTATAACTATGTTTCTCAAGATGCCCTTTTCGTTTTCTACCCTTTACTTTTTATTTTTATTTTCTATTTTTTCTTTCCTTCGAATATCATAAATTATAAACATATATACATAGCCTTCCAAGTTTTAGGGTAAAGTAGTACAAATGTTCCTTCATTAATACCGGTCAAGCTTGCTTTCGTCCTAGGGAGTATATAAAAACTACGCATGATGGAGTTTAATTTCTCCATAGAGGTGATCGTAATATGAATGAATGGTTTCCATGGACCGAAGATTGACTTACTTAATTAACTAGCCCACTAGCGGCCACACAAATTTAGCTTCTCTACATTACAAGCCATAGCTGGGGTTGGAACAATTAGCCCATTAAATGCCATGTCATTGAAGCAATATCTTGCAGATCAACAGTCTATATGTCATGTATACAACCTACACAGCATACACTACTCAGTCAACTGAGGGTATTTTTGTACATTTGTTCGTTTAGTTAGTTCGCTTTTTTATTTTTATTTTAAGAACCTAGCTATACTATTACAATTTATTTTTAGAGATACAATTTATCTTGACTTGAAGGGAGTCTGGAAAAGAGACAAAGTGGGAAACGGGAGAAAATTTTGGATAAATTTATCTTTAAACTTCTTTAGTGTCTCTTAAACTCTGACTTTTTAATAAAGGATAAATTTAAATATGTGACATTACATAATTAAAACAGAGACTTTTATTATTAAACTATCACTTTAGGTCTAATTAATTATCAATATTAAATAGCCAGATATATCTCTTTCTATAGAATAGTGAGTTTTTTTTTTAATAAAGTTAATAAAAGCAATAATTTTTTTTGAACAATTTCAAACACCATTTTAATGGGACAGTCCCACACTTTTAGAAAAATGAAAATGTGTTACTATCATATATACATACGTATCTATATTATAAAATGGGAGAAAAAAATTGATAATTAATTTGGTGTAAATAAAATAATAAAGCCTTTTTATTTTCTTATTTTATCTTTTAAATTTTCTTTACATAAATCTTGTATTCACTTTTACACTTTTCTTTCTCTTATTATCTCTCACATCCTATATTCTAGAATTCCATTTTTTTCTCTTTTAATATATACCTACATGTTGGGTTGAGATAATTTGGGCCCGGGTTTGGACTAGTCCATACTAGTTTATTCGGTTGGTCCCTATCAATTTATTGGGCTGGGCCTGATAGAGTTAGTTATTGGATCCTTCATTTTGACGGATGGGCTGTTTGGAAGAGGAAAAATCAATTTACTTGGAAAATGAAAAGTCTGCTAGGATGATAACGGCTGTCTGAAAGAGATACGTTTATTTGGTTGATTAATGCTGGTAATTATGGCTGCATGGGCATATAAAAGGGGAACAACAGGAAAGAAAAAACATTTACTTATTTACTTACAGATTGACGTACTTACATTCATTTGGATTTTGAGCTTACTATTTCACACACAAAACCAATTTTCCAGCATACAAGCTCTCTATTATCAGAGAAACCTGTAACCATCAACATTATACTAGTGAATTGTTCTCTTTCCCCGTGGTTTTTTCCCGATTTGGGTTTTCACGTAAATCTCTCGTGTCTTTACAGTAATTTCTCTGAATTAATTGTGTATGACGTTTGATTTCGCTCGTTATTTTGTGATTTAAACGGGTGCTACAAAATTTGGCGTTAACATTGGCGCTAGAAGGAGGGCGGTTCTGTTTGAAAAATCACAGTTAAAGTAAGAAGCAGGTGTAGTGGGATTATGGAGTATCAGGATAATCATGTGGAGCGAACAGGTTTATCAACACCAACTGTTAGAGGTTCGGTTAAGGATAGATTGGGTCCTTCCCATCAAAGGGGAGGATCGATGGTGTCACACTCTAACTCAGTTCGTCAACGATTGTCTTCCTTTGATTCTCCTGGTTTGGGACATGACAAGGAAACCATTCGTCAAGATTCTGTTCGGGAACACACGATTGCAGGAGGAGATCTTCATGATCAGAGGGAGTCTATTAAGAGACAGAGGATTAAAGCGGCAGAGGACGCTATGTTATCTCTTCAACATCAGCAAGAAGGGTGGACTGTTCTACTGACAGAGTTGAAAAGGGATGAAGAACCTCAGAACACAATACAAGGGTCTGGAATACAGACACCCCAGAGTAGAAGGGTTCGGGGACGGGTGAATGACCCACCCATATCACAATATGGAGTCGAAAATAGCTATGGCCCACCAAAACCACGATCGGAGCAAGTAGGTGGAGAGCCAACTCATTTTCGTGATAGGGGATCTACTTATTCAGACCGGCAGAGGCGTTCACCATCCCCCCAAAGACGACATGCCCGAAGTAGGAGCCCGAGGAGAGGTTCGGGGTATGTGCCCGATGATCGGGAAAAACGGAGCCCGAGGAGAGGTTCGGGGTATGTGCAAGATGATCGAGAAATCAGGAGCCCGAGGAGAGGTTCGGGGTATGTGCCCGATGATCGGGAAAAAAGGAGCCTAAGGAGAGGTTCGGGGTATGTGCCCGATGATCGGGAAAAAAGGAGCCCGAGGAGAGGTTCGGGATATGTTTATGATTATCGGGATGTTCGTAGCCCGAGGAGGGATTCAGGAGCCGAACCTGATATCCAGAAAACTAATGATGGTGATAATCCCTTATTGAAAAGGATAGCAGAATTGGAACGACAACTAGCCGAAGTCAAGGCAGAAGCAAAGCCGACGAACACCAATTCTCCATTCTCAGTTGCAATCAATATGGAAAAGGCTGATCCGAAGATGAAGCTGCCACCATTGGAGTCTTTCGATGGCACCGGTGATCCCTATGACCATACCAACTCTTATGAGATTGTGATGGGGTACTACAACCATTCAGACGCAAGGATGTGTAAAATCTTCATAACAACTTTGAAGAAGGCAGCAAAGCAGTGGATCGTGTCTTTGCCTTCGGGAAGCATTAATTCATGGAAGGAGTTGTGTGATAAATTATATGACCGGTTCGGCAGCAACAAAAGAAGGGGAAAGCTGATTGCATCGTTGATGCAAATTAAACAGAAGGGAGATGAGACCCTTAACCAGTACGTGCAAAGGTTCAGGGAGGCAGCATGGGCAGTAGTCCACCTGGATATGACCCAGGCGTTGGGTTTCTTTACAACGAGGTTGGACATCTATAGATCAAAGAAGCTAATGAAGAATATCATGTTCAAACCACCGAAGGATTTGGCCGATGCTTATGAACGAGCAGATAATTTCATTACAATTGAGGAGGCCATGACTACTTTGTCCAGAAATCAGAAGGGATCTGATCAGTATAAACATTAGGAGGGGAGGTCGGATGTGATGAATAGGCTGGGCCCGAGGGAAAATAATCAGGCGAACAAGCCACCCGCCCAACCTAGGTTTGGACAAAAACCATTTACTCCACTGAATACCGATCGGGTGCAGGTGCTGAATGAAATCAGGGGTACACAATTTTATGAACCACCTCGGAGTAAAAGGGGTTATGAAGGATTTCAAAATCAGTACTGTGAGTATCATCAGTCTAAAGGACATGATGCTGAAGGATGTCCAGACTTAAAGAAGCTGATTGAGAAAAATATACAAAATGGACGATTACAACATTTTGTGGCCGGGCGAACAGTCCCGCAGGGGGTTCGGCCCCAAAAGAACAATTAGAATGAGGCCAGTGGGAGTCAACCGAGACGAGTAATTGATGTCATCAGTGGAGGTTTGCCCATAAAGTCATCGGGAAAACGCAGGAGATCCACTTCGGATACGGTGATGGCTGTAACAGAACAGCCGATTAAAACAGAACGATTATATCCGGGGTCGGTGATTTCATTTTCGGATGAAGATTATCCGGTTGACTCAGTAGAGCCACATGAAGGGGCATTGGTGATAACTGCCCAAGTAGGGCCCGTCGATATGAAGAGAATAATGATCGACAACGGGTCTTCGGTTGATGTGTTATACAGTCATGCTTACCAACGCATGAACTTGGAGGGAATCAAGCTGGAGGTTGGCCAGGAATCACCATTATATGGATTCGGGAATGAAGCGGTGCCAGTAATCGGCACAGTTGAGTTGCCCATGGTGTGACGCCCCCAAATCTGGGCCCACACAGCCCAAACTTGAGTCGTCAAAATACTACAACAAAATTATTACAACAAAGCACAACGTACAACAATACAGTGTATAATAATACACAACTAAGTCTTCACTATTATTGCCACACTATTTTACAAAACGTGAAGACTATGATAACTATTCCTCGGACCCTCACTCCATTCCCCGGCTAGACCCTGTTATGTTTTCATCTCCTGTTGAAAAACAATGGAACAAAAGAAAGGGTGAGCTCAAATAGCCCAGTAAAGAATATCATGACTAAGATAATGATGAATAAATTATCATTAGTCTTCAACAGTTGAGTTCTTGATAGAATACAATAGACTACAAGGTTTATATCAAAAACTGCAGTTAAATTCTTAAACAACGTTCAGATCAATAATAGCAGCGGAATGAGTAATCTATTAGAAGAATAATGCAGACTATAATGTCCACTCGGTTCTCTTTTTAGGAAAAACATCATCAACTTTTATCATCTGAAATATCATTAGTCAAGATAATACAAATTCACAGTTCCTGATCATAATCATGCACATCAACAGTTCATCTTTGTACTACGGGCCAAAGATATTCAATATAGCACCAACGGTCATGATTATACCAGATTCAGCCTTTGGTCATAATCATACCAAACAACAGTTCATCTTTGCACTACGGGCCAAAGAGAACATTCACCACGTGCCATAAAAGACACCGAACAGATGTATCGCCTTTAACCTATTATATCGCCTTTAACCTATCATCTGTTCAACAAATATATCATATATGTGCCCCCGGCCACAGATATTCACAACAGCTTGATTTTTGGATGATTAGAATGATATAAATGATGAACAGAAGAAATAGGATAACAATAAGTATCGGAAGTTTACTTTGTACAGATTCAAATAATGTCCAAATTGTCAACATGATGTGGAGTGAAATTTAAAAATGATATTCAAGATCCACAGTTCAGAATAACGGTTACAATTCAATAGAAAGGTTCACGTAAATAGGAAGGTTCAGTTGAAATAATGAAGTTCAACTATTATGGAACATATAATATTTTCAGGAATTATAGAAGCAATAGTTCCATAATAAATTTCGATTTAGGAGTATGAAAGAAAATAATATCCCTTACCGTAGCAGGTTTGATTAACAAAAGGTGAAGGAAATTAATACAAGGGTTATTCACCAACAGGCGGCAATCCGCTCCGTAAGGTTATTCCCACAATTTAATAGAATTTGAGTACAAAGAGTTATTCACCAAACAGGCGGCAATCCGCTCCGTAAGGTTATTCCCACAATTTAATAGAATTTGAGTACAAAGAGTTATTCACCAAACAGGCGGCAATCCGCTCCGTAAGGTTATTCTCAGAGATTAATAATGAATGAATACGAAAGGTTATTCACCAACAGGCGGCAATCCGCTCCGTAAGGTTATTCCCACAATTTAATACATGGAAATAAAATGCACGTCTTATGAGTAAGGAAGAAACAATATTATTATCGAGAATCAAATAATGATAATCCCTTACCATAGTACGTTTGAATAATGGAAGATGAAAAAGATGGTATCCCTTACCGTAACACGTGACTGGATATTGATTTAAATGAGGTTGATTAACTTGAACAGTACACGTATACTTATAGATCTTCACAAATACTCAAGATGACTTAAGCACACTTAGAGAGAACTTTCACAAGAAGTATTTAGAGAGAGAAAGAAAGAACAAGTAAGGAAGTTTATGAAAAATCCTTAAGTTAAGGCTTCTATTTATAGCCAAAAATCTCATCATTCATTTAATCTAAACCATTCATTTAAAGATCATCTTTTAATCTACACCATCCATTTCAAATATTATATTATCTTTAATCTACACCATTCATTTCATATCACCTAATAATCACCTAACTTTATATTATAAACAAATCAATTTAATTATTCAACAATAATTCACACTTTAATCTACACCATTCATTTCATATTACCTAATAATCACCTAACTTTATATTATAAACAAATCAATTCAATTATTCAACAATAATTCACACTTTAATCTACACCATTCATTTCATATCACCTAATAATCACCTAACTTTATATTATAAACAAATAACTTTATCAATTCAATTATTATGACTAATTGTTATAAATACAGTATAGTTAGCTCTTAGATATCAAGTCAATAAATTAATGAAATACAACTGTTTAAATAACATCATAATAGAGATAACAATAATGTAAAATAAAGCATACGTTACTGTGTAATGACAATTATTGATTCAATAATGTGAATTACTGTGCATATGTTACTGTGACAATTATTAGGTTCAATAATTTTAAAAACAGTGCAACAACAATTATTGACTCAATGATATAAAATACAGTGTAATGACAATTATTAAATCAATAATGCAAAATACTGTGTAACAACAATTATTGAATTGATAATATAAAATATTATGCAGTGACAATTATCGATGAAATGATGCGTAACAGTTACGGTGTCAATTATCAGACCAATAATATGAGACACTATGCAATACCGTGTGTTACTGTAGAGTACCGTGTGCTACAGAAAATACCATAAACTACCGTATGCTACTATTCTTTTATCACCGGTATTTTAACAGTTCCGTTGACTATTTTTATTTAAAAAGGTTACTTCTGTCGTTTTCTATATCCGACAAATATTCCGTTGTGGGGTCCACCAATAATTTATTATTTCGGCGCCGTCGTACGGCACGAATATTCCCCGACCAAACGAATATTCCCCGACAAAGCGAATATTGTCCGACAAAATAAAATTTGCACATAACATCCTTAACTTTCAATTTTGTTAATTTAACCACTTACTGTTTCAAAAAAAATATATATGAAGAAAAATTAAATTTTGTATTTCATAAAATTCGGGGTCTTACAACATGGTACCTATCAGTTTGCCACCTGTACTATAGGCGTCCCCTACGGAGAGTCTGGCTTCGGTGCATCCCCTTTCCCTAGGAAGTCACCAGCGAGTGGCTCGGGGCTCTTCGTTATATGGCTCTGATACCAACTGTGACGCCCCCAAATCTGGGCCCACACAGCCCAAACTTGAGTCGTCAAAAGACTACAACAAAATTATTACAACAAAGCACAACGTACAACAATACAGTGTATAATAATACACAACTAAGTCTTCACTATTATTGCCACACTATTTTACAAAACGTGAAGACTATGATAACTACTCCTCGGACCCTCACTCCATTCCCCGGCTAGACCCTGTTATGTTTTCATCTCCTGTTGAAAAACAATGGAACAAAAGAAAGGGTGAGCTCAAATAGCCCAGTAAAGAATATCATGACTAAGATAATGACGAATAAATTATCATTAGTCTTCAACAGTTGAGTTCTTGATAGAATACAATAGACTACAAGGTTTATATCAAAAACTGCAGTTAAATTCTTAAACAACGTTCAGATCAATAATAGCAGCGGAATGAGTAATCTATTAGAAGAATAATGCAGACTATAATGTCCACTCGGTTCTCTTTTTAGGAAAAACATCATCAACTTTTATCATCTGAAATATCATTAGTCAAGATAATACAAATTCACAGTTCCTGATCATAATCATGCAGATCAACAGTTCATCTTTGCACTACGGGCCAAAGACATTCAATATAACACCAACGGTCATGATTATACCAGATTCAGCCTTTGGTCATAATCATACCAAACAACAGTTCATCTTTGCACTACGGGCCAAAGAGAACATTCACCACGTGCCATAAAAGACACCGAACAGATGTATCACCTTTAACCTATTATATCGCCTTTAACCTATCATCTGTTCAACAAATATATCACATATGTGCCCCTGGCCACAGATATTCACAACAACTTGATTTTTGGATGATTAGAATGATATAAATGATGAACAGAATAAATAGGATAACAATAAGTATCGGAAGTTTACTTTGTACAGATTCAAATAATGTCCAAATTGTCAACATGATGTGGAGTGAAATTCAAGATCCACAGTTCAGAATAACGGTTACAATTCAATAGAAAGGTTCACGTAAATAGGAAGGTTCAGTTGAAATAATGAAGTTCAACTATTATGGAACATATAATATTTTCAGGAATTATAGAAGCAATAGTTCCATAATAAATTTCGATTTAGGAGTATGAAAGAAAATAATATCCCTTACCGTAGCAGGTTTGATTAACAAAAGGTGAAGGAAATTAATACAAGGGTTATTCACCAACAGGCGGCAATCCGCTCCGTAAGGTTATTCCCACAATTTAATAGAATTTGAGTACAAAGAGTTATTCACCAAACAGGCGGCAATCCGCTCCGTAAGGTTATTCTTAGAGATTAATAATGAATGAATACGAAAGGTTATTCACCAACAGGCGGCAATCCGCTCCGTAAGGTTATTCCCACAATTTAATAGAATTTGAGTACAAAGAGTTATTCACCAAACAGGCGGCAATCCGCTCCGTAAGGTTATTCTCAGAGATTAATAATGAATGAATACGAAAGGTTATTCACCAACAGGCGGCAATCCGCTCCGTAAGGTTATTCCCACAATTTAATACATGGAAATAAAAGGCACGTCTTATGAGTAAGGAAGAAACAATATTATTATCGAGAATCAAATAATGATAATCCCTTACCATAGTACGTTTGAATAATGGAAGATGAAAAAGATGGTATCCCTTACCGTAACACGTGACTGAATATTGATTTAAATGAGGTTGATTAACTTGAACAGTACACGTATACTTATAGATCTTCACAAATACTCAAGATGACTTAAGCACACTTAAAGAGAACTTTCACAAGAAGTATTTAGAGAGAGAAAGAAAGAACAAGTAAGGAAGTTTATGAAAAATCCTTAAGTTAAGGCTTCTATTTATAGCCAAAAATCTTATCATTCATTTAATCTAAACCATTCATTTAAAGATCACCTTTTAATCTACACCATCCATTTCAAATATTATATTATCTTTAATCTACACCATTCATTTCATATCACCTAATAATCACCTAACTTTATATTATAAACAAATCAATTTAATTATTCAACAATAATTCACACTTTAATCTACACCATTCATTTCATATCACCTAATAATCACCTAACTTTATATTATAAACAAATCAATTCAATTATTCAACAATAATTCACACTTTAATCTACACCATTCATTTCATATCACCTAATAATCACCTAACTTTATATTATAAACAAATAACTTTATCAATTCAATTATTATGACTAATTGTTATAAATACAGTATAGTTAGCTCTTAGATATCAAGTCAATAAATTAATGAAATACAACTGTTTAAATAACATCATAATAGAGATAACAATAATGTAAAATAAAGCATACGTTACTGTGTAATGACAATTATTGATTCAATAATGTGAATTACTGTGCATATGTTACTGTGACAATTATTAGGTTCAATAATTTTAAAAACAGTGCAACAACAATTATTGACTCAATGATATAAAATACAGTGTAATGACAATTATTAAATCAATAATGCAAAATACTGTGTAACAACAATTATTGAATTGATAATATAAAATATTATGCAGTGACAATTATCGATGAAATGATGCGTAACAGTTACGGTGTCAATTATCAGACCAATAATATGAGACACTATGCAATACCGTGTGTTACTGTAGAGTACCGTGTGCTACAGAAAATATCATAAACTACCGTATGCTACTATTCTTTTATCACCGGTATTTTAACAGTTCCGTTGACTATTTTTATTTAAAAAGGTTACTTCTGTCGTTTTCTATATCCGACAAATATTCCGTTGTGGGGTCCACCAATAATTTATTATTTCGGCGCCGTCGTACGGCACGAATATTCCCCGACCAAACGAATATTCCCCGACAAAGCGAATATTGTCCGACAAAATAAAATTTGCACATAACATCCTTAACTTTCAATTTTGTTAATTTAACCACTTACTGTTTCAAAAAAAATATATATGAAGAAAAATTAAATTTTGTATTTCATAAAATTCGGGGTCTTACAACCTCCCCTCCTTATGAAATTTCGTCCCCGAAATTGACGTACCTGACATATCGAAGAGGTAAGGATACTTAGATTTCATCTCAGATTCTAGCTCCCAGGTCATTTCCTCAGTATCTTGGTTCCTCCATAAAACCTTAACTTGAGGTATAACCTTTGAGCGTAGGATCTGCTCCTTCTTATCCAGGATCTTAACAGGTACCTCCTCGTATGTTAAATCCTCTGCTATAACGTCTGGTTCTAACTCAATGACGTGGTTTGGGTCCTTCACATATTTACGTAACATAGATATGTGAAAAACGTTATGGATGCGAGACATACTTGGTGGTAGGGCTAGTCTGTAGGCTACGGTTCCTATTCGATCGAGGATTTCAAATGGGCCAATAAATCGAGGGTTGAGCTTTCCTCTCTTTCCGAATCTCGTAACCCCTTTCCATGGAGAAACACGTAAGAATACATGATCTCCGACGTTGAAACTTTCGTCTCTCCGATGAAGATCAGCATAACTCTTTTGTCGTTCTTGTGCGGTCTGTATTCGTTGTCGGATCATTTGGATCTTTTCGGTCGTCAAGCGTACCAACTCGGGTCCCAACAATTTTGCTTCTCCTACCTCATTCCAACATATTGGAGAGCGACACTTCCTTCCATACAAAGCCTCGAATGGAGCCATGCCTATGCTTGCTTGGTAACTGTTGTTGTAAGAAAATTCCACCACTGCATAATATTTTATATTATTAATTCAATAATTGTTGTTACACAGTATTTTGTATTATTGATTTAATAATTGTCACAGTAACATATGCACAGTAATTCACATTATTGAATCAATAATTGTCATTACACAGTAACGTATGCTTTCTTTTACATTATTATTATCTCTATTATGATGTTATTTAAACAATTGTATTTCATTAATTTATTGACTTGATATCTAAGAGCTAACTATACTGTATTTATAACAATTAGTCATAATAATTGAATTGATAAAGTTATTTGTTTATAATATAAAGTTAGGTGATTATTAGGTGATATGAAATGAATGGTGTAGATTAAAGTGTGAATTATTGTTGAATAATTGAATTGATTTGTTTATAATATAAAGTTAGGTGATTATTAGGTGATATGAAATGAATGGTGTAGATTAAAGTGTGAATTATTGTTGAATAATTAAATTGATTTGTTTATAATATAAAGTTAGGTGATTATTAGGTGATATGAAATGAATGGTGTAGATTAAAGATAATATAATATTTGAAATGGATGGTGTAGATTAAAAGATGATCTTTAAATGAATGGTTTAGATTAAATGAATGATAAGATTTTTGGCTATAAATAAAAGCATTAACTTAAGGATTTTTCATAAACTTCCTTACTTGTTCTTTCTTTCTCTCTCTAAATACTTTTTGTGTAAGTTCTCTCTAAGTGTTCTTAAGTCATTCCTAGTTTTGAAATCTTTTGCATTCTTTTTTGAATTCCCGAGTAGAATTTTCTTATGTACAGCAACTCTTTCGAAAAATCGTAGTAAATTCATTATTTGTCAGAATTTAATGAATTAAAAGCCTGTCTCTTCAGTTTTTCGTCCTCTACAACTTTGAAGAAGGAAGAAAAGTCATCTGAAATCATCTTCATATCTTAAAATACTAAAAACCGTAACCTATTCTGATTTTCGTCACTATTTTCAGTCTTAGTTTTGAAAATTCATAACTCATTCATATTAACTCCGAATTGAGTGATTCTTGAGTCTATGCCGTCTATCTTTCCGAGAGTAACATTATTTTAAAAGCATAAAGAGATTTTAAAAACTCTAGAAGACTCAAAAGTCAGATTCCTTACTGCTACAAACAAGGAAGGATTTGTTCGGCTATAAACTTGTTTCACAATATCAAGGTAAGGAATGTCATCTTCTTTCATCTTCTATTATTAAAACTTACTACGGTAAGGGATATCATCTTTTTCATCTTCCATTATTCAAACGTACTATGGTAAGGGATTATCATTATTTGATTCTCGATAATAATATTGTTTCTTCCTTACTCATAAGACGTGCATTTTATTTCCATGTATTAAATTGTGGGAATAACCTTACGGAGCGGATTGCCGCCTGTTGGTGAATAACCTTTCGTATTCATTCATTATTAATCTATGAGAATAACCTTACGGAGCGGATTGCCGCCTGTTTGGTGAATAACTCTTTGTACTCAAATTCTATTAAATTGTGGGAATAACCTTACGGAGCGGATTGCCGCCTGTTTGGTGAATAACTCTTTGTACTCAAATTCTATTAAATTGTGGGAATAACCTTACGGAGCGGATTGCCGCCTGTTTGGTGAATAACTCTTTGTACTCAAATTCTATTAAATTGTGGGAATAACCTTACGGAGCGGATTGCCGCCTGTTGGTGAATAACCCTTTGTATTAATTTCCTTCACCTTTTGTTAATCAAACCTGCTACGGTAAGGGATATTATTTTCTTTCATACTCCTAAATCGAAATTTATTATGGAACTATTGCTTCTATAATTCCTGAAAATATTATATGTTCCATAATAGTTGAACTTCATTATTTCAACTGAACCTTCCTATTTACGTGAACCTTTCTATTGAATTGTAACCGTTATTCTGAACTGTGGATCTTGAATATCATTTTTAAATTTCACTCCACATCATGTTGACAATTTGGACATTATTTGAATCTGTACAAAGTAAACTTCCGATACTTATTGTTATCCTATTTCTTCTGTTCATCATTTATATCATTCTAATCATCCAAAAATCAAGCTGTTGTGAATATCTGTGGCCGGGGGCACAGATGTGATATATTTGTTGAACAGATGATAGGTTAAAGGCGATATAATAGGTTAAAGGCGATACATCTGTTCGGTGTCTTTTATGGCACGTGGTGAATGTTCTCTTTGGCCCGTAGTGCAAAGATGAACTGTTGTTTGGTATGATTATGACCAAAGGCTGAATCTGGTATAATCATGACCGTTGGTGCTATATTGAATATCTTTGGCCCGTAGTACAAAGATGAACTGTTGATGTGCATGATTATGATCAGGAACTGTGAATTTGTATTATCTTGACTAATGATATTTCAGATGATAAAAGTTGATGATGTTTTTCCTAAAAAGAGAACCGAGTGGACATTATAGTCTGCATTATTCTTCTAATAGATTACTCATTCCGCTGCTATTATTGATCTGAACGTTGTTTAAGAATTTAACTGCAGTTTTTGATATAAACCTTGTAGTCTATTGTATTCTATCAAGAACTCAACTGTTGAAGACTAATGATAATTTATTCATCATTATCTTAGTCATGATATTCTTTACTGGGCTATTTGAGCTCACCCTTTCTTTTGTTCCATTGTTTTTCAACAGGAGATGAAAACATAACAGGGTCTAGCCGGGGAATGGAGTGAGGGTCCGAGGAATAGTTATCATAGTCTTCACGTTTTGTAAAATAGTGTGGCAATAATAGTGAAGACTTAGTTGTGTATTATTATACACTGTATTGTTGTACGTTGTGCTTTGTTGTAATAATTTTGTTGTAGTATTTTGACGACTCAAGTTTGGGCTGTGTGGTCCCAGATTTGGGGGCGTCACACATGGTGTTCGGGGAATCTCCCAAACAAGTGACAGTTAACGTCAAGTTCTTTGTAGTACAAGTAGACTCGGCTTACAATGCCATTCTGGGAAGGACGGCGTTGTTAGCACTCCAAGCAGTTACTTCAATTGCCCACTTCAAGATGAAGTTCCCTACCCCACATGGGGTTGGGGAAGTTAAGGGGGATCTGGACATTACCAAAAGGTGTTATCGGCACACTCTTACAGCACCGGTGATCGGGGTCAGTAAGATGAGACAAACTTTGACAGTAGATGTTGAGCCTTTCACCGAGGGAGTTATCGAACCATTGGCTTCCCCAGCTGAAGAGACAGAAGATGTAGAGCTTATTCCGGGGAATAATGAGAAGCTGATAAAAATAGGGGCCGGGGGCTGTAAGATACTTTGAAGAAAGGGTTAATTGAACTACTCATAACTTATGCTGATATCTTCGCCTGGACACCCCGAGATATGCCTGGGATGGCAGAAGACGTGGCCATTCACAGGTTATCCGTCGATCCCGAGAAGAAGCCTGTCTTTCAGAAGAGGCGTATCTTTGCTCCCGAACGCCAAAAAATAATTGACGAAGAGGTGGGAAAGCTGTTGGATGCCGGGATTATTGAAGAAATTGAGTACCCGGAATGACTTGCAAATGTTGTGTTGGTTATCAAACAAAATGGGAAATGGAGGGTTTGCATAGACTACACGGACCTGAATAAAGCATGCCCTAAGGACTTCTATCCTCTACCACACATCGACCAGTTGATCGATGCTACTTCGGGGAATACTATACTCAGCTTTCTGGATGCCTTTTTGGGATACAACCAGATTTTGATGGATAAACAAGACATTCCAAAGACATCCTTCATTACTCATCGGGCTATTTATGCATATAACCGGATGACTTTCGGGCTGATCAATGCTGGGGCAACTTATCAGAGGATGATGAACAAAGTGTTCCGAAAACAAATTGGTCGGAACATAGAAGTTTATGTAGATGACATGATTGTTCGGAGTGCCAGGGTGCATGACCATTTGGATAATTTGGAGGAATGCTTTCAGACAGTTCGTCATTATGATATGCGGTTGAATCCCACTAAGTGCACCTTCGGGCTCGGTGCAGACAAATTTCTGGGTTATCTAGTTAGTAAGAGGGGGATAGAAGCTAACCCAGAAAAAATTAAGGCAGTCATTGATATGAAGTCTCTGAAGACATTCAAGGATGTGCAGAGATTGACAGGTCGGATAGCTGCTCTTCGGCGATTCATGTCTCGATCGGCCGAAAGGTGTTTGCCGTTCTTCGAAACCCTGAAAGGGCCGAAGAACGAGAAATCATTTCATTGGACTTCGGATTGTGAGGATGCATTCCAAGGCATCAAAAAGTATTTGTCTTCGGCTCCGTTACTGCAGAAGCCATTAAGTTGGGAGGTGTTATACATATATTTGGCTGTAAGTGCATTGGCTATTGGGGCTGTCTTGATTCGGGAAGAGGGAGGCCGACAGAATCCGGTCTACTATGTTAGTCATGCCTTGAGAGATGCGAAAACGAGGTATCCCAACCTAGAGAAGTGTGTCTACTCCATGGTGATAGCTAGCAGAAAGCTAAGGCATTACTTCCAGGGTCGGGTAATAATTGTTTACACCGATCAACCTTTAAAGAAAATTCTTCAAAAGCCCGATGCATCGGGAAGGATGGTGGCTTGGGCTGTTAAGCTAAGCCAGTTCACGATTGAATACCGTCCTCGGACGGCGATAAAGGGCCAAACATTGGCTGATTTTATGGTGGAGTGCATGTTCTCCGAAGAGGAATCAGTCGGTTCTTTGGGGTCGGAAGTAACACTGATAGCTGGGGGGCAGTCAGATCCTTCTCATTCTTGGACTTTGAGTGTTGATGGATCATCCACAGTAGACTTGAGTGGAGCCGGTGTAATTTTAACAAGTCCTGAAGGTTTCGGGGTCCAACAAGCAATCCAGTTTAAATTCAAAGTGACCAATAATGAGGCAGAGTACGAAGCTATATTGGCTGGCCTAAGATTGGCTCGAAGTTTGGAGGTCAAGAGCTTGCTGATCATGAGTGATTCCCAGCTGGTGATAAAACAGATTCAGGGAGAACACGAAGCTCGGGGTACTAGAATGACAAGGTATCTGTCCGAAGTGAAGAGTGTCCTACAGTACTTTATCTCTTATTCATTACAGAACATTGACCGAAGTGATAATACTGTGGCTGACGCCTTATCAACGCTTGCTACTACCCCGAATGAGTCTTTGTTGGGGTCAGTATACATTGAAGAATTAATCGAGCCTAGTATACTGAAAAAGGAGGTCAAGTGCGTGGAAAGATCTAATTGCTGGTTGACTCCTTACCTAGAGTATTTGGCTGAGGGTAAGTTGCCAAATGATAAAATTTTGGCAAAAAAGATAAAATATAGAAGTGCCTATTTTTGTTTGATTGATGGAGATTTGTTCCGGAGGGTGTATTCGGGACCTATGGCAAAATGTCTTATCCCGTCGGAAGCTTCGTATACTCTTCGGGAAGTGCATGAAGGTATTTGCGGCAACCATATGGGGGCCAAGTCATTAGCATATAAACTGATCCGTCAAGGATACTATTGGCCGACGATGTTTCGAGAAGCAAAGGAGTTTGTGCAGAAGTGTCCGAAATGTCAGCTTAACAGTTCTGTGGCACATCGGCCACCCGAAGAGTTATCTTCAGTACTTTCCCCAATTCCTTTTGCAGTTTGGGGCGTCGATCTGGTGGGTCCGATGCCGAAGGCCAAAGGACAGTTTTCCTATATGATAGCGGCAATAGATTACATGACCAAATGGGTTGAGGCGAAGCCACTTCGGCGTATCACTGAGCAGAATTGTATCCATTTCCTTAAGGAAAATATTGTTTTTAGATTTGGGATCCCGATGGTCCTTGTATCTAACAACGGACTGCAATTCGTTGGAGTTGAGTTCGATTTTTTTTTATCTGATTTGGGTATACAGCATCGGAGGGTATCGGTGGCTCATCTTCAAGCCAACGGGCAAGTCGAAGTGACAAACAGGACTCTATTGAATGGGATTAAAAGGAGACTGGATGATGCTAAGGGAAGGTGGCCCGAGGAGCTTCCTAGTGTCTTATGGGCGTATCGAACAACTCCTCGAACAACTTCCGGGGATTCTACTTTTCGGCTTTCATACGGGACTGAAGCCCTAATCCCGGTTGAGGTTGGCTCTCCTTCTTTTCGGAGAGTTAACTTTAATGAATTATATAATGATCAAGGACTTCGGCTTAACCTTGATCTAGTGGATGAACTTCGGGATGCCGCAGTAATAAAGTTGGCTCTGTATCAACAAAAAACGGCAAAGCACTATAATCGGAAGGTTAAGCAAAGGCGTTTTGAGGTCGGGGATTTGGTCATTCGGGAAGCAAAAACATCTACCCCCATGAATACGGGTAAGTTGATGCCAAATTGGGAAGGACCCTATGAAGTTATTAAAGTTGTAAAGTATGGGACATATCGTCTTCGGGATATGTCTGGGTCCGATTTGAAGAATTTTTGGCATGCAACTAGATTAAGGAAGTATTTCCAATAGTCGGGTAGAAAGTTTTAATTACTTGTACTTAGTTGGATTTTAAAGAAAATATCAGTACATAGTATATGTTTGCATAAGACATTAATAAAATTCCGAAATTCCATTGATAAAATTGATGCAAGTTACATTGGAGAATAAAATAGAAGAAATAAAGAAAATATGTACAAGGAAAAAGTTTGCGGTTCGGGGTTAATTGTTGTCCTCAGGAAAGTCAGAGTCAGAATCGGAGAACACTGAAGGATCCACACCAGCTTTTGCTGCTTTTGCTATGGCAGCCTGAAAACCTTTGCGGAATTGTTCAATTATCTGGTCCAGCAGTTCAGGAGATGCTCCGTACTCTTCGAGGATCTGATATCGAAGTTCGGGGGTCCCAAGTTGAACTTGTTCCCGCAGAATTTCATTGGCGTTTTGTTGGCGTTGTATGTTGGAGGTTAATTGGGCATTCTGTTCTTTCAGCTTGGTGAGTTCTTCGGTTTGTTGCTGAAAGTTCTTCAACGTCTCAGACTTTTCAGCTTGTAGTTGGGTGATCTCTTCGGTTCTTTGATTGTTGATGTCAAGCACACTCTCAAACTGTTGTTGAAGATTTTCGTTGGATGTTTTGAGGGCTACGTTGTCGGCGGTTAGTTCTTTGTTTTTCTTCTTCAAGGCCTTATACTTGGTTTTCATCTTCTTTGCCTTTGTATCACTGTTTTCCTTCCTTGATTCCCGACCAAGGAGACGGCTGAAGGTGGCCAAGGCCTACAGAAAATTATTAAGAAGGATGATCAGAAACCTTAGGAAATTTTTGGAATAAATTTAAATGAAGAATAAATTCTTACCCGACCTTGATGAAGGGCGGTGGCGAAGATAAGCTCACGGTTGGAGTAGTCATGGAACTCATTGTTATCGGCTCGGAAGTTGAAATTGTTGTAGGCCGTGAATGGAAGGATAGTATTGGCCTCGTTTGGAAAGAAGGAAGGAAGGGGTCCATCAGTTGGTTGTGGGGGAGGTTGTTCGGTTGCCGAAGGGTCAATTTCAGGTATCGGCTCTTCTACGGGTTCGGCTTGTTCTACCATTGGTCGTTTCCCGGCCGATTTACTAGTCTGTCCCGGGGATGGTTCAGGTTGATCAGATGTTTTTTCTTTGTTTGGCTCGGGGGGTGTTGTGTTGATGGTTCGGGGGTTGGAGTTTTTTATTGATCGGGGGTTTGTTGGGTCTTTCTATGAGAAACGGGTCGAGATGAATCTGGTTGTGATTTGGAAGAATGGGAAGTTTTTTGTTTTTTGGTCTTCAGGATTTTTCGAAGCTCAGATTCAGACATATCAAAAACACTTTGTTTTTTGGATATCTCTGGGCCTTTTCTTTTTGGGGTCCCCGAAGTAGGGTCGGTCGAGACTGTCGAAGTATCTGGAGGGTTTCCCGAAGAGGATTGTGGTTTGGTCTGAGGTTTAGGCTCGGTTTGGATATTTGTCTGGGCTTCGGTTTGGGGGGCAGACTCTGATTGGAAGTTTGTTTGTTTGGCTCTTTGAGCCAGAGGATTTTCACCCGAAGTGGTCGAAGAAGAAGAATTCTTCTTTCTTCGGATCAATGGTTCAGCGGGAGGTTCGGACTCTTCCGAAGAGGCAGGAGACTGAATGAAGATGGGCCCCTCCTGGGTTTGGCCTTGGGTAATCGGGGGAGGATCGGAAGCATTCCCTTCCGAACTGCGAAAAAGCACTACTGCACTGAAGATGGATAATTATAAGATGAACAGATTAAGATGAAATTTTATAGGTGATTCGGGTACTTAATTCCATGCACATAAAGCTAATCTTGGTCGGAAAGGAGGTTGTTGGGCCAGAGGTCGGTCGACATGGTGGAAAGAAGTTTTTCGAGGTCGGCCTCCCGAACGTCCTCAATGTGATCAAACCCTAGGGACGCCTTGCTCGGTTCTCCCCAGGGTGATAGTAGAACGGTATCCGTTCCTCGGATGAAGAACCAGGAGGAATGTCATCCTTTGTTGCTTTGAGGGGTGGCCATCCAGACTTTCCGATTGGCGTATCGGGTTAAGACCTTGAAACCCTTTTCTTTTGAGTTGATGAGCTTGAAGTAGCTTAAGAACAGATCTAGGGCCGGATCAACATTCTGGTCTCTGCAATGGGCTATGAAGCAGACCAGGTGGATATAAGAGTTGTGAACAAGTTGGGAGAACCCGATCCCTATAAACCCTAGAAACTCGGTGATGAAAGGATGGAGAGGGAATCGGACGCCATGTTTGAGGGTTAGGGATGGAACTCCTATCCAGCCCCCCTCGAGTTGCCAGTACATCCTCTCATGAGATCGGGGAACTCGGAGCTCGTACTGAAGTGGGATCTGGTATTCATGGCGGAATGATTGAAGCTTGGCGGGGGTTACAGACGAAGGGGTGTTTGCTGCTAGGGCGTCTTTATATATTCGACGGATGACATTCTCTTTCTCCCTATCAAATGTAGGTTGGGCTTGGGAAGAAGAAGCATGACCTTGAGCTGCCATGGATCCCGAAAAGATAAAACTCTTGAGGATTTTTCAGAGACAAAGAAGGAGAGAGAAAGGGGGATTTCAGAAAATGAGCAGTGTGTCAGGAAAAAGACTTTTGAGGCTTTTATAGATGAAAATAATACATACAGGCGTCAGTTTTGGGAGTGTAGGGGGGCGCACGAAATTCAATAGGCGTCAGTTTTAGGAGTGTAGGGAGGCGCTCAAAGATCAAACGGAAGCAGTTTTGGGGGAACGTGATAGGAGGGTGATGATCGTGTGCCAGACGTGGGAAGTTAAGGCCTGTTTGGGTACAATCAGTTACGAGGGAAATAAGAATCTTTGAATTACTCTCCTATTTAAGGCTCTTAAAAATAGGAGAGTGGGGGGCAATGTTGGGTTGAGATAATTTGGGCCCGGGTTTGGACTAGCCCATACTAGTTTATTCGGTTGGTCCCTATCAATTTATTGGGCTGGGCCTGACAGAGTTAGTTATTGGACCCTTTATTTTGACGGATGGGCTGTTTGGAAGAGGAAAAACCAATTTACTTAGAAAATGAAAAATCTGCTAGGATGATAACGGTTGTCTGAAAGAGATACGTTTATTTGGTTGATTAATGCTGGTAATTATGGCTGCATGGACATATAAAAGGGGAACAACAGGAAAGAAAAAACATTTACTTATTTATTTACAGATTGATGTACTTACATTCATTTGGATTTTGAGCTTACTATTTCACACACATAACCAATTTTTCAGCATACAATCTCTCTATTATCAGAGAAACCTGTAACCATCAACATTATACTAGTGAATTGTTCTCTTTCCCCGTGGTTTTTTTTCGATTTGGGTTTCCACGTAAATCTCTCGTGTCTTTACAGTAATTTCTCTGAATTAATTGTGTATGACGTTTGATTTCGCTCGTTATTTTGTGATTTAAACGGGTGCTACAAAATTTGGCGTTAACACTACCGAATATGTAGAACATTTATTACGGGGTCTTGAGATCTAATTTGGACAAAGTTAAGATTATTAAATTTTAGCTCAATATTATAAAAATAAAAAATAAAAAAAATATATTTATTAATTATAATTCAACACATTATTTTATATAATTTTTTTTTATTAATTATAACTCGACGCATTAATTTTATATCACTAACACAATACAAGATACTTAACACTTTTATTAATTATTTTTTCAATCATGCTCCGTTTAACTCATTTGATACACAAACTATGCTTTGTAAATATATGCAATGAACATTTACTTATTAAGTAAGAACACAATATCACATTTTTTATATATAAAAAAAATACAAGATGACATGTTTAAATAAATTATTTAAAATTTATTTAGTTAAGATAAATTATAGTGCCATACTGCATTCATATCATAATTTATTTTATAATTGTGTTTCTCTTTATGTATCTCCATCCATGTCTTATGAAATAAAGGATATTATTACATATTATCAATTACATATTATCAATACTATTATAATTATTATTCCATGCTATTTATAAAAAAGTAATTTTACTTTTCAGCTTATACGTCTTTAATTTTTTTGTTTTATAAATAGCATGGAATTTTATCCTTAAAAATTGTAAAGTTATCAAATTTTATACTAATTAACTAACGGTAACTTTATGTACACAAGCAAAGAGAAAAAGTAGTAATATATTGGCTTTATCATTTAAATTAATAAGTTTTATATTATTCATTCACAAGTATTTATTTACGTAATATTACTCATTAACTATTTAACGGGTCAAGCTTGCTTTCGTCCTGGGGAATATATTAAAACTATGCATGATGGAGTGGGCTGGCTTTCTCCATAGAGATGATACATACATATAACCCCCACTTAATATGAGTGAATGGTTTCCTTGGACTGAAGATTTAATTACTTAATTAACTAGCCCACTAGTGGCCACACAAATCTAGGCTCAACATTGCAAGCCGTAGTTGGAGTTGGAACTCATTTAACAATTAGCCCATTAAATGCCATGTCATTGAAGTAAGATCTTGCAGTCTTCAACAATCAACGGTTTACATGTCATGTATATTAGGGCCATAAATAGTAAGTGAAAAATTAGTATTTATTTTTATTCATATTAAAAAAACGAATATCATTCATATTTAAAAATAAATAAATGTATTTATATTTGATTTAAAGGTATTTACAAATAAACGGATATGAATACGAACATATCCGACTGCAAATATATCTAGTGGATATTCGGAATCCGATATCCGAATTCGGATCCGTATATGAAATTCGTATCCGAATAACTTATATAAATAATAAGCAAAATAATTTTTTTAAGTGGTCTTCCTTATATAATAATTAGTTTTCACTATTATACGAAAATTATTTTTAAAATATGTAATTTCACTTCTAAAAAGTAGAAAATAATACTTTTATTATAATATTAATAAATTGATTTTAAGTATAGTTAATAGATTTTTACTATTATAAAGTTAAAATATCTGAAATGTATCATTTAACAAGTGTTATAAATAATATTTAAATGTTATAATTATAGATTATAAATATTCATACACTCTACAATATTACTCCAAACACATAAAATGGACATCAACTTATTAATGGACATCTAAACTTTAATAAGTAGAGAATTCATTTTGAAATTTAGGATTTCAAAAATAATGAAAACTTAATTGAATCGTAATTTAGAGCATTAATTATTGTATTTATTAAAAATAAATAAATTAACATTAATTTATTAATGAACTATACTTTAAAACTCATTATTTTTCCCTTTATTATAGTTATATATAGTGTTACAATATATCTAAAATGCATCATTTAACAAGTATTATAAATATTATTTAAATATTATAATTATAGATTATAAATATTCATGCACACTACACTACTACTCCAAATTAACACATAAAATAGACATTTACTTATTAATAGACATCTAAACATTAATAAGTAGAGCATTCATTTTGAATTTAGGATTTCAAAAATAATGAAAACTTATTTGAATTGTAATTTAGAGTATTGATTATTGTATTTATTAAAAATAAATAAATTAACATTCATTCATTAATATGTATGGTTTAAACTTTAAATTGTGATTGGTTATGAGTAATTATTCATTTTTTTTATTTTTTATAAATAATTTTAATGAATTTTATATTAGGTGACTGATAAACGAATCTGGATAGCCCGAATATTCGAATAATTTGTTTATTCGAATAAAATAAACGAAAACGAAAATTATTCGTATTCGGATATTATTTCGAATGCCAGACACGGATAGCATTTTTAAAATTTGTCGAATATCGAATACGAATACGGATATCGAAATAATTTTTTAAATACATATATTATTGTATTCGAATTTATTTATATACGCTTACACCCCTCATATATAACCTACACCCCTCATATATAACCTACACAGCATATACACTATTCAGACAACTGAGGGTCTTTTGTACATTTGTTAGTTTAGTAAGTTTGTTTTTTTATTTTTATTTTGAGAATCTAGCTATACTATTACAATTTATTTTTAGAGATACAATTCATTTTAAGACTTGAAGGGGAGTCTGGAAAAGAGACTAAGAGGGAAACGGTAGAAAACTTTGGACAAATTTATTTTTAATCTTCTATAGTGTCTCTTAAACTCTAATTTCTTAATAAGAGATAAATTTAAATATGTGACCTTACATAATTAAGACAAAGACCTTTATTAATAAGCTATCACTATTGGTCTAGTTAATTAGCAATATTAGTTAGCCAGATATATCTCCTTCTATAGAATAGCGAGTTGCTTTTTTTTTTTTTTATAAAAAAAAAAAAACAATATTAAGTTTATTTTATTATTCATCAATGGAGAGTTATTTAAAAATATCTATAAACATGAGTTATTTAAGATAGGTTCGTATTTTGCTTGTTTAACATTGGTTTGAAGTCACTCGTATGATAAATGAGATTTCAAACTAGCTCAAGATGTACTCATGTGGTAAATAAATATTCTATTTATTTCAAAATATAAAATCAAAATTTATTTTTTAAAATTAATTTGTGACTATTTTTAAATTTATTACTTATGTTATTCTTTTAACTTTTGAAAATAATAAATTTTATAATTAATGATATTTTTTAGATAATTTATAATTCTCATAATTAATCTTATATTTTAAAAAAGAGAAATTAGAACATAAATATTAATAGAAACTCGTTGCTTTATATGGGCCAAGTATGATAATCCCACTTAGCTTGTTTCCATCCCCACCGTTCACACCCAACTCATATTATTAATTATGAACTAATCACAATTCCTTTATTTTATTTTATTTTTACGTATTAACAGCTTATTTGAATTCAGCAATCATAATTCACTTCCAGTTTGTATATTATTTTTCCTTGTCAACGACTAGTTTATATATTATTATAAAATTGTAAAGTCAACTTGTATTATAGGAGTACTAATTTTTCCATCTCAAGTCAAAATAACACCTCCTTGATTATATAAATTTCAATGGGTGGACAATATCTCACATTTATATAAATAAATTTAGTCCATGATATAACTCATTTTTATCAATATAGAAAATAAGACAGTAGATTATTTTCTCTTTTAAAGTTAGAATAAATTAATTGTTTATCTCTTCCCTCATCTATATCCCTCTTCTCTATAAGTTTAAGATAAATTATTACAATAAACTAGAATATTCAAAAAAAAAATTAAATAAATTTGGGGAGTAGCCCGTCATTCTCTTGGCCAATAACATATTGCACCGCCTAATTCATGCGCAAGTATGTTCTTATATATATATAGAGAGAGAGAGAGAGAGAGAGAGGTCTCTTAGAGAAAATAATATTATTAATGAATGTAATATATGGGTTATATTAATTACTATTGAATTAGCTTAGTAATGTCATAACGACAGGACAGGACAGGACGTTAAACAAAATGGATCAGAAATTTCAGTCGCATCCATCCTAAATAAATATATGAAGTGTAAAACTTGAATAAAGGGTAAAGATTTACTACATCCTCAATATTAATTAATAGTTAGCAAATTTTGTTGTTGGTGCAATATTTTATGAGAGGAGGAGGAGGAGGATGGTAATAAAGGGCATGAAACCCGAGAGCTAGTACATACAGGTCAGCTATGTATATGACACGTCATAAGCTGGCAAACCATGACCCTAATAATTTGGTTGGCTATCGCCTACATCACCATGTGATTTTACTCTTTTCCAACAAATAAACGGATTATAAAGTTGCTTTGTTGACCACTCTGCAATGCCATGTCTACCTTTGAAAATTGACTAGGAATTCAATCTATTCATTCACGCTTCTTAATTACTTGTTACTTATGTCTTATCAATTACATATAAATTGATTTATCATTAGAAAAGATCAAATTTTAATTAGGGGATTGTTACATTCATCAAGTTAAAATAATTTTTTTACTCATATAGAATAGTAATTAAATCCTATATTCATCGGAGAGAAAAAAATACTAGTTTCCTTTGAGATATTATTATACTTTATGTTGTGCTGTAGCTTGAGAAAACACTCACTTTCTTATTAATTTTCAATAATATTCACTATTTTCGCTCGCTAATTAAGCATATATATTGTATCGTTGCCTATATATATAGTTAAACCAAGATGAAGCCAACTACTAGCTAGCTACTACTTTGATACTTAATTTGCAGTTATGATTTGGAACCAACTAAAATTATGATCAAGTAGTGTGTATATATATATAGTGTTAGAAATAATGAGATGACTACTTGATGATTAAGGAATTAGTATTAGAGAATGAGAAAGATTAAATCCACGCTTTAGGTATTAATTTAATTTCAATTGCAAAAAAAGTCAATAATGATACACATAAGAAGTAAATGTGAGAACTTGAGGTCATTTGAACTTAAAAGAGTCTAGAAACAATTGCATGTGCATAGCAATTAGCATACTAACTAGTAAGTAAGATTAACTTAAAACGAAATGAATTAGTTTGGTAAGCTTTCTTTTGGCCTGCCTGCTAAAACGTGATAACCGCTCACTAGTAGTATGATTTAATTCATTCAGTAAACTAAAGCAGGCCCCAATGACTTGAACCTTCTCTCGTGTCTGTCTGTCTATCTATCTATCTATCTATCTATCTATCTATCTATGTATCTATCTATATATATATATATATATAGCTGCAAAACATTTGCATGACCCCCTTCAAGCAATTCTCATCAACTGATCTTCCTCTATCTTTCTATCTTTCTCTCTCTAGCTATAACATACATAATATTAATGGCCAAAAAAGCTAAGCAGTTGATGACATCAATAGTATTTCTCTTGTTTAGTTTCATTGCTTTGTCTTTCCATACTACTACTTATGCATACCATGGGGTAGGCCATGGAACCTCCGGGGCCAACTGGCATGCCGCCCATGCAACATTCTATGGTGGCTCTGATGCTTCTGGCACTATGGGTAAATTTTAATTTTCTTTCGCCCACATGCAGTGCACATCTAAATATATAATATGGGAATGTATGTGTTCTGAACACACGCAAGCTTGCGCTGTGTCCTGCTTAAATCCCCAACACAATGTAGTTAGTTTTAGGAGATTACAATACTCAGCAATGTTGTCATCTCATTTTTTCATTCCTGGTTGTTTTGACATTTCACCCATTAATATCTCAAAACTGTGTTGTTTTGTGGGCAGGACGCACGCGTGCTTGTGTGTGTATTTTTTGTGTGAGATGATGATGAGATATGTGTTTTGGTTGCAGGAGGAGCATGTGGGTATGGGAATTTGTATAGCCAAGGTTATGGGACCAACACTGCAGCCCTGAGCACAACACTCTTCAACGAGGGATCAAGCTGCGGAGCTTGTTACCAGTTGAGGTGCAACAACGACCCCGAATGGTGCCTCCCTCATACCATCACTGTGACCGCTACCAACTTCTGTCCGCCTAACAACGCCCTCGCTAATGACAATGGGGGTTGGTGCAATCCTCCTCTCCAACATTTTGATTTGGCTGAGCCTGCTTTCTTGCAAATTGCACAATATCGCGCTGGAATTGTTCCTGTACTCTACAGAAGGTAAAAGTTTTCTAATTTCGCTGCCAATTAAAGAAAGTTAATTAAGTCTTTGCCTAATGGTTTTAACTTGTAAGTTTACCTTAATTATGATGTTAAATATTACATGCAGGGTTCCTTGTGTGAAGAAAGGAGGCATAAGGTTCACCATCAATGGGCATTCCTACTTCAATTTGGTGTTGATAACCAACGTTGGTGGAGCCGGAGATGTGCATGCGGTAGCAATAAAGGGATCTAAGACAGGTTGGGAAAGCATGTTGAGGAATTGGGGCCAAAATTGGCAGAGCAACTCGTACCTTAATAGCCAAAGCCTTTCTTTCCGAGTGATATCCAGGGACGGAAAGACCACCACCAGCTACAACGTTGTTCCCGCTGCCTGGCGGTTTGGACAAACATTTGAAGGAGCTCAGTTCTAGAGAAACAACATCAAGAATTGTCGTTTGTTCGTCTAATGCCCGCTGTAGAAGTAAAGATATGATGCACCAGCAACGCCTGCTGTAGAAGTAAGATATGATGCACCAGCGACGCTGTTACTTAAATATGCTGTTACTTAAAATAGGAGTCTATGGAGTCTACCAATTTAAATGTATAGATATATGCTCCTCAGAATGAAAAATAAATTTCAAGCTTTGTTTTCTCTTTTTCCAGTGCTCGTCTCCGATCATTATAAACAGAGTTCATCTGTTCATACTATAATAATTGATAGAATACACAAACAGGGGAAGAGTTGCGTAATTGTTATGTGTTTTTGTTGTTTTCAAGCACATTTTGGACCGAAGTGCATAGCCACTTCTTTTATAATAGTACTCCCATTAACGTAGAAACAAACTTTTCTAGTCCAAGAAAGTCACAAAACTATTTTGAACAAAGCAATGCTCTTCGACAAATGTATTCCTATAAACTCCACTGATATATCATATACATATATAAGAGGAAAGGTAGCAAGATGATAGACATCTTCAAATGATTTCCAGAAAATTGATTTTTCCACCCTATATATATATCTGAAAGACTTTCAAACACGTAATATCACCAAGGCGAAGACATCCACATCCAACTCATTCACAAATTTGAACAAGTAACATGCATGGTGCTCATGATAAAGAACTGATCTATACGTACAGGAACATCTGGAAAACCTACTACTGAACTCTAATAGTTTAGTAAGGAATATTTCACTCTCAAAACAATTTTCCCTTTCTCCACACCAAGCTTTCCTCCTATAACCAACCAATGACCCGGAGCATCTTGTGGACCCTTACTCATGGCAGACATGTCAACGGATTTCGCTAACTTGTTTCCTGCTAGTGTTTCCCCTGAACCCGAACTTGAGGCACCACTGCTGTTTCCAGTAGCAGCCGATTTTTTCAACTTGTCATTCGGCTTGTGGTCCCACAATGATCTTCTTATCGTGCAGCCTGGCAGCCTTGAAAATAAAAGCTTCATATATAAGACATTTCTTGAACCAAAATCCCACACCCCAAGCTGAGCACCAGTTACTATGTACACACCAGATTGATCACCAATAAAGGTTTCGGGGCTCTCAATTGGTGCAGTGCTCACATGAGAAAAATTCTTCCATTTCACTGGCTCGAACCATCGGCTATCTTGCTCCTCAGGACCCTGCCATTTAGGAGCACCGATTGAAACATGAGTGTCCCAGTATGGCTGAAGGATCTTTGGAAGGCTTGCAAGGTGTTGAAGATGAATACTTAGACGGTTCTGCTTCAATCCTTCAAGACATAAACGCATACCTGTCACGGGTTTGCGCCCAACTGAAACCTGCAGTCAGATTTAGCTAAAATATTATAGACATATCAATTAGATGATAAGTCTTATCAAATATACACTTATTTTTTACATTTTCATTAAGATGAACAAAAAATAAATTTAAAAACAAAACCAAAAAAACTTAAGCTTATGTGTTGAAGCATGAGCACTCTTCAAGTTGACAGGTGAACACAACCACATTATTTAGGGTATCCCTATATTTCGTTTTCCGATCATCCAAAAAAAAATCATAAGATAATTGACTAATATCATCTGATGCCTTTCTACAAGCTAAATTCTGCTTATTCTATGAAAACTATGTTAAAGTAAATTTGCAAGTACTGGAACATGGAAGATGATCAGGGACTAATAGTAACCTTCTCTTCGTTAAAACAAAAAAGTTCAGTTTATACTCTTAATCTTTAATAATTTTGATTGAAACCATGTACATATTATGGTTTGGCCGCTTCCAATTGTATCCAAGATTTATTATCTCCTTTTTGTCATTTGTCACTATTAAGTAATATTTCTTAATAATTGCAATCATTTAAAATTTTCATCTGACAACTTGCTGTGGCCCATTTAAAGGAATGAACCAAGATCTTTCTCTGACAATGACAAATCAGAATGATAGTAGATCTAAGAGTATTTGTAGAAGTACCAATATGACATAATCAGAAGGGTTTGGTTATGGTCAACAATAATGCGAATATGTGGTAAATTTTTCAATAACTCAACACACACCCCGACCCCTTAAGAATTAGTTGAATGAATGGATCCAAATAAAATTCCAATAGGAGTTGTACAAAAAGATTTATGGCTTAAGGTTATGCACAAGGATGTGATTGCTTGGACTAACTTACACATTTTAAACCACAAACCAAGTAACTTTGGCCTAAGGTTAGTTTAGCTACTTCATTTTATAACACATGGCTAGAAGCACAAACACTTCTAGATTACCAATGTGTCATGTCCGACTTGTTCAGGACACTGCTACTCACAAATGACTCTCATGGAGTCCAGTTTTCACCAAGACAGTAATGTGTTCACAAAGACAGAAACGTACTTGCTCTTGGCTGATGTAAAGCTTTTGCCCCATCATGCTGAACTGCAAAGATGGGCAGACAGGTTCCTTTCTTTGATAACCAGGAGGCCTATCCTGTGTGGGAGCCCATATCCGAGGGACCTGAAACTCTAAGAAATATCGCAGCTCCTCGATCTGAGGTTTGTCTGGGAACATTTACACAAGAATAATTTACATGTCAGCCAATTAGAAGAAAACCTTACATTATCGCTGGTCACATTGCTGCTGATATATATGGAAACATTAGTGCAGATGAAGTTACAGTGTCTTACACTCGAGATAGAGATCTATAGCCTGAGCCAAATGCTCCTTTCCAGTCACCCCTTCAAGAAGAGGTATGATAGGGAAGAATGACATCTCAATGACATCGGGCGAGGACCGTACAGTTCTTGCCCATTGAGTATGACTTTGTTCCAGATCATCTCCTCCCCTTCGTCTAAAAATGACTGTAACATCCTGCATCAAAAATAGTCAAAGAAATTTCAGGCTTGAAAGTAGTGTAATGAATTAACATATAGCCAGGACAGTAACGCTGCATTCAATTAACAAGTGAGAATAAGGCACTCGTGAAACAAGAAATAGTGTTTTCTCTGTTATTCATACACAAACCACAGTCCAACCATATCACAATGCAAAATGAAAAAGTAAAAGATAAATCTGCATGCGCATAATCGGAATTATTTTAAAGGACAAATGCTGAATCTAATGAGAAATTTCAACCAGTAAGAAATTGTATTTGATCAACTGTACTAAACACCTCCTAAAGGAGCAGTCAAAAGCCAATCTAGTTTTATAATACACAATCAAAGACACATGGAGTGGAGACGTTGAAACATTATCCACACTGTAGATTCCAAAATAGATTTGAAACTTAATTCACCGCTGTTTTGAGAACTTATGAAAACCAGATTGAATGTTTTGAAGGAAACTAGTCTTCAGGCCAAGGGAGCTTCAAGATACAATATTACCATAAGTCATCAATAAATTTCCCAATCTAGTTTTATAATACACAATCAAAGACAACACGTGGAGTGGAGACGTTGAAACATATCCCAATACCAATTGCCATTATCCACACTGTAGATTCCAAAATAGATTTGAAACTTAATTGACCGCTGTTTTGAGAACATATGAAAACCAGATGAATGTTTTGAAGGAAATAAGTCTTCAGGCCAAGGGAGTTTCAAGATTCAATATTACCATAATTGATAATAAAAAACTAGAATGGTGATATAGGTTTTACAAGTGAGGAATGCTGTAAGAGTGATTGCTCAAGCATCATCACACAGCAATTAAGATGCCAACCTAGTTGTAGATGTCCAGTCCAACCCTGATGTTGCAGCACAAATTTCATAACTTACTTCTTTACCTTTCCTAGACAGCCGTTATCTATATGGGTTTTTTTTTCTGTCCATTTTTCCTGAGGTGTACCCTGGCATCCATCCTAGAGTGGCGCTATGATAAGAAACCAATTTATTCATTACACATATTTGAAGCATTCACGATAAACTTGTAAAAACTGAATCAAGCCCCTTTCATGAAAAGTCCTAAAAAAATTCAGTCATGGATTTACGTGAACAATATTGTGTATCAATAACACGAGGTTATTAACAAAAATGATGGAAAATATAAAACAGAAAGTAGCCCATACTTCTTTCCCATTCCCAATGGGAGAAGTTGCTGTACTGGGCTGAGGATGTACCCCTTGGCTGTTGTATGAAGAAGGGTCAACTCCCTGTAAAATTCAAAAGGGAAGCAACACGAGACAATTCTATAAAAACTACAGACACAAGGCAAATGCGGGAGAACTTTTGAGAGAAAAAACTCTATAAAAACCAAAGAAGAAGTATAGCGGAACTAGCCTTGTCCTTGTATTTCAATAGACCTGAAGTCGTATGGTTTTCTGTGGCGGAGAACCTCTGATTTCCAATATCCTGAACATAGTTTTTTATCTCTACCTTTGATAAAGGTGATGATTGGTGCTGTTTGACATAAATCACATCTTTACCCCCAATAGTAACTGATACTATAACATGTGTCCCAAATTTCTCAATAAAGCTGTTCCAGGATAGAGAAAAGAAACAAAGCCAGAACACCAATTAGAAAATTTAAAACAATAGTGAACTTGACCATAAATAACTGGGAGATTCTTACCTTGCTAAGGCTGGTGGGTCCCACGACGCTGGGACAGCCCTTATGACATTTTCTTGCAACACTAATTGTGACTTTTCAAGTTGAACCTTAGCAAGTGGAATGAAAAAACCATCCAAGCAAAGGGTCTTTGTGGCAGCAGCATCAATATTCTTACAGCCAGTGAAATTAAATGCAGCATTGAAGCAACCCACAGGGACTTTCTCTGATAGATGAGCCTTTTTATTAACGTAATCCACCATCTGCGGTCGATGATTAGGATAAGTAATTAAAACAACTAGCATTAGAAGTCATCAACATTATCCTCAAGGTATGATAGCCGTCGTGAATTCACCTAATTACCATTTATTAGCCATATTAATGAATTAGAAATTAATGTCCTCAAACTTCAAAGGTACCCACTACCCGAACTGTCTCATATTATTAAGATATTGTTGTACAAAAATATGTGCAATTACTTCAATAATATTCTTAAATGTCATGGAAAATTGTTTGAATTATATTTTGTAGAAACTGCTACTTTCTACTATCAAACCATTTCCACTCTTCTCAGTTGGAAACTTGTAAGGTTCAAAGTTCTTTTTCCAGAGTATCATGCACCTTTTAGTTTCCTTAAGAGCTTCTGGATTGCTATATTTTACCTTTGGGATTCTGCATTTTCTTTGTTTATAAGAAAAACTGATTTCAAATTTGCCTGCTTCTTTCTATTACTCATTTTGATTCTACTTAAATCTTTTTAGTGCCTTTCATTGGTATTTATATTTTTCTAGATAACTATGATTAGTCTTATATACTGTTAAATACTAGCTCCGTCCCATTTTAAAATTACCAGGTTTTTTTTCCAGTTTATCTCAGCACAGACTTTGCACAAGCGGAAAACGTACATGCCCATTACATTTTCAACATATAAGTACACTGAAACAATAATGCGTACATGTGTTATTGGCAAAAACTAGGGGAGAGAGAGTACCTTGAGACAAATAAAGAGAAAGATTCAAAAGTTTGGACCCTCATGACACCGCTTTATAATTTAAAAAGAAACTTTACCAAATTCTTAATACCAACACCTCATTAACACATCAATGTCAAAAAGACATGTTTTCATTGATTGAGAAGTAGCAACTGCAATAAATTTGGATCCTGCGATATTAGTAAATCTATGCTAATTTTGTTTGTAAGTATCTATTTTACCTTCTAAGATACAATGACCAACTATGTAAATCCAAACCCAGGAATTTTGCATCATACAACTTGCATTGAAAATGTTTATATGGAAAATCCTAAAAACAATCAAAGGCGGGTGGAAAAGCTTTAAAAAATATAATCTATACATATCTTTCCATAAGACTATTAAACGAATATAGTTGATATTCCTACTCTCATATTAATTACAAAACTAAGGAGTCAGCATGGCACAATGGCTGCAATAGCCCATGTGCGGTTGTGTGACCCAAACAAGAAACACGCGAGCTAGGCTTCACTCACACTAGTTATATCAATTCATGATTTGTATCTAAACGTCACAAGCCTGAGATAACTGGGAAGCTGCAATGGAACTTGTTGACCATATTTCATTAATTCCAACACTGAAACTCAACTTAATAAGAAAATAATCAGTTTGAAATTAGAAGGTGCAACAAGAAATTTAGGAGCATATCAAGCTGTTTTTGCCATCGTTTAGCCCTCACTCTGCAAGCAAGAAGCTTGAAACATCAGAACGCAAAAATATGGTTGACTATACAATGATGTTACTTTGTTCCCTTTGTAGAAACGCAAGGCTTACACAGAAACAATGAAAAGCCATAGTAAACAATGCTGTCCTAGTTAACCTACAAATGCACACAATCAACTTAAGCCTATATTTTATTTTATTTTGATCGATACGTGAGGCCAATATTAAAAACAGAAGAAGAAAAAGGATGAACACTGGAAGTGAAATGAATTATTACATTCATCTACTAGAATTATTACCATTTCCGTATAAGCATAAAACATAAATATCCAACAAGCCTATAAGTTGATAAACATAATTGAGTAAAGAAAATTAAATAGAGCATACCTCAAAATAATTGCAAACACCAGAACCATCACGGCCAATCGTCTCCTGAGAGTTGAGCACATCTTTTGAAACATTGGGCACAACAAGACCGTCATACAAGCACAGATCCCTGGTATGCTCTTCATCAATTTCTACAATCCTTGACCCTGCCACTCCTTTGCAATACAGCAACCTAGTGTCAAAATTCACATCAAATCCCTTACCTAGGGCCTGAACAGAATTCATAGCTGTATGCAAAGCTGCTGCATTTTCCCCCATTTCATCACCACAAAATTTCTTGAAACCCACCAATCCAAATTCGGTTTCAAAGAATACCCAATATTGTTTATAATAAGCAAAGTCAAAAACCCAATCCTCTGCTAGGGTTCAGAACCAGAATTTACCTCAAATGTTACGCAAAAACCATAAAAATTGTTGCTTTACTACAGTAGGAAAAAAAATAGCTTTTTTTTTTATCTTCTATAAACCAGCGAAGGAACATAATTTAACAATCGAGCACAAATCTACTAACCCAAATCAGTCTGTATCCCTCTCCAACTTGTTGACTCGGAGAGTTGACTCATAGATAATACCGATACAGATTGATAAGTATATATCCAATGTTCCCCTTCACTGTATATCCTACGGATCTTAATGATTCTTGAATCATCCAAATGGATTCCAAGGCCCCTGCTGCTCTTTCTCTCTCTTCTAATAAAACTCACACGCACTACCTGTAATTATCGCTTTCGGTGAAGCTTTCTCTCTGCTCTCAATGAGTAATATACTTTTTGTTCTCTCTCTCTCTAGAATCCTTCTACTACTACTACGACAAAGTCTATATTCGACTACAAAGGCTTTGCTTCGTCCAAAGAAAACGTTTGACTCTTCAGTCTCCTTTCGTTAATTACTTTATTTTGCCAAAATGTACCGGTGGTGCTTTCAAAATTTTAAGAAAGAGGTGCCTTGTTACTACTCCCTCCGTCCCCAAAAATAGAAATATATTTTAATTTTTAATATAATCAAAATTTTATTTAATAATAATATGCTATTTATATTACTATTACTTATAAAAAAAACAACTCTATGTATTGGACAATTTTTTTTATAAATAAGAAGATATATTTTATAAAAATAAAAGGAGTCGTGACTTTTTCTATATTTAAACCGTCGGTCTGTCTTTATCTTAAAAGCTATTTATCTATCCGAGAAAAAATGAATATTTCTGTTGACTTGGTAATTTATGGACGGAAAGAGGTAGTTCAATGCGATTAGAGAGGGCAAACATGTAAATTCATCAACCATCACTTACTAACTAATATCGGACTTGCTTAAACAATACAAATATCATGTGCAAACTCGAATTAAGAAACTTGCTGCTGCTGTTACTTTCATTTTTCCTATTACAATAAATATCCATACAAAATCACATAATAATTCCTTATGACAACTTACCACAAGTGTTGGGGTAGTATGGATGGTCCAAGAGTCCAAACTGGAGGGCCTAAAAAGGCACAAACCGGGAGCGCCCAAGAGTTCACAGAGGCTTACGTTTGCGCCTAGACTGGGACATTGTTAGGGGTGGATGGATATTCGGTTTTAACTTAATACTAAATTTTACACAATTTTACTATTCGAACAAGTATTTGAAACATGTATTACTCGAATAACTGAGTTATAGTAGTAGATTATTTGGCAATATGAACTTAGTTTTATCAAATAAAATTTTTCATTTTAAATTTCACACTAAAATTTTCAAATAATATTTTATCACAATCTATAATCATAATAATTCATAAACTAATTTAGTAATTTTAAATTAACAATACATAAGTACATAATCCATAAGATAAAGTGTATATATAATCCATAAGATAAAGTGTATATATATATATATATAGAAACTTCAGTTGATCGGCTATCTGAATAATCTAATTTCTATAGGCGAAATCGAAACCTAACACCAAAATATAAAACGGTTATAACCAAATATACCTGAATAACTGAAATTTGAAAAGATTGGTGAAAGAGACTCAAAATAGAAGATCTGACGGGGGAGGAGCAACAACAATTATGAGAGATTTTTTTTTTTAAAATGTGAATTTGTTATACCTTATGAGATTTAGAATTCCGGCAACCAACGGAGCTTTGCGCCCTGCTAACGACCTGCAAAATTATTGTTGGTCGAATGATAAAGGTGTTATTATACATCTTCAACGATGATAGTTACCTTCCTCTTTCTTCTCCTCACTTTGATCACAGGGAGAAAAAGAAAGACTGTTGAAGGAGGAATGCTTTTAAAAAATAAAGATAACAAACTGTTATATTTAAGGCCGCTTTTATGGTTTTTGTGGGAAATCGACTTATTTTGGACAAAATACTATACTCTATATAGGTAATAATAAATTAGTTAGGTAATTATATATTCAATATAATATTTTAAAGTGAGAGAATAAATTATTTTTGCATCATTCTTACATACTATTTAGTTTTATTTTTTTTAATTTAATTTATAAAATTCTACTTAATATAATGGCGTCAATATGACGTTTACTACAACTACTAGTGAGACTATTACTTACGGACAAGTTTATAAATATAAATTTTTTATACCAACTCAAACACAAACTCCATACAAATTTTCATATCAGACCTTACTTTTTTTTATAATTTAGAAGCAAGTTTGTGTACAAAATTTGTACACTCGCACTTTTTCATTACTTACTACCCGTTACGTTAAAATCTCTTAAATAATCTAGTCTCGTTTTCTTTTATTATTGCCTTTCCTTTCACTATCTCGTAGCTACCTACCCTACCCTACCCTAACCAGCTTTCAATTTCAAAAAAACAAGACTCGATAAATATCCCAAACAATTTGGTTGCCAATGTTTAAAACATGCAGCAGCAGTAGTAATTAATAGTTACTACATAATAAAACAAAGAGACTGAGACAGCAGCATTATTTTGTTAGCCAATCTCGTTAGTCTAGTGCAGCAGGCAGCTAGGGCTTGTGCTTTGAAAATCCATGAACTTCTTCTCCATTCGTTTATACCTATCATCTTTTTACACCCAATGTCTGGTGCATGTATTCAGCCGGTCTGGTAGGTCGAATGTGTCTCATTGTTTGCTAATCACCCATGATGATATCATTTTAACTGGTTCTTTGGTCGGGATCACAAATACGCATGCATATTATTTATCCATTGCAACACAGCACAATCAGGATCTAAAATTTACTCCATCACAAGCTAGTGGGATCAACACACAACACCTAAAAACAGATAAAACTTAAACTCATACTCTTATTCCCGACAATTTACCAGCATAATTTCTTTTGTAGAAAATACAAATAAAATGTACATTGTCGTGAAAGTTACAGACGACCTATACCTTAATCATATCACATCCAAGCATGCACAACAGAGAAAGCAACTCACATGGAGGACAACCCAAAAGATTACATAAAAGTTGTAAGCAGTCAGATACAGACGTATATTTGCCACCATCTTGATTGCCAGTCAGCCTTGCAACTATCTGTTTTGACTACGTTGAAACCAATTGATAAGAAGAATTGTATTTTACAGTGAGTCTAAGCTCTATAGTCCGAGTGAGACTGAGCAAACAATTCTTCCAACTTTCAAAGAACCGCAGTTAAAGGCTAAAAGATATAGCACCATAATGGGAAACACTGTAGAGAGCTAATAAATGCAAAATTTCAGTTAACTCAACAGCACAAAAATTGACCAAATGCTTCACTAGGAAAGAAAGACTGTAAACAGCACTGTTTTAATGTATTTTCAGGATAAGACAACATTTTATATGAACAAGAGCAGAATAATGTGCCTCCTTTACAACAAGGTCAACTAGAAAGTATCACTATATCCTATTTATTTGTCAAATGAGCTTCTCCAATAGAATGGTTTCTATTTAGTAATTGCATTCTTCGCCGATCATCATTAATTCAGGTATTCAATCATAAGCTCATTTAAAATATACATCCCCCTATCGCAACCTTCTTTGCTTAATAACAAAAAGAAACTTATCAAAATTACCCGCTCATTTGTGAGTTCCTAGTCTTCTTTGCAGCAAAAAGTTGGCGAAGGAAAGCAAATTTCCCTCTGCTGCGTGCAGACAACACATTTATGGTGCCATTACTTGTAGTCTCTGCTGCCTCAACAGTGTCATGTTCCGATAATGATGGCGAGGGTGGCGGGAGAGTGAAGAGGAACTCATTGAGCATGCGAATAATCTGGCTGAAGCTAGGTCGCATATTAGGATCCTCCACCCAGCATGACTGAACAATGAAAGCCAGATCAGGGGAAATGTCCTCTGGAAGACTGGGCCTCTCTTGCTGCATTCCCAGGTGACAAATGCAAAGTTAGTAGCAGCAATAAGATGCTGGACAAATTTTGGAAAGACAAAAAAAAAGATGCTGGTCATACATTCTTCAAAGAAAAATTATTCCAACAATGGTCCTCCAATTACATATGGATCAGAACCAATAGCCCACTGTTTTTCAAGTCATAATTACTAATAGTTTTCCTTGTAAAAGTTAGAAAAAATATCAAGTTCAGTAAATTCAAGATAATATTTAGAGGAAACTAATGCATATATTTTCTGTGTTGCAGCATGTCTTGTGGCTATTTATCAAGACATATTTCCATGTAGACATTAGATAACCTCATATCAACCAGCAGGAAGAAAAAATACAAAATCCAATGCAAGCTGTAAATTGATTAAGGGGTCTAGCTTTAGTAGACATTGCTGTTTTTCACATTTATTACTCCAATGATACATTTCAGAGACACATACACCTATTTAGAAGAAATATCATAGAAGGTTTCTTTTGCACCTTAAATGCAGCAGCATATGCAGCTTGCAAGTTGGACATGCCTTCAAATGGCATGCGGTTAGTCAGTAGCTCCCATAAGACAATACCAAAGCTATAGACATCAACCTTGTTATTGTAATGCTTCTTCTCCCCCTGACGCAATGTCACAGTGCTATACAACTGCAAAGTTACATACAATGTTGGTGAATATATATGACAAGAAAATGTGCACATCATGAGCAAAATTAAGGGCACTTCTAATGCTGGATTAGTTGATGGTAACAAAGTAAATACAGCAAACAGCATCACAGAATCACAGAAAAAAGAATCCAACTAAAGTCGATAAGAGCTTAGAATTGCTAACAGCCAAGCAATGTTGATTGTGTTATTGCTGGATGATATGTAGAATCAACAGCTTGAAGACTCAGTTATTTGCAACCATTGCTGCAGAACTGCTAAAATTGCTACCGGCCAAGCAATGTTGATTGTGCTATTGCTGGATGATATGTAGAATCAACGGCTTGAAGACTCAGTTATTTGCAACCATTGCTGCAGAACTGCTAAAACCCTCTCTTCTATCAATTTAAAATCAATGAATGAGTTAGTACACGATATGGCAAGAGGTCCCTAGTCCCTTCAAACAAGCACCTATCATTCATATCATGGGCCTCCGGAATACCAAAATCCCTACCTATCAGCTTGTGGTGGCAGCATCATGGAGGGAGGAGGGGAATGACATTTATGCAGCTTTATGCTCAGCTACTAAGGCCAAGTAACTTGGTCTATCAGTAATGCTCAAATGTAGATATAATCGAAATAACTCAAAACGCATACTGCGAGTTGCTTCCATGAATCACAGATTACACAACTTCCAACTGAAAACATATAATGATATACTAACCAACTTCACACTTTGATCCAATCAACTGTAATTATGTTTCCAGATAATGTACGTGCTACCATAAAATTCAACAGAGGTAGCTGACATATGAGATAAGTATCACTACCCAGAAGTAAAGCATATTCAGGAAGCTGATGGATGCATAACTGTGTTGTTAGTTGTTCACACTATGCTAAAAAGCACAAAAAAAGTAAGAAAGCTAACGCCATAAAATAATATTAAAAAGAAAATTAGGAACATCAATGACAATGCAATCATACTAAAAATAAAATTGTTGAATATTACAGTACTACTCTACCCACTTTTTTTGTTGTTGCATTTATTGTCATAATTTTATGTCAATTATGTGTTCTGATATTTCAAATGGTGATGGGTAGCTAATTTTCAGGGGAGCAAGTGAATGTAGCTAGAAGAAGTTATGGGTAGGTAGTAGAGGAAGGGCTGTAAGGCTATATCATTTTCTTTTTTCTTGAAGAGAGAGAAAGGCATATCTATGCTCACAAAAAATGTGAGTGTAACTTCAAAAAAGGCAACGCCAAACCCATTGTTGCGCTTAGTCACTAGTTATGGATACAGGTGTTTCTTAATTATTACAAATCAACTTAAAACTTAATGCGTATAAATGATCTAGATCTGCTCTCAACCTTCAGATAGAATGAAGATGAATGCTCTTACCCTTGCTCTTCTCTAGTTACTACTTAGCTTCAAATAGACCTACGGACTATAAATTTGTGAACACGCTCCTAATCCTAGAAGTAAGGTGGTCATAAAATGCAATAACAGACTGAATGATGAGGATTTAATTTTCACTGTTTAGCTCAATAAAAAATGGCTGTCAGATATAGATGAAGATGCTCGAATTGCAGATTCAAGATATGGCACAAACCTCCGGTGCCATCCAACGGTAAGTCCCAGTTTCTGCAGTCATCATCTCTGTCACAGTTTCTTCCCTTGCAAGACCAAAATCTGCAAGCTTTACAGATTTCTGATTGGCCGTAAGTAACAAATTATCTGCATCAAGTTTTCATATATTGAAGAGGATAGAGAAAAATATATTGAATTACAAACTTATGAGGCAATCAGATATAGTGGCTCACATACTCAGTTGTCTCAATCAAATGAATTGAGGAACAGAACTACATAAAAAAAACTTTTACAATTTTAAATCTAGTTTAAAGAGGGGGAAGGGGGGGGGGGGGGATTGTAAATTTCTGTTCTACAGATATTGTAATTGCATCACAATAGAAAGAATAAGAAGAAGAAAACAAATGACCAAAGTAGCTATATGCTACCTGGTTTTAGATCTCTGTGTATAATCCCATTGGCATGTAGACAATCTAGGGCTCGAGCAATGTCAATAGCAAAACTTATAGCCATATGAAGGCCTAATTGATTTGGACGAATACTGACAAAAAACTTCCGCAGTGACATCCCTGGTAAGAGCTCAGTAACTATCACCATCAAAGGATCCTTACAAGCTCCAATAAACTGCAAAGACGATAAAGCAATTATGCTCGATGCAATGCAAACAAAAATGTGAAAAAGAAAAGCATAACTAGAAGAAAATGGAATATGGGTGCAACTTGCAAGGACGGCATGGGCTGATGGCAAGCTGTGCTACAACAGACGCAAATGAATCTCAAACTCCAATACCTAAGTCAATAACAATGTACGAATGTGCACTAAACTAAGGCACTTACCTAAACAAGGTTGTATCTTGAGTTTTACAACTAAGTGAAATTAAAAAAGGAGCCTGAATTCAACCAAGACACTCACCTTCACAAGATTCTCATGTTTTACTCTTGACATCATATTAACTTCCCGAGCAAAACGACTTTCAAGCACATGTTTTTCTTCTGAAGTGCTACCACGGTTGAGAACTTTGATGGCAACAATTTGATTTCCATACCTGGAAATATGATTTTAAGATGCGTAATTAATTAGGGCATAATTTGCCATATGCACCTCAATTCAACATTCTAGTTTATTTGCTGACACAGGAATATAAGTATATGACTAAGAGAGACAAGGAAAACTGTGGGATACACAATTGCAGAACTTTCAATCTCATTCACGAATAATTTCAGCTACTTAACGAGGCTCTTTCACATAACAAAATAATAACAGAATCTAGGGTTGCAAATATTAACTTGAGTCCAGATGCTGGATACAGCAGTATTTCCATGTTATCTGTAACTTGCATACATGAATATTTTATAAAAGAAATTTTTGGCTTTATTTATTTTTTTTAATTTGGGGGAAAATGTAAGAAGATACTGTAGAAACAACAACGTACAATCTGCATAAGAAATAATTAGTTGATTGCCTCTGGAACAAGCTTATGAGCTGAGTATATGCTCACCTTCCTTCATAAACTTTTCCATGAGCTCCCTCGCCAATTTTTGATCCTATAAACAACAATTTCGGGTCAACCAGCACTCTCTCATCAATAATTGAATCCGAGGTAGTGATCGATCCATTTTGCGAGACGAATTTGGAGTTCCCCTCGACCGACTTCCTCGAGTTGAATTTTTGATACTCCCCCTCTTCTCCTGCTCCTCCTCCTTTGTTCTTCTCACTGCAACTCATGTTCCCACTTCAAATTAAACCCGAATGCCTCATTTTTCAACCTAATCTCTCTGTGGTAGGATTATTTACAAGATAACCATATTTCCCAATTCCGTATAGGTCAAAAACATTACTTGCAAGTTGCAACTCAGTACTAGCTTCTCAAATAAGCAAAACAGAAATTCTCAATTGGTGCAAGTACTTGAAAACTCATATCGAAAAATTACCATGTAATAGAAGCCAAGCAAACTTCTTTTTACTGTATCACTCACACCCACCCACCAAAGACAAAAAAATTCGTGCCAAAGAGAGTAGGAATTTGGAGCAAGTAGTAAAACTTAAAAGATAGAATGAAAGAATATTAAAAGTTGAAGTTGAAGCCCCGTTTACCGTGCAGACGAAAAAGTGAAAACCCTAAAACGAAGAAAAGAGAGAAAAAGGGCACAAGGAAAACTTACAGTTGCAGCAAGTGTGTGTAATTATGTATGTATTTATGTGTGTGTAATAAATATATTGGGAAGGGGAAAAACAGGAAGAAGAAAAAGGGTAAAGTGTAATGGATGCTTTTAAGATCGTAAGCTTAGTGGTTGAAAGAAGCTCTCTATGGCTATCTATAAAGAAGAAAACCTAACGACTCTCTCTTTCTCTTTGTTTGGGTCGTCTCCTAAAGAAAAGAAAAGAAAACAAGAGAAAAATGGGACCGGAGGAGCAGTGGCGTTCCGGTGAAGATATTCCGAGAAAGGGAGGGAGTATGAATCTGTTCCGGTGTGGGGGGTATGTTTATTTTTAAAAAAAGTAAACTAGTAGTACGTAGACTAGTACAGTAATAGAAAGGAGGGACCAATAGGATAGGAACACGTGGAGAGCACATAAGAAATGGGGGTAGGACCGATTTGGACGTTCTTGGTCCAGGATGCTTCCACTCCACACAAACTAAATTAATCCTCTTCCTCCTCTTCTCGGCTTAGACTAGACGTGGCTCACGTTCGGCTTCGCCTTTGACGTGCTCCCTTCTAATTTGCCCTCGTGCTCAAAAGAAATGTCCCCCGTGCAACCGGAAGTTGCCAATACCAAATCATTAACCATGTTTTTTTTTTTTTTTTTTAAATAATAATAATGCTTTCGATGGCCCATCGAATTTGTCTACTTTGTCGTTCGAAATTCAAATAATACGAATTTGAATAATTCTTTCTTGATGTACAAGTTTGGAGTTCAGTTGATCATTTTTAAATAATAACCTGTTACTGTGAGTGAGTTCAGAGACCATATAACAAATTAAACTAATTACAATATAAAATTGATAAACAGCTCATTTCACTGGTCCTTAAATTTAGTTATTGTGAATATTAAAATTACTTTTTATTTAAATTAAATTCAGATAAATTAAAAATATCTTTTACTCTCAATAAATGCTTGCATGTATTGATATACGTTTGCCCTCAAGTATAAATCACCGAGAAATAGAAGTGAAATTTTGTATTGATATACGTTTGCCCTCAACTCAATTTTGTAGGTTTATTGAAATTTTTGTCACCCATAATTTGTCTGGTTGGAATGACCCAAATAGAAGTGCATGGTAAATTTATTATTCAAGTTTCTACAAGTGTACGTTCACATTAGCTAGCTCACATATATATATATATATATATATATATATATATATATATATATATATATATATATATATATATATAACTAGTCGATCAGCTAGCAGGTCACGATCGAATGGTTCAAACCTATACATGCCAGAAGTCCATTAAACCCGAATAAGGTCGATCAAAATATACCGACCCCAAACTCTCTCCCAAACTTAAAATAATAAATATTCAAAACCATAATTTATGTTAAATTAATATATAAAATACCTAAATTAATGTGATGATATGTTTGTTCCCTACACAATAGTTAAGCTTATTTTCCATATAGTTTTATTTTTGTCAGATATATAATAATGTATACTTCTAGTTAGTTGAGTTTAATTAACTCATTATTGTGTACAATTGAGTCAAAATTTTCACTTAAATTAACCTCATTTAAATTCTCAAATCGAATGGAATCCAGTTTTTATTCATCTGTTGAAAACTCAAATGGATACATCTGTTGAAACTTGAAACCTACTTTTGGGACCCAATCATTTGATATACGTGGCCTTGGGCTTTGTACCAAATCTATGCATATATAAATAATTAAATAAAAGAGATTTGAAAATAAAATTTTAATACTTTTATAGTATATTGTACTCTAATTTATTTATTTTTTTGATAATGAACGCGCCAAATTCTGTACTCTAAATTAATGATAAACGCGTTGCGTGTATAAATTATATAAAATAAAATAAAATATTTATTAAATTTATAAAATTAAATAAAAAAATAATATATAAAAATAAAATAATAATATAATTAAAGTTATAAGAGCAAGAGACATAATTACATAAATAACTACAGAAAACCGTTTTAATTATAATATTAAAATAATAATATAATTAAAATTATGAAAATAAAAAAGTACGATGCAAATTTACGACAACTTGAGAGAGACGCTTTATATAAAATAAATAAAATAATGATGGCGTGTCACGTGAGTTAGCGGCACCGCCTAGCAATACGGGATGATAAAATTCAAGTGTGGTGGCGAGATAAGGCAGGTAGTTATTATAGTTGCTTCATAAAAGAGGACTTTTACTTTATGCAGCAGAAGTTTGAGCGAGTGTAGAATTCGATTTAAAAGTATATTTTTTAAATAATATATTTTTATTAAAGTGATGTTATTTTGAAATTTTTTTAATAGTATTTTTATAAATAAAAAAAATAAGTGGAATTATAGAATATTACATTATGTTATATCTTTTTTTTTAATATTATTTAAAAAAAATTATTTTAAAATAACGTTATTTTAATAAAAATATGCTATTTAAGAGATATGTTTTAGATTCGTTATATATATTATTTTTTAGAAAAAAGAAAGAAAAGTCTATATAGGGTGATAAATTAGAAGGACCCACGACGGGGATATGGTGGAAGTGGAAGTGGAAGACATGTCGGCAATTTTGAAATTAAAATGGAAAAAACCTACCACCATGACCATACATACCATGATGTGACCATCATCATCTTTCCAGTTACTTACTATGTACGTACTTTAGCTGCAACTTGCTCACATTTTTTATATATACCTACATAGCCCCGTGTAGGCCAGGTTAATTTAGGAGGTGTATAAAGAATGTGATTAAATGTTGCAATTTTATTTTTCTTGATTATTAAATTTGGAAAAGTGATATTTTTTTATTAAAAAAAATTGATATTATCAATAATTATTATATGTAATAATTCAAGAGAAGTTCCTAAATTGAATTAATTTGCTTGTTCATCAATATTTATTTTACAGGATCAAATTTTTCACGTCGAGATTAGACTGACTCAAAATTACGTATCACGCTAAACTTATCCGAAATATACTCTACTATTTATTTTTGTAAAATAATATTATCTATCTAACAGAGGATCTTATAATTAAATTAATTTGATTGATCATAAAGTTACAAGCTAGATAATAACAACCAAAAAATGACAAATTTAAATTGAAATAAAATTCAATCGTCAAAAAAATAAAAAAAAGCATTTTTTATTACGTAATTCAAACGAATTATAAGCTTGTCAGTAATAAGCGAGTGTTACAAGGTACATTGATTTAAGAGAGGTAAATAAGTTTAGTCAATGTGTTGTGGTGGGGTGCCGCTTTCTTACATAAATAACGTGGTACACGTGAGATGCTATTTTAGTATTACTATTATGGTGTATGCATTAGAAGTTACACAGGTGATCTCGTTTACCACTTTAATTGCCACGACTGTATATAGATTTTTTATTTTTTTAACAGTCCAAGGTCCGAGAGGTTTTTGTAATATTATTTCGTATAAAATTATTTTATATAACATGTACGTATGCACTCTCCAACAATTGCCCAGCAGTGTTCTTTAACCAACAAAAGGAAAGCATACACCTCCCCATCCCAAATTAAGTGAACGGGTTTCTATTTTGGGATGCCCCAACACAATGCGATTTGATTCCATCCAAGGAATCAATTGAGAAAGTAGACTAATCATTACTCTCCTCCTTGACACCGTTGGTCCAATCTAATCATTTGGTTTGGAACCGAGGAAGTATGTATGTATATATAAAGACTTTACCATAGGGTAGTGAAAGAAAAGAAAAGCGACAACTGCCAAAACGAAATTTTCCATCAAGGATCATTTCCAATTTGAACTGGCTCGCAAAGCTCGTCATCACGCCCTCTCTCCTGGTCTTGATCCACTGGTGCAAAAGGATGATCTTCTTGAGGCTGTCCCTCACTCTCCGTAGTGGCTTGTGGCAGGGCATGTGATCCTGAACTTGCTTCTTGCTCAGAAATCAAGCTTGTAAGACCATTCTGCTTCAGATATGTTTCCAAAGGCCGATTAGCCACTTGGAGAAGACTCATCATGCTTACTCGTGTTGACCCAACAGGCAAGTCTTCCCCATGATAAGGTCGACAATTCAAGTCCAATTCTTCCTGGTTAGTGTCGGTATCCCTTTCCGACTGATTGTTTTGATCAATAGATTGCAACTCACTTCCTAATCTGACTTCACTCTCTAACAAATCCACTTGAGATGCAACTTGTCTGGAGGTGCCATCTACTTCCACTTCCTCCTTAGAACCCCATATAAACAGATTTCTCTGGGCAATTTCTTCTTCACGCTCAGATTGACGTTTCTTCTTGCGCATCATTAGGGTCTTGAAACGGCGTTTAACCGTCATGCATACATTGCATGTGCATGTGGGCTTGTGTTTACCTTTGCCACTAGGAGGCTGAATGCACACAATGCAGGAGCAGCCAGGGCGATGCCTAGGATGTTTAGTAGTGGTCGCAACTGATACAGCACCTGGATCGGTCGCATCTCCTTGAATAGTGCTACCGGCCAAAGTATCTGGGGTGGCAGATTCATCCTCCTGTGTTGGCCCATGGCTTGCAATTCTCTGTTTTTTGAAATCTATGCATCAACAGAAAAGTTAAATAAATATCACAAGTATTGCAAGGATTAAGGAAGAACTGAGACACCATTAGGAGCAAATTTAAGCAAAGGAACACACCAAATATTACGGACTACAAAGGGAGCAATTCGTTACGTGAAGCGACTGTAAATATTTCTTTACCTATCAAAACAAAACTTGCATACATGCACCTAGATTAGCTAATGCAACTCGAGTCCTTATGTACGGAGTAGTTTGTGTGTAATTTATTTTATATGAGCTCTGACAAGACAAGTTGAATATGGCTTGTTTGATCAATCGAGCCCAACATCATGTTACAAATTGGTTAAATTAGCTAATGCAACTCGAGCCCTTATTGACCATTTGAGCCACAAGCTGTACTAATTCGTTTTTACCCTATATATACCATCAAATAAGATTCTTGGAACGCCGCTTGATCGATGCAAGTAGGATGGACCCTATATTTTCTTTAGTTCACTAGTCCAAAAAGCACTCGGAATATTTAAGCTAGAAAATCAAAAATTCTCAAATAGGCTAAAAAACGTCAAGGTTCCTAATATGTAAAAATAGATATTGCGACCTTACTCATGAAACCATCAATTGGAATGAATGCCTCTTCAGTAGTTTGATGAGTTTTACACAGAAAGAAAAAGGATGAGAATGTTTAAGCTTACAGGTCCAATTCACATGTTTTCGTGACACAGACAGAGATGAACAAACACCATACCATTGTTCAGTTTCAGAAAAATTTTGAGTTCCCTAGGGCTCAATTCATCCGGTGCAGAACATGAGCACCTGAAGACAGAAATCAAGTTAGAATGTAATAATACTTGCGTGATTGTGCGTATTGAAATTAGTTCCTTGTAAAATAATATTTATTGACCTGCTGTGATCCCAAACATTGTCCTGACATCTCCAATTAGGAGGGATAAGAAACTCAGCTGGTAACCTTCGCCATTTAGAGCAGTCATCACACATAACCCACTGCTCTTGCTCCCTGTATCATAAAGTCATCAATAAAGTATCCTCTAAATTAATCCAAGCTGTCCAGAGCACACTTGGAGTTACTTAAAAATGTATGTCATGATATACAAGTTCATCAAACAAGCATGTCAGTCTTTCTGCATTTTCAGTGTTATCCGCACCACAACAGATGAGCAAAATTAGTGATATACTTGTCACAGATTAATATATCTCTGAATCACTCAGTGACAAATATCTGTGTTAAATAGTAGCAAAGCTTAAGATATATGATATAACTGTGTGTGAATGATGATATAATGATTTCAACTTAGGCTCTGTTTGGTTCATGGATTTGCGGTAGCATTTGGAAGGGACATTTGGATTTGAATCATCATAATCAAATTCTTATATTTGAGCTAAAATCTAAGGACTTAGATTGTATATCTATCCAAATCAAAATTTAACAATCAACTTACCTTCGATTTAATAATATTCTTAAGGTGATTGTTTTCCAATAGAGAATTAAAGATAATCAACTCCTAACCATAACATCTAAATACTAGATTTCATTTAAAAATCAACTGGATCAAATATTTTATCTTGTCCTCCAATCATAAAAAAAAAGTCCATGAAATTTGAAATGTCAGATTTCCAAATCCTAATACTTCATTTGTTCTAAAATATAAGATAATTATTGACTTTTTGAACTCAACTTAAGGTTTTTTAAATTAAAAATTGACATACATTTTTTTAATTTTGGTCAATACGATTATGAATATCGTAAACTATTTAAGAAATACTATTAATTATTAGATTTAGTGTTTAATGATTTTTAATAAATCATCTCAATTTTGAATTAACTTTTCAAATTAACTTTTAAAAGTCAATAATGATCTTATAATTTGGAATGGAGAGAGTATTAGATATCGCATAACAAAACCGAATCCCTAACCAAATGTAGCGTTATGGAATTTTGTCTGGAAAGCAAACACTACTACCCAATTGCATGAAATGTCAGCTACACTTCCGATGGAAGACAGTATCATCATTAACCATTTTTAATGACAGAAAACAATGAAAGGGATTACTATTCTAGTTCCAAAACCGATTTCAGGGATATTAAGGGACTGCTTGCTTATCAATTCATTTTTTGTTTTCAAAATCTGTTCTTGGTCTCGGTATTAGATTTTCTTTTCTATATTTTTTTTTGAAAATGGGTACGTGTCTGGTTGTAGTTTTTGGCAAAGAATATTCTTATTTTTTCTTTGTAAAATTATGAATATACAGGAGAAAATAATTAGTTTATATTTTAAGTGCACAATAACTCCAACTATAATATTTTATATTCTAAACATTTTATACTCATTATATATTATCTCATTATGATAATAACACAAAGTCCTGTCCTCATGTTTTGTGAAGTGGGGGGAAAGGGTTTCCTAAAAATATAAATAGAAAAACGTTGTCCAAACACATTTTCTAGAATTTATAGAAAATGAAAACAGAAAACCTTGAAAAAGATGTCCAAATAAACCCTAAATTTTAGTTTTACCAAGGGTTTTCTAATCATGATTTACGCACCTACTTCACATATGCCATTACGTGTTATAAGGAACAATGGAGTTCTTACCCAGATAAGCGGACAGTAAAAATGCTCCTCTTCCCAAAAACAGGGGGTTCCTACATTGGGAAAACTGGAATGTTAACCAAATAAACACAAGCTTGCATAGTGACTGAAAAATTAATGGTTATGCACCACCAACAATATGGCACTCATTCATAAAAGGCTTCAAAAGAATGTTTAGACAGTCTCAAAAGGAGCCTTCACTCTATGAATCTAGCCTAGATCTTAGAGATTCCAAAGCTGGTCTGGAGTTCCGGATTGCAACTTAAATTAACTGAAAATAACATGTAAAACAAGCTATTACATTAACACCATCTCTTTATCTGCTCGGGTCTTACTTCTCTTCTTTTTTGTCTATATTCTTTCAATCTATTAGTTCTTTTTCTCCCTAAACTTTGGAAAAAAGACGTTGGGGCGGGAAGTAATTCCATAAAACAACCACACGTACAAAATTGCTTAACTGGAAGGAAATAGCCATCAATCTAACTAATATTTTTATCCTTAATTTCCACAAACATCTTCATTATAATGCATTCTAATTGCAGATATTGAAATTCAGTTGAACAACGAGACATGGAAGACATTAAATCTTTTAACTTTTAAATAACTACTTACTTCATATTCTTCAAATTCATAGTCTTCAATTGTGACAGTGGTTGGCTTGGCACTAGTGGGTGGGCATAGCATTTCTTGTATCTCTTCCCACGTGAGCTTCAGCTCTAGAGCATCTTGGTTATCAACGAGCAACCTCTTACTTTTTGAACCAATATTTCTACTTCTTTTCCTCTCTGGAGCCAGCATTGTTGGTGACAGAGAACCACCCATTCCCTTGCCTCCATGCTTATCAGTCATATGCCAGTTGACATCCCCACCAGATAAGTTCAAATGTTTAGAGAATGCCTTTAGATGAGGATCTGAGTTTCCATTCAAGGACTGGACAAGGCCAGAGTAACCACTCATTATAGGTGGATTTTCAACAACACCCGATAAGAAAGCACCATTATGCTTGGCAGAGAGATGGGTATCCTGTTTAGTTGATGAATTATTAAAAGTATGTTGCTCAAGTTTGCTAATCTGAAAGTATGCTGTGATACACAAGTATTTTGACACAAATATTACTGCAGTAACTCCTACCATAATAAAAATCTCCAGAAAGACAGATACCTGCATCAGAATACTGTTTGAGGCTTTTCGAAATCCCATAAGAAGTTTTCCTTCCGGATCTATGCGGCTGAATGTTACTGCAAAGTATAATATCAAACTCATGAGAGAAATAACCAATAAAATGGAACTCAGTATTTGAAAATATAAATGGGAAGATAAATAATGCAAGGTACAGAAAAAGACTAAAAACTGAGATGGAGATGGAGATGGTGAGGGCAGTCGAGGGGTAAGAAATACAGTACAAGAACCATATTTTGTAATTAGTCTCTAAATGAATGGATGCATACTCGAAACGACAAAGGCCAATAATTACTTAATGAAGGCTTCGTGTACTCAAACCTAATGCTTTACTATTGATTTCTGTAACATTTTGGAGGTCTTGGCCCTGCCAACTCCGATGTCCAGCCATAGAGATGATTATGCCATATAGTAATCGCAGACGTTCATAAGAATTAGGTTACATGCGACTGTTAACAGATGAGCAAGTAATAATGCAAAAAATGTAAAGAACCTTTGAGACAGGGACAGAAGATCCCATGAATCAGCAAATAAAATATCGCAAATGGAGAGGAAAAAGTGATTCAGTTTTAAGAACAAATTACTACAAAGGACAAAAAAAAGAAGTAAACAGAGATCACAGTTTTTTTTTCTCCCCATAAATAATGATATTCTCAGCAGCATGCATACTAGAAAACCTTAATTATCACAATTATACCAAACATTGCTAATGGTTAATTTAGTAGGCAATCAAGTAAAATAAGTATCAAACATTACCAGTGTCTCCAGCTTGTAATTTCATGGATTGTATGCAAGGGGTTACACCCTCTAGAACATACATTCTGCTGTTATTATTTGGCCAAAATCTGAACTGAAAGACCCATTCTTTCCCCTTTACATCTTGGATCCTCACGGGAATTCCCTCAGGCTCAGAGATAGGTGGAAAATATGCCTGCAGATTTAATTTTACTCGTCAGAGAGCTAAGTTCATGATCATCAGAAAATCAGAAATAAGCATATGATAGAAAAGTTACTTCAGCACATGCTTTTGGGAGCACCAAACGACCAATTCGACCGGCATCACTAGCGCTAAGAACTTTTTCAAACAATGGCACAATGGTGGAATTTGAGCTTGAATATATAACAGTCAAGAAAACCACTCTACTTTAACACACACACGCAAGAAATTTACAAATAATATAAACAGTAATTAGGAAAGAAAAGGGAAAACCGTGGATACTCTCCAGATATTTGCTGCAGCTCTTGCTCCGTTATCCTGGGCCAATAACGAGGAAGCAACTGATTCTTAATACGTCCCTCAACAGGCGGCCTTGCAACACGTATCTGTGAAATTGAGCTAACATTGGTGTCTAATCCAGCAGCAAGAACAGGCTTTGGGGCATTGGCCAAAAGATGGTGAGATCTAGACCCTTGTTGAAAGGAAGAAATAGTTTTGCTTGAGTCCATCTTTTCAAATACTCCAGCAGGAAATAAATTTGGGATTCCAGAAGGTGCAGCTAAGGAAATAGTTAAGTTTGTCTGTACCGGTGATCTGTATACATCTTTGGCCCCCATATTTACTTTATTTATGCCTAATTTGGCGTCATGAGACAATCCAGCAGATACTTGGCTGAAATTTGATAAAAATGTAGTTCCAATTTCACCTGAATGGGGCAAAACTACTTCTTGTTTCATTTGATGGCGAGAGTTGATTGTATCATCATTCTGAGATAGAAGCAAGTATCTTGGGCCATTATCATCAGCACAATCGATGAACTGCTTCAACTTCATGTTATGAATGTTGTCGCCATTGACTAGATTGTCCACAGAAGAAGATCGTGTTTCTCCAACACAATTTTCTAGTGACATGCCAAATTTTTGAGGACTTTCAACACTCGTCTGCATGAAGATATAAATACATACAAGTATTTCAACATTAAAAGAAACATGTTATATTCCCACAGTCAGACTTTAGAAATTGTCAGCCTATATGTATGAAACTCGTGGTAGAGCTGATTATAAAATTGGAGGGGGTAATTAGCCTCATGATTTTTTTTATAATTATTATTACTAATACTACTTTATTAGTATAAACTTCCCCTTAGCTCCTCTTGCATTGGAAAGTAAATTTATAATATGGGGTCTTGTTAAATAGAGATCCTAGCTCCACCATGTCCTGATGAGCTACATGTACGGTAAAAAAGATGACAGAAAAATGTACGTGAATTGATCTTACAGGGTGAAGTCCTGAGCTTTTTGCGCACCTAATACAAGTTACACCACTACTGTCAAGTATCTGAAGCAAGGAGCTGGAAGCAATGCATCCACAATGGAGACGCTGTTAATACCAAAATCAATATCTTTGTGAGCACAACATCATGAGAGGGATAAAGGAAGGGAGAGATAGAGAAATATGTGAATAATCAAGCTGCCAGCTCACCTTGTCACATGACACGCACTCTCTCCAACCAGTGTCATCTGAGTGGAACATGTCACAGAAGGCTAGCTGCTCATATGCAGTCCTGGGGTCAATGCAGAAGGTAACTCACTGCCATAAAGAGAAAAAACAGAATCTCCTGGAGAGTATAAGGTGAACTAAACATGTAATACGGTCATCCAATGGTGAGTATAACACCACATATTTGATAGTCAATAAATAATGTTCTCAAGAACGAAGATGTATCTCTCTTTTTGTTTGAATGACGAAGGCCAAACTTGATGCTATTAAACAGTTTTAAAGAGGGGGATTGGGGAAGGAACGTTGATTGGTCATTTCAACTGAAATGTTATTCCAAGATTTCTATTCATATTGTTGTCAAGGTTACTGCCCTTTCTTTGCCCTCTAAAACCACTTAAGAGTATCAGATAAAATAGTGTTATTCAGCTATCAAATTAGGAAAGCAAATGAGCCAATAACAGCTAATGAACATTTCAACAGCCCATATTAGAATCTGTTAAGGTAACATGCAAGTTGACATAGTCCTACTTGGTGTTCGAGTGTGAAGCTGAATGCTTAAATATACAAGGCACAGACCATAGGCCCCATACCTATCAGCTTAAGCTTTTTTGGGTCAAGTGCTTAAGTTGGATTCCAACATTAGTATTGAGTGCTTCCATGTTCTTCCCAAACTCTCCAACAGGTCATTAGAGATAGTGTACATAGTAAATGAACCAAGCTTCAGGCATAACTTGGAGCAAAATTAGGGAATGGGCTTAGCCCAAGCATGCTCAAACTCGGGTTAAATAAGCCTTTGAACGTGTCTATTTGGGGTTGTTTCCAAGGAGAATGAATTAGTTAATCCAATATTCCCATATCAGCAGGAATTAGTTAATCAATATTCCCATATCAGCAAACAAATGTACGAGAAGTGAACCTCTTTCTCACTTTTTCTATTCTTCAAACATCTAAAAATTCTCACTTAAATCCAACTCGACAACGCAATCACCTTAATCACATAAATCAGCACCGAAATTATAATAGTATACACATGTAGTAACGTCCAAGGCTCTAACTTGTCAAATAAAATTTGATTGAACAAAACTGAATTGCCAAAACTAGGGCATCATCCTAATTTGTGATAACAGTTAACTTTATAAATCTTGCCGTAGAAAACAGGTATTGATCATTCTTTCAAATAATATATAAGTCGCAGCCAAGAAAAATGAAAAAGAAAAAGAAATATATCCACATGATAAAATAACAAAACAGAAATTAAAAAGCTCAAACACTCTAAATAACAAGGTGAACTGAATGAGAAAGCTAAAGGTGCGGGAAAGGAAAGAAATCGGGAATACACACCCGCACTTGTCACAAAGAATGGCGAAACCACCAGAACGCAAAGGCCAACCGTTTTTCCATTGGGCGGAGGATGCGCCGCACAATACATTCATGCAAACTTTTGAGCTCATATTCCTCGTCTCAATCTCCGTGAAATGAAATTAATTTCAATTCAAATCCTACTAAATAAGAAAAGCCCTAAGCAAAACAAAGAGAAACAGAATAGTGTAGAAATTGGTCAACTAATAAGTGAGCTAAGCAACCCAGCAGTAAGCAAGGAAATAAATAGCTCAAAAAGAAGAAAGCTAATACCTTGACATATATTTGAAGCAGTAACTAGTGATTTATACTAGTCCTGAATTTTATGATCTATGAATGAAAGAAATTAAGCAAAGAGATGAGTGTGGATTTGTTAGCCCGTAAAATATCAAGAACTTTGCTCATGGGAAATAGTAGGATTAGGGATGAAGGTGGCCGGAGAGTTGGATCGGCAATTGAGTTTGGGGGCAAAGAAGAACGCGCATGCAAGAAAGATAGAGCGATGGGGGGAAGACGATGCAGAAAAATTGCATGCAGTAGCAGCACGAGACTTGAAGCCTCCGCAAACACCCTACTTGGCCTACTTTACCAACTCACCACCTCTGTTTTTTAATTTACTCCTCCACTATATAATAATAATAATAATAATAATAATATCTATAGGAAATTGATATTTAAAATGATAGTCTTCTACTCACATAAATAAAAATAATAAATTTAATTTTAAAAAATTAAAATTAAATATTTAATTTGAAACAAAAATAATAATTTATCTAACTAACTATATCAATATTATTATTGTCGACATAAATTTAACGTTTCACAACCTAACAGTCTTGTTAGTAAATAAGGATTAATAGGACTGGAGGTGGTCACCGTGGAAGCGCACGATGTAGACAGAGATAAAAAGGACATTTAACCACTCCACCCATCACAGATTCACAATTCAATTGATGATTGATTGTCCACTGCCCCTACTATATAACTAAGCCACCATTATACTCTCCTCCATTTAATTGAAAAATAAAATATAAGAAAAGACGAGGTCGCTTCAAATATAAAAAATTATTTTAAAGTAAATAAACAGTATACTCTTTATCTCAAAGTAGATCCCACCACAAATATGCGTGAGAAATATTACCTATTATTCACTTGTTTCAAAAATATAAAATAATATATTCTCCAAACATAGGCTTCAAAACTAGAGGTTTTTTTTTTTATATTTATTTTACAACTATAAATATAATTTTATTTATAATTATAATTATAATATAACATAGTAATGACCAGTTTGCAAATTTTCGGTTGCTTCCTTAAGCTCGTTCTACTGTTAGTGAAGTTATTCTCCAATTGATAAAGGTTTTACTATGTCGTCATACTCATATTCTAGACTGATTGATTGATTATCACTTCACGCAACTATATTTGAATTGATTGTCCATATATAATTAAGCAACTACTCTGATCTACTCTTACTCCAATTATTATAAGAATTTTGAGTTGACTCCAAGTAAAAATATATATTTCACTTAGTCTAAAATATAAAATTATTATTATTCTTTTTAAATCAACTTAAAATATTTTAAACTCAAAATTAATATAATTTTTTTTAATTTTAGTCGAACAGTGATAATATAGTAAATTATCTATAAAAAAAATTACTAGATTTATTATTTGATAATTTGTAATGAATTATTTTAATTTTGAGTTTGAAAATATTTTCTTTTAATTTTTAAAAATCAGTACTAATTTTATAATTTAAAACAGATGAAGTATTTTTTAAATCATTATAAAATTAGAAGTACATTTATATCTTTAAATTATAGTATAATATGAATTTTGATGCCCGCACTTGCCATTTACATTTGATTGAGCCTATCATGCATGCTACACGACGACCACATTGCTCTTAAAATTTTATTTTTATCAGAAATATACCTATGGGGAAAGGAAAGAAAAGAAAAGAAAGAAGCGGAAAGGGGTTGGGTTGGGTTTGGTACAATACACTTCTTATCTATTGGAGAGGGGTGGGTTCTTAACTAAGTTGGGCTTCTGTAAGCAGCATATACAATTCTTCTTCTTCTGGAGAAAAGATTTTAACAAATTCAGGGAGAATTGAAGAAACAAATGACACAAACGTTTCTTTCCTGGCTGGCGACCGTGCCCGGAATTGGAACGGCGACAGTCAAGTTGTCACCGTGCTCCTGTTTCCGTCCATCTTCATCTCCTTCATTTTCATTCAAACCATCTATTCTCCCGATGCGGGTTTTGCCCGAAACTACTCCCCGCCGTACCAGATTCCCAAGTAATCACTCCTCTCAATTCCACAACGCTCTTCTTCAATTCTTTTTTACATCTAGACCTAGTAGTAGTTAATAATAATGATAATTGTTCTTACTCGGTTTCCAGAAATATTTGCGTTTTCTAGCAATGATATAAAGGTGGGCAGCAACATTGAAGTAGACGGAGCTCCATGGAAAGTTGTAGGTACCTAATCTCCCCATTTAAGCTGAACTTCATTTTCTTCTTCTTATCATGGTTGTAATGTTGGCATTATATATCATTAATATGTACAATTTGTTTTCTAATCGTCATGGCCATGGCTATTCCGTCATAAAGTTATAAATGATGAATATTTATTAATTGCAAGTTTTGATAATTATTTGTTGTAGAAATGATGAACATGACTTTTCCAATTAACTAACCAGGCAAAAATAATGGCACCAGTCACATTTTCTTCTGCACTTAGTCATGTAAAGTAAATTTCTGTTTTTTTGTAGGGTGAAAACACAAAACCCAATGGTTCAAGAAACCCTTTAATTTTATTTTTTTTGCCTTGACAGACTATGCAATGAAATTTGGATTAAGAAATGTACTCTTCACAAATAGAATACACAGCCAAGTAATCAAATACACAAACATCAAAGGCTATAGGCCGAAATTTCCAATTCATTACCTACGAAAAAAAGATTAAAATAACTGTTATTGGTTATTATGCATTTCAGTCACATCAGGACTAATTGTGGAATGGGTGAATATTCCCATGTTTAGTGTTTGATCTAATTAGACAATTAGAGCTGGCTTAATTGGCAGTACAGAGCTTTTGGATTTGCATAAGCTCCAGTCTGCCTCATATGGTGTATCTAGAGTGAGATGGATAATCATTCCAAGGAGCAAGGAACTAGATAGTATGTTTTAAAGTATTCTTACAAGGCTTTTATTTTTGGATGACGAGGTAGGTTCACCACTTAATAGAGCTATTTTTCAATTTTAAATAATTGATATTATCCTTTTTCCAATATAACTGATTAATCAGTTTTTGCCCACATTGGCTGCTTGTAGAATTTACATTTGAAATGTCTTTTTACTTATAAGACCTGAGGTCCCTTGGTATTGCTTGAATTTCTCTTTTTTCTCCTAACGCTGACCCCTTTTACCAAAGATGGGTTTCATCAACTTGTTTAAGACTTTCTTGAAACCTATCCCATGATCCCCATTCTTGGCGTGCCTACTTAACCAGAGTTGCTAGACATGCTTAGCTCATATGGACTTAGGGCCCACTGTATGCCTTTGTTTTGACGGACTTCAAATGCTTTCTTTTCATACTGATTAATCAGTGTAGAGTCCTCATCCTCAAACCTTGTGAGTGTCACCTCTGTTCCATCCATTTTCCTCAATGGTTTCTGATCCTCTCTTGTATATAGAGAAATGGATTATATATAGCTGTGTGGATGGGATGGAAAAACCATTGAGCCTGTTTTGGATTAGCTTTCCTTGGGTCCAAATAATCAGATTTTCACACGTCGTAATGCCAGAGGAATCACTTGAACAACAATAAGTTCACAAACTGCACCATCAACTGTAGGAAGAGGAGTCAAATGAAGAATAGCACCTACAAGATAGCAATGCTTATAGAAATCTCTTTGATTTGCTTACAATCTGCAAAGCAAGGAGAACTAGGAACAATACTACAGAAAGTTGACTATCATACTATATGAAATAAATTTAATATTTCTATATTTCAATGTATCTTTAATTCTGTATTTTTTTCTCTTTCTTTTGGCTGTCAACTGTCTTTATCTCCAAATGCTATAATCTCTTTACTGGCCTTCTGTAGAGTTTCTTCATGTTAAACCTGGTAAAGGGGCTGCATATGTAAGGACCACGTTGCGCAATTATGTGACTGGAAACACGGTAGAGAAAACTTTCAGAGCTGGAAGTAAGGTAATTCAGTTTTATTTAGAACTATATTTTTATGGTGCAGGAAGTTAGGGTATTTATGGTCAAGTATTATCTTCTTTTTCACTGTTTTCAGTCTGACAATGTTGTGAAATTGGTAACACATTATCAGCCATATGTATAGTTAAGCTGTGTGTGCTTCTATATAAAATGTGGATATAATTCATTACACTTCTTTCCAATTCCTTTAGATATTTTAAGTATCGTATATTACAAATGAAATCTATCGCCTATAGTTTGAGTATGTCTTGAGTTACATCATTACATAAAATATGATAATACTAGGACAGGTTTTAACATTCAATTAAAATGTGTGTTCTTTAGTTTATATTGATCGGTGAGAAATTGTTATGAAGTTAAAAGCACATTTTCTCAGTCTTAATTTTGAAGAATTGATCATATTGTCAACTATCTAATAGTATATGCATGAACATTTTTTCAAATAGAGGCTTAGTAATTAGGGCAGATAATCTTTCAAGTCGAGGAGAAGATTCGAAGTGGTTTTGTTTTTTTATCTTTAATTTGAACGTCATTAGTTTTCTTGAACATTTTGAAAATACTAATCTTCATGGTGTGAATTCATATCCAGCTTTATAAGTCCACTTAATATCTGTATTTGCAGATAGAAGAGGCTGATATCTTCAAGGAGACAAAGCAATTCACATACAAGGATGGGGCCCAATTTGTTTTCATGGACCTGGTAACGATGATCTTCCTTCTCATATGTGGCATCCTTCTTTGTTTATCTTATTTTGTTTGTCTACTAAAAATAACAACAATAATCTTACCAAAATAAATAGGAGAAGAAACCATTGTTATTAGAGGTTCACCAATACTGCTCGCTTATTAGTTTGATCTAATTTTTCAAGCAAGATGTGGTTAATTTTAATAAAAAGTAAAAGTAAGCATGGGAAGGGAAGATTGTTGTTTGAAATTTTCATTTTTTTAGATATGTAAATGATAGTGAAGGTAATGATTTATAGCTCTCTGGCCCCTTCTCTGTCAGGTTTCTATAACTGATAAGAGATTGTGGTCATTCAATGTTCCTTGCTAGTCTTTTCTTCGATTCTCTTATCCGTATTTAATAGCTTTCCATTTAGCTTCTTATAGTTACAAGCCCAAGGTTCCCTTGAAAATCAATGTTTTTGTTTGGTTGGCAGACCTCAATCGTCTCGATACTAATGATTTGTTGCAAAGGCAAAGGCCATACAAACTCTTGTGTCCATATATGTGTTTCATTTACAGGCAAAGTTTGTTATAAGTATCTTTCTTCACATTGTGGTATGCCGTGAAGGTTATACAATTTTCTTTTTGGATTTTTTAAGAGGATTGGGTATCTCCTTACTTCTTGGAGAGTTGGTTTCGGATGAGAATTTGGGTTTTAGGATGTAATTTTCTTTGGAGATGTTCTTTTTTTGCTCTTTCACGGAGTGTATGGAATAAAATGAATGACAGTATTTTCAGTGATACCCAATTCTCTCTTCCTCTTCTTTCGGATAGGGTTTCTTTTCTAGCATTATTCTGAAGTCGCCGTTTCTTATGTTCATCAAGATTGGATTACAGTGCTTCATTATATTTTCTTTATTTTCACACTTGTACTTCTTTGGAGGACTCCTTGTCCTCCCTTTATGTACTTTCTCTTCTATCCAATAAATCTTCTTCTTCTTCTTCTTCTTCTTCTTCTTTTGTTGCTAAATTAAGTTGTATTAATGAAGAAAAAGAAGTACAAAAGCAGGGGCATACCCCAAAGCATAGATATAGCATAGTCATCATAGGACCTGCCATATGATGACAGGCTAAACCTGAGAACATGCAGTACAATACAATGCCCAACAATAAGGCAGCGCCTATACAGGAGAGCAATATTAAGTAAAGTTATACAAGTTAAACTGAGAATACCAACGGCTAAGAGACCTCTTCCTAAGCGACATATAGCTATGCATCCGGCACTTAATCAAGTGAATAATCTACCTACTCAAGCAGGAGGCGATTGGCAGGATCATCATGAATTCTAGCATTTCTTTCCTTCCAAATATAATAGACAGCTGCAGCAAAGCCCAAGCAGAGAGTGTAATACTTTACCTTCGAAATCTTCAAATGAATGAGATAAGAAATGAGGGAACTCCAGCTTCTTTGATTTCCCTTTCATCCACAAAATCTAAGAGCGGCAAACAGGACATGATAAGAATAGGGACATTGAAAGAACAAATGATCAAAACTATCTATCTGTGCCACATAACCTGCAAACAGGATCAACATCAAGTCCATATCTCAGGAGGATATCCTTTGTTTAAGCCCTCGATGGAAAGCAAGCCATAGATGAAATGAGTTTCTAGGAACATTAAGCTTATGCCAAATCAGATTCCACCATTCAACCTCTTGTCTTCTATGTCTAATGGTGTTCCAAATAGTAGCAGCCCTTACTTGCGTCATATCCTCCCACATAATCTGATCAGCTTTAGTAGTGTCATAATGCCGAGAGTGGTCAAAATTGGTCCTAAGGTCGGTCGAGGGGAGCTGCCAGCCATTGGTGCCAATAATATCCATAACTTTGCACGAGTACTAAGTCCTGAATGCACAATCACTGGATCATGATCAGAAGTGGCAAGAGTGGAGTGATTTGTCCACGGGTCAAAACTGCTTAATTTAACGGGTTATCTCTCAACCTGAATATGCACCATTAACTTGGATTGCCAAGGTATATAAATGTTTTCCCCCTTTTCTGATTAGTACTTATAATCTTTCGCTGGAAATACACTTTAGCATGCTATATGTGTGCTGTTTACACATTCCCCTCCTTCACCCCTGCTCCCTCTCTATTCAAAGTACTAACTAAGCAGCAGTTTCATGTTTGATTCTTCGTCCTTAAATTTGGATTATGTTTCTGTAGACTACATACGAAGAGTATCGACTTAATGCTTCAGATGTTGGAGATCAGGAAAAGTGGCTGAAAGAAGGCATGGATTGCAATTTGCTATTTTGGAAGGGAAAAGTAATTTTCAGTTCTAATTTTCACTAAGCCTGTACATTTTTACTTTTACTTTTACTTTTTATGTATTTCTCATGTACTTTCCTGTTTTTCATAGATAGGCAGAACACTAAGCAAACTAAGTGTTGAAATGACTGCAGGTTATTGATTTTGACCTCCCAATCACAGTTAAGTTAACGGTAGTTGAGGTTGATCCTGGTCTTAGAGGTGACACAGCTCAAGGTAGTATTGTTTGTCTTCTCGTAATATCGCAAAACATATTGAAATAAGAAAATAAATGTTATGAAGAGTTATCTACTGTATAACCAGTAACATACCCTTAAAAATCTCTCTTTGATTCTGCAAGAGGCAGGTTTCAGTTCATCTCAGCTTTATGATGTTAATGTGCGAGTTTTGTTAGAGAGAGAGCCGAGGACTATGTCCATGTACATAGAGAGAGGACTATGTCAACGGGCATAGCCCGATTACTGTCTCCCTTGCTATATTTGATGAATATATGAAAATCTTGCTCGTTATTGCACTTTAAGTGACATACATATCTTGAGAGAGATATCAAGTAATCAAATAGAAAGTAATCTCACATTCTGTATTTACTTGGCTAACTAGTGATGAAGGTATGCATAGTAGTGCCTAGTGATAGATGATTAAAAAGCTAGTCAAGAAAGGTTCAGAATTTTGTTTCTTTTCCAGATATAAAAACAAAGTAGGTTCAACTACGAAACAGAGAAAGATTTGTATGCTCATTTTATTTGGCCAACAGACAGCTAAAAGATGCTATATAGATACTAAGGCGATGTTTGTTTGCAAAAATGATGAGTGATATAGGACTATTTGTACTAATTTATTATCACTTCAGACTATTTTATCCCATGATTTGTCCGTTATTTAATCCATGGACTATTTGGTGTCTTGCATTATGACTCTTCAGTTCTTCCTTCAGATGTAAGGTTTTAATATGGCCTGCAGTGAAATAGAGCATAGGCAATACAAGAATCAGATATACGATGCAAATAGCAAATTGGTTCCAAGAAATGATTCCCTCCCTCTCTCCCCTATAGTGATTTTTATATATTTTTAATTTTAAATTCTTTGTTGTCCTGAGGCATCTATGATTCTATCCTTCACATTATTTTACCTTAATTTTCTTCAATCGTGGCAGGTGGATCAAAACCAGCAACACTTGAAACGGGTGCCATTGTTACTGTCCCATTGTTCATAGAAAAAGGTCAAGAAATCATGGTGGATACTAGAAGCGGCCAGTACATGAGTCGTGCATAAAGTGCTCATAAGATATTCGTCATCAGCAGAAGATATTTGTCACCTATGGCTACTTCTTATCAGCTGGGTTTCTCCATAACGAACTTGAGGAACATGTAACATTAGGATTTTCATTGTAAAAGGGTTGTAAACCCAAATTTTTTATGCTGCCAAGTATTTGATAGGGGGAAACGTGTACTCATTAGAAGAATCTCAAAGCACATTGATCATTTTGTATTGGAAGATAGATTGATAGCTCATGTTTCAAGTAATTTCGAGTCATCCTTGCAAGACGCCCAATCTTAATTGGACCAACTATAGTTCCCACTTTAAAGGGAAAACTCCTTGGCCTACCATCTAATTGTGCTTCCAATATAAACATGCAATTAGTTGTATTTCATTAATGTTCACCATATGAGCAAGAACTTGCAAAGAAAACCAGAGTGTCGTTGTGATCTTTAATATTCCTTAGTGATGCATGGTGTATACAACAAAGCTCACAAAGAGAGGTGAAATCTAGATGTTATTCAGTACGAGCTCTGATCCAGCTGAACATTCTCTAGGCTTCCCCACTGGAACCAGCCCTCTTTTCAATGCCGCACCATATACATTACAAGCAGCCAAAGACATTCCCTGTCGATTGAACTCACTGATCAACATGTCAAAAGGAAATGCACCAGCTATATTACCATCTTCATACATAAGGACTAAAACTGATAAAGCCTCTTTGAGTTTACCCTCAACACACAACACTCCAATGACTTTGTTGAATGCAATCGTCCCCGGAGAATGCCCAATTCTAACCATTTCACGTAGACTAGGCAGAGCTTTGTCCGTCTGTTTTCCTAAGCAAAAGGCTTCAATCACTAGGTCATATGCACAAGGATATATGACATAAACCCCACTCTTCATTCTCTCAAACACTTCATACGCATCTTTTAACAGCTCTTTTTCCATCCTAGATTTCCTGCACAACCCTCTTAGTAGAGTGTTCATCATCCTTTCGTCCACTTCAAAGCCAATCTCCACCATCTCCTTATAAATCCTAAACGCAGGGCGGATTTTGCCCCATTTCAATAACCCATGCAGAAGTGTGCTATAGCTAATGTAATCAGGCATGCAATTTCTCTCCTTCATTTGGTTCAACAAACCAATCCCCTCTAGTGGCCTCCCCTCTTTAAAATACCCATTGAACAAAGTATTATAAGTAACCACATTTGGTACTAATCCCATCTCCAGAGCTTCATCAAGCAATTCCAGCGCCTCATTTGACCGACCCACTTTACAAAATCCATTCATAACCGCTGTATATGTATAAATGTCCAGCTTCTTGGAAGATATCTTGATTTTCATCAACATTTCATAAGCTTCTTCTATCCTCCCCACATAACACAACCCCTTTAACAGACAATTATATGTATTAATTGTGGGTTCACATCCAACCCGACCCATGACCTCAAAAACCTCTAAAGCCTTCTGCATTTTCCCCCTTTTGCAGAAAGAATTGATCAATTCAGTGAAAATTGAAACATTGGGTGGAAACCCATTTTCCACCATCTCATTTAAAGCTCTGTTTGCCTCACAGGGATCATCTTTCTTGCAGTAACACCTGATCAGCAAGGAATATGTCCCACAATCCGCCTCCAGCACAAAAGATGACAAACCAGAGTACAGCTCTAAAGCAAGTTGGAGCTCATTTGCTATGAATAAAGCCATGAGCAGATCATTGAAACCGGAAATAGTTTCAAAGCTGTAATCTTTCTTGATAAAATCGATAATTCCAATTCTCTGCGTCATGGGTAAGACTCTAATTTTGTCAACCAAACCTTGAACGTGCAATCTACAAATTCTCTTCTCAAGATTGGGTTTTTCAACTTCTTCAATGAGCAATTCCCAGTTTTGGTCGACCAAGCTTATCCCAGATTGTTTAATCAAATCAGAGGTATCTTGTGGTGGGTATAATCTTTCATTTTTCTTGATAAGACGGATAGTTTTTGGCGAGCTGCTTTGGGAAGAATTTCTGGAAGGGAATTGTAGAGCTGCAAAGAGAATTAAATTACCTCTTTGGGTTATTGTGTGGTTGGTGCTTAAGAAAAAAGGGCCATTAGTCAAAGGAAATGTGATGGAGGAATGATGAAGGCAGTAAGCCGAAGAGCAGAGATTTGGTAGCGACGAAAGCATTTGGCAATTTCTGTGAAATAGATGCCGGTCGAATTTGCTAGGCCATGGAGTGTTATTATCCGAAAAATAAAAAGAAATAACAAGAAAAAAAGAAAAAAGTCTCCGATTACGGTATTAAACATGTGAGATCTGACGAAATAAATAAATTATGGGCTTCTCTAACTATGAATTGCTTGATGACTAATGCTGCTGTCTTCGTGAGTTTGGAGGGATGAAATTGAAAGAAGAGAGAAAATAAGGGGGAAGAGGTGATGTGGAATTATAATTTTTCTTGTCATGTGAATTTTAGAAAGAAAAAAAAATTATATATATATATTTTTTAAACTATATTATTACCATATTATCCTTACATATAAATATAATACGACACTTTTCATATAATTTTCAACTCAATTAAATCACATTATTAACATTTAAAAAATATTACTTTTTATTAGAAGAATTTTGGAGAATTCAGCTATTTTTTAAGTTTGGGTTTTGTGTAGCCTCATTTGAGACTCAAAAGCTGAACTCTTATTATTGAAATAGAACGAGTATCGTTACTTGTAAAGTTTTTGACAAATATATTTTTAGGAGGCGCATAATTTAAATAAATATTATAAAAAAAACTTTTAAGAAAACAGAGATAAAATTAAAGAGAAATGTGCACATAGACTTTTATTTTATTTTATTTCAAAAATTTAGAGACTGTATATTGGAGAAATGTGAAAATAAAATGAAGAAAAAAGAATTTTTTTTTAGCTCAGGGCATTAAATTTACATTTCTTCCAAACATGGTGTAAAAGTCTGGATTCATGGGGTGATCAAATTTATGTCTCTAATTAGGTGACCAAACCCCAGTTACAAATACTATTTGTTAATTATTTATAAATGTAGGCATAGCTAGTTAGTTAGGTGGCCCAAGATTATACAAATTTACTTTAATTTAAAATAATTGAAAGACGATCTTAATTTAGATTTCAAGCTGCTACTAATTAAGCTGCGCAGTTTTATAACATTTCGGGTTTTTTCTGACCGCATAACTCTAGCCAACCTTTTTTTGAAGTATGTATTGTCTAACTCTGTCAAGAAAAAATGAAGTACATTTTTTAAAATGAAAATCACAAATAAAATGGGATTTCCGTAAGGATGGATTATATATATAACTGTGAAATGTAAATATTACATAATACATATAATATGCATTCCAATTTCCAGAGGGAGAAATGAAATTGTAAAGGAAAAATGTGATATGAGTTACACGTAATAGAGAAAAGGAAATTCAAGATTTGAATGTAAAAAAAATGAAGCATATATATATATATATATATATATATATATATATATATATATTTAGTTGGACCCTCAAAGGTCTACTAAATTTCTTCCAAGAGGTGAGGTTGTGGGTTTTGTAGTTGTGGCTGTTGTGCAGCATGAAGAATATGATCATCTGTAGACGTCGAGGTTGTTGATTTCTTTCTCCAAAGAATGGGTTTGAGCAGCTTCTTGAAAACCTTGTTGAAACCGCCTCCCAGGCCATGACTAGTACTACGACTCATCATCCTAATCCGCCGTCCTTGGCGTACCTCATCCTCAGTGATGGTACACAATGGCGGTGCATTATTATTATTATTATTATTATAAAAAGTAGAAGAAGAAGAAGTTGAAGAAGAAATGGTGGTGGTAGGCATATGGGGGTGAGAGAGACTCCGGCCAAAGTGAATGGCTTTGTTGAGTTGAATCTCAAATGACATCCTTTCGTATCGATCCATCAGCCTGCTCTCCCCCTCATCATCGTCTCCAAACCTTCTCAATGCCATTACCTCCATTTATGTAATTAATTATTATGTATAATATATATATATATATAATAATTCAGCAAAACTGCTGATCATTAGTTCTCATCCTTCCATCTCTCTTATACGCACGTACTATATATAGATATACGTGTGTGGGTGTGACCGATGAGTTTTTGGGTTTGGCTTGGAGGAATTGAAGCTCATGTACGGACTGACGGAAGGAACGTCTCTTCATTGGTACTCCACTAGTACACAAGTCGATCTACAACTAAGCTAGCTACAAAAGTACATACATACATACTACTACAAGGAATATTGAACAATGAACACAAGGGGTAGGTACTTTTATTAGTTTAGGAAATGGCAAAACATAGAATTATCACATTAAAGTTATACAGTTTCAACATTTGGTCACTAAATTTTTAAAAAATAGAATTAGGCCACTGTACTTTTAAAATGTATTAATTGCACCATTCTGTTAATCGACGTTAAATATTTTCCTACGTGGCATTAGAAAAAAAATCAATAATTTCCTATGTGGCAACACAAAAAAAAAAAAAAAAAAAAATTATTGCCTACATGTGTAAAAAAAGTTTAAAAAATGCTCAAAGTAATTAATATAAAAATTAAAACAAAAATATTACAAAGAAGGTTGAATAAATGAGAAATAAAAACAATCAGTGTCTAGTTACTAATTAATAATTATCAAAGCGAAAAATGGTGGATCTTTATCTCAAATTATTTCTCATATGCCATGTTCATCCTTTGGCTTTTGGGTATTCTTTAATAAACCTGCCAATCCTTTCATTTGATGAAGGGTATTCACAACTATTTGAAGATAATAATCTCATGCTCCTTAAAGATGAAAAATCAGTCTACATCTCTCTAGATGAACAAACAGGTCTCAATATTCTTCTTTTTTTATCTTTTATTTTTTTGGTAATCTCTCTCTATCTTGGTCTTTTTAAAATAAAAAATCCCCCCCAGTATGTTTGTACTGGTTCTGGATTTGTGTCACAAGACCTTTACCTTCATGGAGTAATCTTTAATGCCTTAATAAAGCTACCTGCAGATTACCTTTATGAAAAATTTCTTATATGTTAATGGAGCTCATATAAACATCATCAGCTCTTAAATTTTATTCTCGTGATACAACATCTACTACAAAAGAGGGGAATCAACCCAAATCTTACAATTTATCTCGCCAAAGTTAATGGAAAATCAAATAAACAAAGAAAGAGATGATAGATTTGTCATCTTCGATAAAAACTTTAACCCATTATATATATATGTTAATTATCGGATACCTCCCTACCATCTCCGAGTCAGGCAACGATATGAGGGAATTTCTTGTACCAAATCTCCGACCCAGCAGAAGGCCTAATTTTTCGTAGCAAATCAATCTTAATTTTTGTAAGTTTCTGAAACCCTAGCTCCTTTATCTTTTTGCTCCGTTAATTTCTTTATAATCAATTTGAAAAATATATCTAGCGTTGAAGATGAAGAAAATGACCGAGAAAGAAAAAGAAACTGTAATCAAATTAGGAAAATATATCTAAGGTTTCAATTTATAATCAATTTGAAAAATATATCTAACGTTGAAGATGAAGAAGATGACAGAGAAAGAAAAAGAAACTGTCATCAAATTAGGAAAATATATCTAGGGTTTCAATTTGGGCATGTGTTTTTTGGGTTGAAAATAGAAAGAATAAATTAAGATGAACATATATATATATATATATATAATGACAAATTAAAACATTTGTATTGGTTCATTAAATACTACAACTAGAGTAAGATTATTTTTTCTAAACAAGGAAGTATTAACAAATACTAATCTCTAAATATAATTAATACGGAATACTATTTATTTAGTATTTACCATCAATAGATTGAGATTATAATGGTAGTGTCAGCCGACCACGAGAAATGAAACTGATGAATTCTGATACTGTTTTATCACTTTATTCTTTCTTGCGAGTATGAAACTAGCCATCTTTTAAGTATTCCTCACTACAACAAAAAATATTCCTTTCAAGAGTCTTATACAACACCAAAGTGCATGTTCGAATATATTATGGAAAAAGCTTAATATTTGGATATAATATTATATTATATACTATTTTTTCTTTCTTTCGTTCGTTTTAAATTAAAAAATTTTAATTAATTTTTAAAAAAAAATTAATTTTAAATATTTTTAAGTTTAAAATTAATTTTAAATATTTTTTATGTCATAAATATTACGGTAAGATGTATAAATGTTAATTATTTTATTAGTTTCACCGTATCAATTGGACATGAATGTATAGAAACATTATTCATGTGAGAATAAATCTTCAAGCATATTTAATTGCTCCACATTCATTCAATGCTGATTAAGAACTTTATAGTACTAGTACGTACTTGTAATGGCATCCTTAAAAGAATGGGGGCTTCGGAAAAAAGTACATACTCGGATATCATTTTTAATTACGATCATTTTGATTCCATAATAATTAAATCTTAAGATTAAAATCTAATATCAAAAAATTATTATAAGAAAATAATATGCTCAAGTGAATTTTGGGCAAGCTTTTACATCGTGTCTTGTGTTGCGAGTTTGGGAAGAGAAGAAGAGAAGAGAAAGCAAGTTCAAATATTCTTAAAAGAAAAGAGAGTGAAGGAAAGTACTTTACTTTATTCACTTGTATTTGTGAGTTTTGAAATAAAATTATTATAAGGATAGTTTTGATAGCTTAGTATGTCATCTAGGCCACGTTTGTTTATAAAAATTATAATCTCGAAATTATGTTTATTTGTAAAAATTGCACTTAGAATAAAACTATTAATCTCAAACGTCTTGCTTGTTTTTAAATTTAAACTTGTGACTATTAATTCAGGAATTATAAAATGACCTAATAGTTTTAGAATTATAATCCCTGATTGAATATGGTATTAAATAGTCCCCATATTAAGTTGATGGCACCAACTGAGAGTCTTTAGGGCCACTAACTTTAGTCGAGCGAGTACGAATCGAACCCGAATTATTTAGTTTATTTTATAGCCTTACTCACAAAGACGGGGTTAGGTCAAATAAGTCTTTTGCTTGGGAACATAATGAAAAGAAAAGAATTCAGTCAATTTGTAGTTACTTAACTTGTGCAATCCTCCCAGGCACGTAAAACGAACCTAAAGGCCTTGGCCTTTACTTAATAGAAGGAGTATCTATAATTTCCTTTTGGGCCACTTTGGGCAAATGTGAGTCAAGAAATAAAACCATTCTTTAGGACTTGTTGGGCTTTGACAGCGCATTGACTTCTATTTACTGCTGTAATTACTTGTTTCTATGAGTAATTAGTAATTACGAGTCACCATACATATCCTATGCCTATAGTATGGTATGATCTGATATAAGGTGAGGTGAGGTGGTTAAAAATAAAATAAAAATCATCAGCAGTTCAATTTGTTGCCGGATTCATGGCTTGAAATTCCTTCATTTTCTAAGCTCTTCGATTCTCTCTCTCTGGGTCTGCTTTTTGTGTGTTTATGCAAGATTAAGTTTTGTGTCAGTCTGTTTTTGAATTGATCAGCAGGTGATGATTAAACCTTAGGACTCCGAGTAGTAGGTTTTGGTGTTACGGGCTTGATTTTTAACCGCCTGGGGTATAAATTCTGGATCCAAATACCGCTTACTTCTGCTGTAATGTCTAGGAATGGATTTATTGTTGTAACCCTCTTGTTTCTGATTTTCGTGGATTCTTTATCCTACGCCTCCATTGTCTTGAATTTCCGCAAAGTTATTCGTTTGAATAGCTTTCCTTCTGCAATACAGGTAATACTCTCTCTCTCTCTATTTATCTATATATTAAAGAACTTGACTTTCGGATAAGAAATCTTATTTTTGGACCGAGGTAGTATACGTTTAATTTTACTTTGTGGAAATGATATTGGTATTAGAACTCTCCGTTGCCGAGTCCTGTTATTGATGGCAAGGACTTGAATTCTAGTACTGTTGATGCTGGAAAACCTGTAAAAGAGAAGCCTAAGGATCCTGAGGTTATAAACAATAAGACCACGGGTGCTGCAAGTCAACCAAATCGTGAGCAAAGAAGTAAGGGGCAGAGTCATGAGGGGAAAGATAAAATTGGTGGCTCTAAAGACTCTCAATTGGTTTCCAATGGAAGTTGTGAGGGGTTACCTAAAAGTTGCGAGATTCAAAACACTATGATTGCCTGCATACTAACTTCGGAGGAGGGTAAATTCTTATTGCAATTATATGCAGTCTTGTACCATTTGCAATCTAGCATAGCAGCTTTATATTTGCAGTTGCTGTATTACTCTATGCAAAACACATGTCATATGATAAGATAAAACTTTTGATGTTTGGATATTTCATTCTTCGATATCATGGTGTATTGGGTTAATGAGTAATAAAAAGTTAGAAACTTCATCTTCAATTCTTTCTCAATAGTCAATATTATTAGCATGGCTAAATATGCAATTCATTGAGACCTAGATCTATAGTGCCATGACGTGCTGAAGGACACTGGAATTCACCTTGCCCTATTTCACAACGAAGAACATGTTATGTTTTTAATATCTGAAGGCTATCCATTATAATTAGAATGAATTCGAATATGAACCTAGCGAAGGACAAACATGAACATATAATTATAATTTCTAATTGAAAAAAAAAAAAGTCCTTTGAAAGACAACTTGAATATGTTTTGCTCATGAAAATTAATTTAGTAGCTTTGCAATTTTTCTTTGAGGTGGAAAACTGTGGAGGTTAGAGATTGAGTTGGGAAGGAGGTAGGGAGTCGGGCGAGGAGTAAATTGGCGATAGCATTAAGAATATTGGAGAGTTTCGTAAAAAGTTACGATGTCAAGAAGGTGGCAACTGTAGAGGGGAGCAAAGGAGGAAAAGGGAGCTTGGAAAATTTGGGGTTTCCAGATGAGGTTATGCAAGTTATCCTGGCATGCGAGGGGGGTTAATGATATTTTGAAGAGGTCACTTGTCAAAAATATTCTCTTGAGCTCGTTTTCAATGGTGGTGTGCCTTTAGGAGACTAAGAAGGGGGTGATGGCAGATTGGGTGGTGAGATCTCTCTGGAGTATCTGTAGTGTAAATGGATATTCCTCAGATGCGGTAGGTACAGTTGGGTTTGTTAGTATTTTAGGATTTTCAGGCGCTGCAGTTGGTGGAAATTTTCAATGGCACTTTTTTTAATCTCGTGCTTTTCCTGGGGATGACAATTTAGCCCTAAACCCATGGGTTTGCCTGATCCCAACCCGATAGGGCGGGTTTTTTCATGAAGACGCACTTACTTAGGGAAGAAAGAAAAAAATTCTGGAGGATCTCTGTGAACATCTATAGTTAGTAACGCCCAAAGCCGAGTTGCTAGAGAATGATCTAAACCAAGTCATTAGCATTAGAGTGATGAACCAATGAAGATGGAGAAATTTGAATCCAAGATCTTCAAGACATATAGCTTTGTTAACATGCTAGACAATTAGTAATTTCTTAAACAAGTTTTTAGAGAATGGACTAAACCAAGTTCTTAACAAGATACTCTAAATATGTCTTGAATTAGACTTAAATCGTAAGCTACCAAGTTACCCCTACATCATCATAATATAAATCAAGAGTTGAACCTCAGCAGGTCTGCTAGGAATGAACTAGAATTTAGGTGTTTGCTGATTTAGATATTCATTCTCTCTTACATATTTATGTTCCATTGTCTGCACCATCTTAATTTTTTTTCCATTCGACATGATAAAAAAAGAAGCTCCCTACTTGCTTTATCTCCCTCTCCCCTAGTGTCTCTCGAGCTTTCAGAAAGGATCTTAGCTAAACGTTGAATGGCTTCACGAGATCATTTCGGTCTACACATGGCTAGGCACTTTGGTCTCATGTTGGGAGTTTTTATTGTCTCATAAATCGATGAATGCTACAAATCTCTGATCATCTAGCCTTTTTGTCATATACATTTAGTTTATGAACACTGGGTGGAATGTTAGAAAAAATTGCAATTTGTTTTTATCATAGATCTAACACTTTTATAACAACCACTTTAAACTGCCTTGCTGTATACAGGGTCGAAGCAGTTGGTCATTCTGGTCCAAAATCAAGCAGAAAAGACTTTGAAAGTGAATATTGCCAATCCAACCGCCATGGACAATGCTTTGAAGGCTTTTGAGATACCCTCCCACCAATCCACGAAGGTATGTATTCGATGCAAAGCATCACTATAGAATTTTGAATATTTGCTTTGCAATGATATGCTATAGGTGAGGGGGTTGAAGGTGTGTAAGGATTGGAAAAGGCAGCGAGATTTGATTCCTCGCAGAATTTTGGGACGATTTGGAAGGAATGAAATAATCGATATTGTGAAGGCAGAATGAGTCTGCTTAACAACATCCATCGTCCTTTTTGAGCCTTTTTTTTTTAGGCATTTTGAGATGTTTGTGGGCTCAATTGTGCATTTTGGTGTACTTTTTGGGAGCCTTCGGAATAATTTTTTGGTTGTGAAAACCAAAGGGGAGAGTTATCTCTAGGGGGGCCTAATGTTGGTATTTTGGGGGAGGTCCTTGTATAGAGAAAGGTCTTTCTGTTTGTTTGGAGGCATAGGTGTGTTTTTTTATTTGTCATATGCTTTGAATACTTTGCGTGTATGAGATTCCCCCCTTTTTGTTGCTTCTAATGATTTTTTTTTTTAATTATATATATGAAATAAAGATACTTGCATTCCTCTCTGTCCAAATTTTTTACCATCCTTACTTCTCCCAAAACCTCTGAACCTGATCTGCAGAAAAATATCAAGAGAAGAAGAGCAAACCTAAGCTTCACTAAACAACACAAAAAAAAAAAAAAAACTCCACAATCGACTTGCTAAAGAAAAATGAAGTAAATGGTAACTATGATTCTGAATTATTTATGCACATAACATAATACCCGGAAACAAATGCTTGTTTGGCCTTTGCCTCTAGCACAAGTAGTTTGTGTTAAGCTGTTCCAGACCACACAAAAGACATAACCTTCATGGGAGCTTTAGCCTCCCAAATATAAGCGTTAAGAGTGAACTGAATAGCTGGCTGATGACGAATAAGAATCCAAAAATATGAATTAGAGGTAAAATATTGAGAGCGATCCAAAGTCCAAGCATCCTATCTGGGTTAGAAGAAAGAGAACATGACAAAAGAAGATTTAAGAGATATAAAACATCTTAAAATCCCTTTCATTAAGGTTTTGAAAAAAGAGAAAATTTCAAGAGAGTCCACACACCCAGTTATAAGTGCCTTACCCAAAGAAGACCACAAAAAAAGCTAGGAAAGGAAAAGAGGAATCTCCCCCTAACCAAAATTTCCTCCCAAGCATACTACTTACTAATTACTGCTGCATTTGGAATTTACCTTCATCGTTGTTGAGTTGAACAATTTTTTATTTTTCTTTTTACCAGATACTGGAAACCTCCAGTAGTAGGGATTCAGATCATGTTTGTCTGGCTGAAATCAATTACGATTCACCCCACTAGGGTCTCAATTTTGATTCACAAACTAAGCCTTAGTCAACTTATATCAAGTATTGACATCTTCTTAACATATTATGAATTTGTCATACTTTATGCCAGTAAAATTTCTATTATCCAATATATAGCTGTTGTAAGAGTTGAAAAGATCAAAATTTTATTTGTGTTTTCTATTAAATGCGTTAATATTCCTCTATTAAAGCATTACCATCACTTCAATTTAGGAAAACTATTAGGAGAAATTTCATTTATGATTCAATAAGGCATGACTTACTCAGCAAAATGTGTATTACTCTTGAAAATTGAATATATAAGTGAAGTGGGCTAAGCCCCCGAAAATTTAATTCCTTATTTCCAGATTTCTTTAAACTTCGATTGGCAAATAGAAAATTATAATAAACACACGCAAATAAATAAAGCTTATTGGTAATTTTCTTTGAGAGAGCTTAATTCTTTTTGTTGATAAAATTGCTGGATACAAATCCATATTACTCTATAAGCGAACAGTTGATTGGTGGTTGCAATATGTCATTGTAGACCTTGTCGGTTTGCATTTTAAAATATCCTTCCTATGTATATTATTGATAGGTTGAACTGTTGATGTAAGAAGTATCTAATAATGACGAGAAGAATCATGTTTGGTTCATACATTTTTAGGTATAAGATAGAATGGAAAAAATGTAAAATTTGTATGATATCCTTAAATATTTGTTGTTTCCTTTTCCTTTTTTGCCACTCAAATTCATTAAGCAACAAAAGAAGGGGCAGAAGCCCACCACATTAGTGTCTACTACATCATAAGGGAGCACGGTTATAGGGACTGACCCTGAATGAGAACTAAACACCCAGGATCCCCCACTTTATCTTGATAGAATGAGAGAACCAAACATTGTTTCTGCTATTAACTGTAATTGTCGTGCAAATCAGCAGTCTAGTCCAACAATTGACAATATCCTGCTAGGTTTAGAAAAAGTTAGGTGTTGGACTGTATCAGAGTGTATAGGACTTTTACTACTGCAGAAATTTTCTATTTGTGTGGTTTGAGTCTCTCTGATTCATAATCCTATTGCTCTCCAAATTGTACATTTTCATTCTAATTTTGTTATATACGCGTCATTCACATTTTCAAGCTGTATACTAAAGTTAACATGGAGTACAATCACTGTGATGATTGCTAATCTGAAACTTCTTGATTGTATGTGCAGTAGTATAGTTTGCATCATATAAGGACCTTTATTCTAATTTCCATCTTCTTTTATTGTTTTGAGAGCGCCCAAGTTTGAGCATCATGACCGTCTCTCATTCTTCTTCTTGGATTGTAGATCAATATCTTGGTGGCTGAGGTCAAAACCAACAAAATAGTACTAAATACTGAAAATGGGGATTGCGTGATACACACGGCTCCTGCCTCTGGGAAAAACTTTTTCAAGCAGCTCTCATTTTATTCTAAGCAAGTGACTCCAATCTATGGCGCGTACTTCTTGTTTCTAGTAGCACTAGTTTTTGGTGGGACATGGGCTTGCTGCAAGTTAAGGAAGAGGAGATGGCAAGGAGGCATTCCATATCAGGAACTTGAAATGGGGTTGCCAGAATCTGCTGCTGCTGCTGCTGTTGTCAACGTGGAGTCAACTGAAGGTTGGGATCAGGATTGGGATGATGATTGGGATGAGGATAAAGCAGTGAAGTCCCCTGGGGGACACCATGTCGGAAGCATCTCAGCTAATGGCCTTACTTCCAGGTCTTCTAAGAAAGATGGATGGGAAGTTGATTGGGAAGATTAATGTTTGTAACATATCATAAGGGAGAGAAGATACTTTTCCTGCATCTAGAAAAAGAGCGTTTAGGAAAATGTAAAATGCAATGTAAAGTCCCTCGTGTATAGGAAGTTCACTTGCCTTTTAGCCTTTTTTGGCAAGTAATGCAAACCTTTCATACACCTGCCATGGTGACATTAGTGTGTCTTGAATTCTGCATTTTTGGCGATTGTTGGATAGAAAAAATGAGAGTTGGTTTTTTTACTTGAAACAGAGCTCATGTTGTAATGTTAACATATACTGAATGATTCCAGATCTCAATATTTTACGACGGACATTGTGGCCTCTTCACTTTGTGGCTGTGTTCTCATTCACCACAGCCCAGTTAAATGGTCTGACCAATTGAGCAACTCTGTCAAGTGCTAGTCAATGAAGTTCTTCTTTACATCGTTGTTATGTTAATTCTTCAAACTTAGGTGTGCATTTCATTTTTCCATACCCAGTTTTTATTTTTTTTAAATCTTTCAACTTTTTACTTCATTACCACGAAGCTTGTAATCCAAGCTCTTCTGCAGGCGCATGTTCTTTTCCCCTTACCCCTCTGTTGAACACACAAACACAGAGTAAAACACAAAATAATGATAAAGTTAACAGAGCATGTCTTCACTTTATTTCATAGGATGATTACAGCAATTGAGGGTGGTTTACACACTCGTTTGATTCATTTCCATTCTGTCCCCACGAAACTCCCCTTTGTCCCTTTCTTTTGCGGTGTGGTGTCTATTACCATCATTCTGCCTTGTTAAAGTAAAAAATACCTAATGGAAAAGAAAAAGACAAAAAGCGCAAATTCCTCTCCCCCTTCCCACAACATGAATTCAAAACACGCTAACCCCAAGTCCAAGAAAGCTTCGCGCTGCCGTCTCTTCTTTTTATTTTCTATCATACCATTATCCCTCCCTCCCATTCACAACCTTTTTATTTATTTGCTCATTTTTTTTTTTTTTATGATAAAACATTAAAACCTCTTTTACTTAGAAGAATGATACTATTATTAGAAAAATATATTACTCCATCTGTTTCAAAAAAAAAAAGATTTTCCTGCGATTTTTTTAAGTCAAAAATTAGAATGCGTAATGGAGAGAGTAGTGGTAATCAGTGAGCATGATAGTAGTGCAAGGTTAGAGGGGGACACCAGTAAGTAACACCACCACTTGATGAGGGAGGGAGGTAGCCTCCTCCCATGTGGAGAGCTTTTATTGATGTCAATGTGCATTGATTTGGTTACCTTTTTGGGGTCTAAAACCATTTGATTAAAAAACACTTCACATCTAAGCATTAATTATCAAACCAACCTTACTCAAATATATTATGGTTTGAGTGTGATTTTTTTAGTTAAATGTGCAAGTCACTCTTCCAACTTTACAATACATAATTACTACTAGTATTTAGCAGTAGCACATAGTGGCGGTATAGGCAAATGCACTTCCTTTACATTTTAAATTTGCTTTCTTTCTTCAGAGTTCCATTGCTCAAAATGCCTTGGTTCGTGTGCAATTTAAATTTAAATGTTGGTAGTTGGGGCAGGCTGAGACTGGTACTAAAAAGCCATTCAATATTACTGTCACCTGTATGACAATGTGCTAGTCGTCACTAGAGACCTCAAACCGACATTTGAATCAGCAGATCAGTTCAACAGACATTGTAAAAACAAGCAAAACACAACAATGTTTCATTCACTGTGATATGTCCAAAGATATATCATTGGAACCCAAATTGGAGCCGGTGAAAAGGAATCCGGTAATATAACCTCAACAAAGATTTCAGAGAGAATGTCTCAGAAAGAAATACGCGAGGGTAAAAAAGAAAAAAATGAAAAATAACCTTCAACTATATATTTAAAGTTAAAAACACGCAAACCGGATTCCTGTTCGCCGCAAACCCCATTATCTACAGCATGCATATTTCTGAATTATACAAAGTACGTGAATCATTCCGATTCCAATTGGCCTTCTGAAGGACATTGAATCAGTTCTAGAATTTTGATAACCTCTTCCATTTCCGGACGATTTGATGGCACTTGAGATGCACATATCAACCCAAGCTTTATGACGGGAATTGCCACCTCTACCGGAAAGTTACCAATAAGCTTCTTGTCTACACAGTCCTCTGCCCTGCCCTCATCCAATGCCTCCCTCACCATGTCACACAGGACCACCACATCATCCTCCATATATTCAACTGGTCTCTTCCCTGTCACCACCTCCAGAATCAAGATCCCAAAGCCATAGACATCACATTTCTCTGTAATCTTCACTGTTTGACATGCAAACTCAGGAGCCATGTATCCAAGTGCACTCTGAATCTTGCTGCTTAACTTGTAACGGTCTAACATGGGCAACAGCCTCGCCAGGCCAAAGTCTCCCACCTTGGGTTCACCACAACTGTCTATTAAAACATTACTAGGTTTTAAATTGTAATGAATTACATTCAACTGGTGCAAATGTGCCAAACCTTTCGCTGTCCCCATAATTATATTGAACCTCTGTTTCCAAGAAAGACCATCTTCGGACTGTCCCTCGTGAAGATGTGTATACAAACTTCCATTGCAGACATATTCGTTTATGAGCAGTTGCAAAGATGGAGTCCAGTAATACCCTTCAAGGGATACAAGATTATGGTGCCTTATCTTTCCAAGTTTCTTAACCTCCCTCTCAAAATCATCTTGGGATTTCAACAGACCAGACGCATTTAGCTTCTTAATGGCGACTGAACGTCCATTTCGAAGGGATGTGTGATAAACAGCTCCAAACCCCCCACGCCCAATTTCACATTCCTTGTTGAGCAGTCCATGAGCCCCATCGCCAAAGTCAGAATCACCAGAAAACAAAACAAGCTTGCCGTAGTTGGACTCATTTGTATGCACATGGCTGAAGTCATCCCCACCAGATAAAGCGAGGGTAGCAGCAGAGCGAGACATGGAAGAGCGAGCATGCAGATTAAGGACAGCAACTGTTACAACTCCAAGAGCAATAAAAACAGCAGCGCCAATAGCAATGAGAGCAGAAATACTGAGTATGATTTTCTTATGGCGGAGATTAGGAGAGAGAGAACCATGACTGGAGGAGTCGGAAGATGAATTTGGGTTAAGGACAATAGGTTTGGGATGGATAGTATGGCATGAATAATTGACAATAGAGCCACATAGGGATGGGTTACCAGCTATCGAAGAGAGAGGGATGGTGTTGAAGAAGCCACCAACAGGCAGTTCACCTTGTAGGTGATTATGGGAAATGTTGAAGACGTGTAGGTGCGAAAGGTTTGTCAGCTCCTTGGGTAAGATTCCAGAGAGCTGGTTCAAAGACAAATCCACAGTCTGGAGTTCAGTGAGGTTTGCAATTACCACTGGGACAGAACCTGTAAGGTTGTTCTGAGACAGGATCCTACACAAACAAAAATATTGCACAAACAGAAGTTATCAGAATGATGTATGATGTACTTGACAAGTCCGACACATTTGCAAATACAAGCTGCAACATAAACATGACATATAATCCACGCCTCTTGATTGAATTGACAGAAAATATGTATCATGATTTCTTTCAAGACACAAACACAAAAAACCTGTCTCAGAACAATAGGAAAACCCAAAAGCAGAAAAATATTTGAATCACAACCTATACCTAAACCTCGTGAACTTGTAGCTATAAATGACATACCAGTCTAATCAAGAATATTGTTGATTGATAACACAATTCGAATTATAAAAGGTCTTTGTGCAGTGACTATTATATAGAACAATAAGTAATGTTATAAATTAATCAATGTTATTTCTACTATACAATATGTACAAAGTACAAACATTACTGGATAAACACATGAAGCAGAAACAACAAGAGCTAGAAAACTTACAAAGTAGTCAGAGATGAGCAATTCTCAATCTCAGCTGGAATCCTTCCGGTGAAGAAGTTATTATCCAGCCTTAGTTCCAGCAATGCTACTGCTCCACCAATTTCAGAGGGAATGCTTCCGTTTAGCCGATTATGACTCAAATCAAGAACATGTGTGGCTTTTAATTCACCTACACTCGTTGGGATTGAACCAATTAAAGAGTTCCCAGACAGATTCAATAAATGCAAGCTACCAAAATTCCGAATGCTGTATGGAATTTCCCCAGATAATGCATTAGATGATAAATCCATGACCTGAAGGCTTTGATAAGAGGCTTCTGTTGACCCGAGAAATGGATAATCTATGCTTCCATTTAGTCTGTTTCCTGAAAGAGAAATATTTTCCAAGCCCAACTTAAAAATCCAAGCAGGAAGATCACCGGTCAACAAATTCCAGCTAACATCCAGAATCAAAAGGTCAGTGCAATTTTTCAATGAATCTGGTAAGCTTCCTGTAAATTGATTTGTAGATAAATTCAATTCTTTCAAGAACTGAAGATCTCCTATTGAGTCTGCAACTTGACCAGAAAAGTTATTGGCAGACAAATCCAAAATCTCGAGGCTTCTCATATTTGCAATCCAGTCTGGAAATTCACCAGTGAGTGAATTCCCTCCTAAACTAAGAGAAGTGCACAAACTAAGTTTCTGCATTGACCGGGGAAGTTCCCCAGACAAAGAATTCTCACTAAAATCCAGCGATTTCAACAACAAACTCCCCCCAATGTCATCAGGCAGCTGTCCTGTGAACTTGTTCTTTCTTAAACTAACAGCTCTCAAGTCATATAAACTCTCAATCCCCTGTGGAATCACGCCTTCCAACAAATTATCAGAAAAATCAAGTGAACGAAGAGCATTCAAAGACCAAATCCCAGAAGGTAACTGCCCCGAAAGATGATTAGATGAGAAGTTAACCCCCTCTAGCGTTGAACAGGAAGTGAAAGAAACAGGGATTGAGCCAGTGAGATTATTCTTGGCAAGTGAAATAACCCGCAATGAGCTGCATTGCTGAAAGAGTTGATCAGGGATAAACCCAGAAAAACTGTTATCGCTCAGATCAATCACCCGCAAGCTGTGAAATTGGGCAAGAATGGGGCTAATGGTGCCAGTAAAGTTGTTTTTAGAGAGGGATAGTGTTTGAAGGAAGTTCAATCGAAGGAGGGCTCTACTAATATGGCCGGAGAGGGAGAAGCCATCAAGGAGCAGCTCTGAGACCCTATTGGTCTGAGGATCGCATTTTATGCCAAGCCAGTTGCAGGGACTGTTGTCATCTTCGTTCCAAGAACTAAGTCTTGATTGTGGGTCATTGAGGTCAGCTTTGAAGACTATTAAACCCAGGACATCGTCACTGAAAGCAGTGTCCAAAGATTCCACAAGAAGGGGAGCGAGAAATAGAACGGTTAATAGGTTCAGTAGCATTCTTTCTATCTTTGGAATTGGAAAACGAGATAAAGAAGAAAGTTTTTAGATTGCCATAAAAAGGGTTCAAGCAAGCTTTGTCTTGAAGTAATGGAACAGAATTAGCTAATAAAGTGAAATGGGTAGTGTAGAGAAAGAAATGCTTAATGGAACAGAATAGAATGATTACAATGGGAATCAAATTAACAAGGGGAAAAAAAGGGGTAGAGTTGCCTTGGAAGGCGAGAGTTTCGCCGGAGAAGATGATTGATCGGAATGGAAATGAAAAATCGATGGAATGGAACAGGAATACAAGGGTGATTCTAGTGTAATTAATACCCCATCCAACAGAGCAGCTCAGTATTAAAAGAGTTGTCAGTATGGAGACTGAAAAAGGAAGAGAAGAAGGAGACTTTTTTTTCTTCCCAATTTATTTACTCAATTTGCGGGTCTTCCCCAAGACAGAGAGAGAATGAAGAGAATTGAAAGCTCTGGCCTCTCTGTAGTCTGTCTGTCTGTGCATATGGGGGAGAGAGTAAAAAGCTGTATGTAATGTGTTCTACTAATGATTATGTAACAGTTATGTGTGTTTGTATAAATTACTCCTAATTAATTACGACTAACGTGGTATACAGGAGGAGTTGTCTGTGCTAACGGACGGAGCCGTCATTTTGTTTCTTGAAATTCTTTCCATCTTCAGCATCAACCGGTTACAACAACATGCACCGAGATTTGTTTTAGTCAAACACGGCCATAGTAAATTGTCGTGTATATAATTTTAATATGTATAATAATTAAGATTATAAATATAAAGAAAGTCAAACAAAGAAAAGTACAGGTGTCAAACTACGCTCACACAATCATCTGGGAAAAAAGACAAAAGACTACGTGGTGGAGTAATTAAAACAAACATGGCGTACTCACTGTACTATTACTATTCAATGTGAGGGCCGAGAAAGAGATGACTGACGTGTTGCACTTTCTCACTGATGCCAAATGTTACATGGGCTGGTATTTAACTAGATCAATATTAGGTAACCCAGTGCTAAACTGTCCTTGTAACACTTTATTATTTGGGAAAATTACATATATTAGTACATTTTTAGAAATAATTACAACAATAGTGCATCCATAAAATAATTACAAAAGTAATACATTTCCTCATATTTATTTACAAAATTAATATATCATATTTAATATCCCTTTAATTTATGTTGATATTTTAAATTTTAAATTTTAAATATTTCATTGCTGTCATCATCCTTATCATACAAAAGAAACAAAAAATTTATTTCCTCCATTTCATCCACTCGCCTCCTCCCTCTCCTCTCTCCTGCCTACCACCACCCCCAGCCGCCGGCTCCCCTCCCCTGGCTGCTGCCTCCCCTCCCCCAGCCGCCTCCTCCCCCGCCCCGCCGCCTCCCCTCCCCTGGCCGCCGGCTCCCCTCCCCCAGCCGCCGCCTCCCTCCCCCTCCTCCAGATCTCCCCTTCCCCGCATGCCCCCTCCCGCCTCCCCCTTCCTCAGCCGCCGACCCAGTCCCTCCTCCGTCCCTCCTCCCCTCCACCACAACCTCTCAACCCCTCCGACCACCACCCCCCAGACGCTGTCTCCCTTCCCCTGGCCGCCTCGCCTCCCCCCCGCCTCCCTCACCCTCCTCCAGATCTCCACTGCCCCGCCTCCCGCCTCCCGCCTCCCTCACCCTCCCCCAGACGCCGCCTCCAGATCTCGTCTCCCTCCCCCCGCCTCTAGCGGCTGCCCCCCCTCCCCCAGACACCGCCTCCAGATCTCGTCTCCCTCCCCCCTCCCCCCGCCTCCAGCTGTGACGCCCCCAAATCTGGGCCCACACAGCCCAAACTTGAGTCGTCAAAATACTACAACAAAATTATTACAACAAAGCACAACGTACAACAATACAGTGTATAATAATACACAACTAAGTCTTCATTATTATTGCCACACTATTTTACAAAACGTGAAGACTATGATAACTATTCCTCGGACCCTCACTCCATTCCCCGGCTAGACCCTGTTATGTTTTCATCTCCTGTTGAAAAACAATGGAACAAAAGAAAGGGTGAGCTCAAATAGCCCAGTAAAGAATATCATGACTACGATAATGACGAATAAATTATCATTAGTCTTTAACAGTTGAGTTCTTGATAGAATACAATAGACTACAAGGTTTATATCAAAAACTACAGTTAAATTCTTAAACAACGTTCAGATCAATAATAGCAGCGGAATGAGTAATCTATTAGAAGAATAATGCAGACTATAATGTCCACTCGGTTCTCTTTTTAGGAAAAACATCATCAACTTTTATCATCTGAAATATCATTAGTCAAGATAATACAAATTCACAGTTCCTAATCATAATCATGCAGATCAACAGTTCATCTTTGCACTACGGGCCAAAGACATTCAATATAACACCAACGGTCATGATTATACCAGATTCAGCCTTTGGTCATAATCATACCAAACAACAGTTCATCTTTGCACTACGGGCCAAAGAGAACATTCACCACGTGCCATAAAAGACACCGAACAGATGTATCGCCTTTAACCTATTATATCGCCTTTAACCTATCATCTGTTCAACAAATATATCACATCTGTGCCCCCGGCCACAGATATTCACAACAGCTTGATTTTTGGATGATTAGAATGATATAAATGATGAACAGAAGAAATAGGATAACAATAAGTATCGGAAGTTTACTTTGTACAGATTCAAATAATGTCCAAATTGTCAACATGATGTGGAGTGAAATTTAAAAATGATATTCAAGATCCACAGTTCAGAATAACGGTTACAATTCAATAGAAAGGTTCACGTAAATAGGAAGGTTCAGTTGAAATAATGAAGTTCAACTATTATGGAACATATAATATTTTCAGGAATTATAGAAGCAATAGTTCCATAATAAATTTCGATTTAGGAGTATGAAAGAAAATAATATCCCTTACCGTAGCAGGTTTGATTAACAAAAGGTGAAGGAAATTAATATAAAGGGTTATTCACCAACAGGCGGCAATCCGCTCCGTAAGGTTATTCCCACAATTTAATAGAATTTGAGTACAAAGAGTTATTCACCAAACAGGCGGCAATCCGCTCCGTAAGGTTATTCCCACAATTTAATACATGGAAATAAAAGGCACGTCTTATGAGTAAGGAAGAAACAATATTATTATCGAGAATCAAATAATGATAATCCCTTACCATAGTACGTTTGAATAATGGAAGATGAAAAAGATGGTATCCCTTACCTCAACACGTGACTGGATATTGATTTAAATGAGGTTGATTAACTTGAACAGTACACGTATACTTATAGATCTTCACAAATACTCAAGATGACTTAAGCACACTTAGAGAGAACTTTCACAAGAAGTATTTAGAGAGAGAAAGAAAGAACAAGTAAGGAAGTTTATGAAAAATCCTTAAGTTAAGGCTTCTATTTATAGCCAAAAATCTTATCATTCATTTAATCTAAACCATTCATTTAAAGATCATCTTTTAATCTACACCATCCATTTCAAATATTATATTATCTTTAATCTACACCATTCATTTCATATCACCTAATAATCACCTAACTTTATATTATAAACAAATCAATTTAATTATTCAACAATAATTCACACTTTAATCTACACCATTCATTTCATATCACCTAATAATCACCTAACTTTATATTATAAACAAATCAATTCAATTATTCAACAATAATTCACACTTTAATCTACACCATTCATTTCATATCACCTAATAATCACCTAACTTTATATTATAAACAAATAACTTTATCAATTCAATTATTATGACTAATTGTTATAAATACAGTATAGTTAGCTCTTAGATATCAAGTCAATAAATTAATGAAATACAACTGTTTAAATAACATCATAATAGAGATAACAATAATGTAAAATAAAGCATACGTTACTGTGTAATGACAATTATTGATTCAATAATGTGAATTACTGTGCATATGTTACTGTGACAATTATTAGGTTCAATAATTTTAAAAACAGTGCAACAACAATTATTGACTCAATGATATAAAATACAGTGTAATGACAATTATTAAATCAATAATGCAAAATACTGTGTAACAACAATTATTGAATTGATAATATAAAATATTATGCAGTGACAATTATCGATGAAATGATGCGTAACAGTTACGGTGTCAATTATCAGACCAAAAATATGAGACACTATGCAATACCGTGTGTTACTGTAGAGTACCGAGTGCTACAGAAAATACCAATAACTATCGTATGCTACTATTCTTTTATCACCGGTATTTTAACAGTTCCGTTGACTATTTTTATTTAAAAAGGTTATTTCTGTCGTTTTCTATATCCGACAAATATTCCGATGTGGGGTCCACCAATAATTTGTTATTTCGGCGCCGTCGGACCAAACGAATATTCCCCGACAAAGCGAATATTGTCCGACAAAATAAAATTTGCACATAACATCCTTAACTTTTAACTTTATCGATTTAACCACTTACTGTTTCAAAAAATATATATATGAAGAAAAATTAAATTTTGTATTTCATAAAATTCGGGGTCTTACACCAGCGGCTGCCCCCCTCCCCCGCCTCCCCTCCCGTCCCTCGCCTGCCTCCCCCTTTTTTCTCAACTTTATTTTCTATTTTGTTTTCAACAGTACTAAAATATTTGAATATACACTTGCTTTTCTTAATTAATCATTCAAAATTAAAATTTACATAGTACTTCTTTATATATAAATTTACTATGCACTTGCTTTTATTTTTAAGGTATTTATTTTTAAATATATATTTATACAGAGGTAACTATTTTAGTTTTTGTGTGTAACCAAATATTCATAAAAGTTTGGTTACCTTTTTATTAAAGTTTGGTTACTTTTATATTAAAGATTGGTTACCTCTGTATTAAAGTTTGGTTACCTTTCTATTAAAGTTTGGTTACTTTTATATTAAAGGTTGGTTACCTCTGTTTTAAAGTTTGGTTACCTCTGTATTAAAGGTTGGTTACCTTTATATTACAGTTTGGTTACCTTTTGTATTAAGATTTGGCTACCGTTGTATTAAAGGTTGGTTACATTTGAATTAAAGGTTGGTTACATGTATATTAAAGGTTGGTTACCTCTGTATTAACGTTTGGTTACCTTTCTATTAAAGTTTGGTTACTGTTATATTAAAGGTTGGTTACCTCTATATTAAAGTTTGGTTACCTTTCTATTAAAGTTTGGTTACTGTTATATTAAAGGTTGGTTACCTCTGTATTAAAGGTTGGTTACCTCTGTATTAAAGTTTGGTTACCTCTGTATTAAAGGTTGGTTACATGCGTATTAAAGATTGGTTACCATTTACTTATGTTTGTAGGGCGAATGTTCTTCTTCTTCTTCTTCTTCTTCTCATTGGCAGTGTTATACTTTTGTTGAAGTTAAATGAAATATAATCTGACAGTTCATGCTTACTTTCCACCATTTTTTTTTCGCAGGATCTGAAACATAAGTTTAAGATTCGCGATGGCAAAGGAGGAAGATGACGGAAAAATAATTTTTCGTGGCGGAGATTCGCGGCGACGTAAGAGGAAGCTGGCGAGGGATGAAGACGACGGAGATTCACGGCGGCGTAAGAGGAAGCTGGCGAGGGATGAGGGATGAAGACGACGGAGATTCGGGCGGCGTAAGAGGAAGCTGGCGAGGGATGAAGACAGATGACGAGAATTTATTTTTATTTTTTTCATCTATATGATTTGAATTTTGAATTTTGAATTATGGCAGCCTTGATTTTAGGTTCCTTATTAATGTGAAATTAAATTGTTTGAAATTATTGTGTTATTTTTGTAATTATTTTGTGTGTGTTTTATTTTTGTAATTACTTTTTAATTGTTGTATATTAGTGTTAAGGACCCTTATTATTTTGCCTATTCTATTTTTGCATGGATCCTTCTACCAAACGATAATATCATAGATTTAGCGAATGGTATAAAGAGAGCACAACTCAAACAACTTGCTGCAAAAATCAAAGTATAGCATTTGGGCTACCTGGTCCATAAAAGTATATCGTTTGGACTACTTGGGCCGTAAACGAAAAAATTTCCAATATGGGTCGTGTAGTCCAATTTCAATTACCGCAAGTGATTGACGAAGCCACCTTATTAAGTTAGCGGGAGAAAACGCTCTTGAGCTATTTTTTTTTTTTTTGTGTGTGTGGATAAATTTACACTTTTTAACTACATAGATAAAACCTGTATTTAGTTACAATATATATATATATATATTTCTAATAACAAATTTATTTACAAAAGTTATAAAATTTTCAAATTTAACTCTGTACGTTAAAAAATTTATAAAATTTCAACGAGTTAATTTATATATTACACTTATATATATATATATATATATATATATATATATATTTAAAATTTATCACATATTAATATAAAATAATATTTTTTTCCTTCAGTAGGGCCAATTAACCCACTCCTCTCAATGCGGCTTTGTCCCACCGCAACAATCCACACGCTTTTCAGTTTGGAGAGAGAATTTGCATCGGATGCCTTGCTTGGGTTGGCTAGCTATGAGATAAAAGAGTTATGTAAACGTACTCCGCGAGTTGCACTTATTCCTTCCTTCCCTTCCCTTCCCCCTTGTTGTTCCCTTCCTTAACAAGTACTAGTGCTATAATTGTTCGTCTACGTATAATTAATTAAGCTAAAATTTGTATCACCTTCTACTCCTACATTAGCTATAGCCCATTAGCCTATTACAATGAATATTACCTAAACCTGACAGACTGCTTAGTTGATCCAACGTAATAACATTATCCATATTATAATCTTATTATGCTAATTCAAGTCGTTTTATATAATCATTCATAGTTTTTATTTGAAATTCAGTTCATTTTCTCTTACACGTCATCTTTCATAAGATATTATGTAACGACCCGGGTCAAATCTCGAGTCCGAATCAAATCACAGCAGAATAAGACCCAATGAGCTGTCTCAATAATATATTATTGGGTCATCTTAGCTCACCACAGGTTCACCCAAAAGGTCATGACTGAAGGTATTAATGATAGCAACTTGAGTACTTATAAACACATCCAAATATCTCACATTAACTGATGTGGGACTGGGATGTTACATATTAGGTGCTTGACTTGAAGTGTAATTATACGTCAATGGAGATATTTGACTTTAAATTGCTACATTCTTTACATTGTAATATAAATATCTTGTTGATCAATCCAAGTTATATTACAAACAACTAATTAGAACCGACAAATGGGCGGGCTGGGCTGACCCAAATTGGTTGGGTTAAAAATGAATTGGGTTAAAAAAAATTAATTTTTATTGGACTCTAAGAGTGAGATTTATGTCCCATGACTAACTCATGGGATTTTGCATTTATTTTTTTAATTTAAAAAATTACTTCTTTGTAAAAAAATGATATAGAGAACAAAACCAACAAGTAATTTCAATTAATTACTATGGCATTGATAATGGATACTCAATTTTGATAACTCGCTAATTTTTTATTTTTTTTATGTTGTATATATTTGCTCATACATAATACCAAATGTTATTTATAATTTATTTTATTTTTTTAATAAAATAATACTAAATGACCCGAGATTATTGTTTTCAAATCGCCTAGTTACAAAAGTTAAAATACTAGATATTAATATTAAAATATAATAATTTATTTGATTTACAAATAATAAATATATAATTAAAATAATTATATCATAGCAAATTTTAATTAAAACATATAAAAAAAAATAGAAGCAACCATTCCGATAAAAATACGAAAGTCCATGTCTACAACTAAGCATAAAATACGAGTGTCCATAAATACATGGTAAATCTTCAAATAGCAACGTAACAGCTACCAGATTCAGTGGGGTCGCACCCCGTGAAACACATGGCACCTTACGTGTTAAAAAAGTAGTCCCGGGTTGGCACTTGGCAGTTGAGCGCAACTCACACCATGGCGCACTTTAGCCAAAGTGCCTGACAGAAGTCCCCACTTGGAGGAGGAAGTGTATTTCGTGTTCCTAGAGTTTCTACAAATTCCTTGCGCCATCGTTAGTTTCGCCTAAGTTTCAATCTCTCTCTCTCTCTCTCTCTCTCTCTCTCAAACAATCTCTCTGTCTGTCTAGATTAGTGAAGCAAAAATGAGTAGTAGCACTTTGTTCGAGTCATTTACAATCGCAAACCCTAACCCTATCTCAGCACAGTGCTTGAAGAAGAAGCCTACTTCATTGGCGTTGTCTCCGCCGGCCTCTATTATTCCTAGACCCAATGGAACTTCCTACAAAGTCTCTTTATCACTGACTCGCACTGTTTTCCCAAGAGGGCTTGCTCTTGGTTTACTACCTCTGCATCGTCCAAAGCCAAGGAATCAGTCCATTTTTTCATTCGCAGCTTCTCATGAGGAATCGGTGAGCACAATCTTAACATAAAAACTCTTTCTTTATCACTTTCTGTTCCTCGTTTTCGGTTTTTATGATCGAATAATGAACAAGATTAAAATTTTTAGCTTGTTATATAATAACGTTTGCTGGTGCTAGTGCTGGATTATTATTGTTATTATTATTATTATTATTATTATTATACTCCATTGCCCTCATGGAGTAGCTTCCTATATAGGTTGTGGTGTGGTAAATTGTAGTTTTTTATTTATTTATATTTTTTTGAAGAAGATTCAGACTATAAATTGTTGCTTGTGTTACTACACCAATTAGTAAGGACAATTGCTGGTTTCTTGAATGAATTCAGTCACATTGGAACCGAATTGTATATTTTGAGCATCTGCATTATTCCCGTCTGTATTTTTATGCTGCATTTGCTCTTCAGGCGAATTGCATTCTGAATATTAAGGTATTTGTAAAAATCTCATTGTCACTTTTAAACAAGAAAATGGTTCATTTTTGTGGCTATGCATGTAAGCTGTGCATCAGAATTGATGCACATTTTAAAAGAGGTGTTGTGTTCTTGAAATAAGATAATGATTACCTTATCCGTCTGTGCACCTGCACTTGTTTATTCTGCATGCACTCCTGAACTTGTTTGTGTGTATCCAGTATTCACCGGAGCTCCTTCTCCCCTCCTCTCCCCTCTGCTTGTACACTTGGTGGAAGGGTTCAAAACCCCCTTGCCAATAAAAGATAACGAAAAGAAAACATAAAGTGAAAAGCATTGTATGAGAAGAGAATATACGCCTTATATATTTCGTTGGTGTGGGCATACTTGTCTTCTTCAATATTTAAAAAAAAAAAATATTTAATTAGTAATTTATATTGTATCAGAAACCTTCAGATATTGAAGAGCCGGAGGAGAAGAGTGATATCAATGTACAGGCTAAAGAATCAGAAGAATACTGGAATCAGACATTAGCTTCTTTCAAAGAACAAGCCTTGAAGATGCAGAGTGTGTCACAAGAAGCATATGAGCAATATTCAAAGAAAGCAATGATCGTTTTAAAAGAAACTTCTGAGCAGTTAAAGATTCAAGCAGAAAAGGCAAGACAAGATTTGAGTGTAATTGCAAAGGAAGTCCGTGAAGAGAGTAAAGTATATTTGTCCACAGCTGCAGAGAATTCCCCTGAACCAGTAAAAGATATTGTGGAAATTTTTGCTTCCTCAACTGATAATTTGAATGAAATTTCTGAAGTCCGTGATTTTTACCTTGGGATACCATATGGTGTGTGTATTGTTCTAGACATATCTATTTATGATGCAAATGCTCAAACCTTTTGTTGTTCCATGGTTTTTCCCCTTCCTCCCAATGTTTGGCAACTTTTTTGAGGGTGTTTTAAGATTAACCACTTCGAAACTTATTTATGATGCTCAAATATTTTCGATGGTCCATGATTTTTTCTTCAAGTTTCTATGATTTGTTGTGGCTTAATGATAAGATCATGTGTAATTCTTTTAAAATTTATCATTCTATTTCTTATGTTTTGTAGGTGTTCTGCTTTCGTTTGGTGGCTTCCTTTCCTTCATGATAACTGGCAGCATTTCTGCCATTAGGTTTGGGACTATCCTTGGAGTAGCTCTTTTGGCCTTGAGCATCTCAAGTATGAGATCATGGAAAAGAGGAGAATCATCTTCTATAGCCTTGAAAGGGCAGACAGGTTAGTGTCTCTTAGAGCTGTTCATCTCTCTAATCTAAACCTATATGTAAACTATATATCTTCTATAGTTTGAGCATCACTTGCAACAGTTGCATCTTACTACCTCTGTCCGGAAGAGATTGTCACTTTCCTTTTTTAAGTTTTTTGGCGCAGATTTTAAAACAATTTAAATATTATTTTTATAATATCTTTAATATTGTTGAAATTTTTTTTGATGTAAAAATGTGTTTCCAGAATGTCTTAAAAGCTGTGCCAGACACCTAAGGGAAGAGACTTTGGATGGAGGGAGTATAGTACATGTTTGTAGTATTGTTTTTGTGTTATGCTAGTTTAGCCAAAAAAAAATTATTTAACAAGTTTTCTCATTGAATTGTTTGCTCTATGACGTTTGTCTATGTCTGTCATGAGGTGTGATCACCGGTCACACTTATTTCTTTGTAATTCATTTTTAGGCAATCACATTAACTTAGCACCCTTTATTGCATCAACTTGTTTTTGAACTCAAGACCAATTTGTAAGCTGCATATAGCTCTAATAACTAGGGCATGAACCCGCTGGTTTATTTTCTTAATTTTGTAGCTGTAATTTCTTATGAGATTCTTTGATAAGTGTTTGTATCTTATACTTTTCTATTAAATGGAAACAAAATTTTTGAAACACTGTTTTCATCATTTTATGCCCTTTGTCTCTAAACTGGTCTGTATAGATTTGGCTAAAATTTTAGCTCCCTGCTGATGATATGACTTGGCGCGAGGCTTGTGCAATATTCTTCTGTTTTTAGTGATTTATTTTTTAGATAAACTCCTTGTAAATATTGTTGAGGCTTGTTTAATAATGTTATTGATGTAGGTTAAGAGTTTATAAACATACTCCTGTAATACTGTTATAGAGCTGCCTTGAGTCTATATGAGTTTAAGGAGTGTGTACGTGTCGTCAATTGACTTAGTTTTAGAGATATTTGGTCTTAGAAAATCTTTCTTTGTACTTAGTTTTAGAGATATTTGGGAAATTTTTTCGCTGGAGTTTCTGATGGCTATCTTTTAACATATCAATTGTTTGGGGAACTCTCGAAGCAGCAAAATCATATCCAACAGTATACCAGATTTTAGCAGTAGTCTGTCAACTCCATGTCCATTACTATTATAATCATTCAAACATTTTGGCTGATGAAAAAATATTTCATTATATTTATATAGTAATATAATTATTTGGCTTTCATCTGTTGGTCTTTTTTTGTGATTAGGAATTTGATATTTTATGTGATGATGTTCGTACTAGAATGTTCAGTGTAAGCTTAGACATTACAGTCTGGCTTAATATTTATATTTATGAATTGTGATATATTACCAATTGTAGTACTTACATTATTGATTTGACTATTGTTTCTGCAGCAATTGCCAGTATACTATTACTGAGGAACATACGCATCCTATTTGTGGTAAGATAGCATCTTTATGACAGTCTTTATCATCATCTCTTCATTTAATTGTAAGTTTTGAGTACATTTTGAGTCACTTTCATTTTCTGACTTTTTCCCTCGCAGAGATCATCAGTTGCCAGTTATTTGACTGCCTTGGTTAGGTAAATTTATATTTTCTTAGAATATTAATCTGCCATGCCTCTGTATCGATTTTAGAGAGTTTTACATGTGCACTATTATGATATCAATCAAATTTGACTACCTTGTCGGATAGAAAACTACATGTTCTGATATTGTTTTTTGTTTTTGTTTGATTAGCGGTTTCACCTTTGCCATTTTGGTTTATTTTTTACTATTTATTTTTGACATTTCATCTTGGTTTAAATTCTTAGTTTCAATTGGGGAATTTTACCCAATTAGGGGTGGGAGATGAAGTTTACTTGTTGGGGAATGAACTGAATTGCTGACTTGGTCGGAGAGGCGTATCATACTCCCTCCGTCCCCAAAAGGATGATTAATGTGATAAAACAATTTTGTCCTCAAAAGCATGATGAAAGTAAACAAGTCAACTACATAAATTTGTACATGAACTAGTTTATCCTTGAATGAGTGGTTCACATTAATTTTCTATCTCTCTCCAAACCCAAAACCCAAGGATAAATTGGAAGAAATTTATACTCCCTCCTAATTTTTTGACTACCTTAATTTGTGTAAAAATTGACCTTTTGTCATCCTTTTGGGGACGGAGGGAGTATTTCTGTGGGAAGTTCTATAAATCCAATTCCCAAGCAAGTTATAACTGTATAGGTGGATGACAAACTAATAAAGTTATACGGTGTTTTAATTGATGCTGTCAAAAGATGGGGGTAGAGGATAAAACATTTAGCACTCCTTTATAAGGAGCAAAATTAGTAAATTTGAGCATGAGTCACCATTTCAGATTCAGACATTTCTTAATTGCTGCAAATTGCCTGGAGTCTTCAATATGTTTGAAACGTGGATGGTACCAAGTAGATGGCCTCATTAAATTTACATATTATCCTATTTAATTGAAAACCCATAATTGAATCAGTGATAAATTTTACTTAACCTTTACCCTTTCATTACAATAAGCTTTTGGTTGTCTAACAATGGGCTTACTATGTGCAGTGGTGCTATGGTAGCATTCTATATCTATAGAATCACATTGGATGGCAAACACTCAAAGGGATAAAACCTGGAAAAGAAAATTAGTGCCTTATAAGGTTTGTGTGAGATACATATTATGCGTTGTTTGTTTAATGTTATTGTCCATGCTATTTACACGAGGTAAATGGGTCATTGTGCCCCCAGTGGGTTGGTGGCCGCACCACAATTCCCAGCACCTAATACTCCAAACAGTGGTTTAGGTTCAAATGCCAGTCCCATAAACATACCAAAATAAAATTGGAAACTAATTTGTAAACAGCAAAAGAAGCTGCCTAATAAATTTGACCGAGTCGTAAGACCACGTAGCATCAATGTAACTCTAAATTACATCACCTGTTGTCACCACGTCTGATGGATTTATATTTTTATTTCTTCATTTTTTGGGTTAAAGGAAAATACATCAAGTTAACAAGTCTATAATAGGACTCCACTACAGAATCAGAAGCTCTAATCCTTTTCTCATGGTCCAGGTGGAAGGTTTATTTGACGGAATAGCTTTGGGAGAATTTGGAGTTCAAATCGAAAAACCAAGATTTGCTTGCTGCTGTTATAGAATGGGGATTCTAGTTGGCTATGTATTCTTCTTTCTCTTATAAACCAAGTTTGATAATAGAAACTTGCGAGTATAATTTTCAGTCGTATGTAGGAGGTGTAATGGTTGTGAGCTATCTGCTTTCTTTTACTGTATGACTATTGTAATAACCATGGTTCCGATTGGATTGGAGGATGGCAGTAAATACCAACTTGGGTTGTAGGTTCTGCATTTAATTAATTAGCTCCTGCCTAGGCAGTGTTGAGTACAATGCAAAACTAACGTCCCTCGTGATATATTTCTTAATCACATTCCCCCTTTTAGTTAGAGCTTGCCGATTAGCTTGTTTTGGGATGCTGCTCACATTCTTCTCTCCCATAAATTTTATTGCCTTGTTCTCTTTGCTCAACTTCTGTTACTGTCCAAGGCAAGTGTGAGTTGATTGTTTTTTTTCATCTAAAGACGCCAATCAAGCGAGGTGGAAGGCTCAAGAGAGGTAACATAGTCAGAACAGCTATACAATTCGGCGAAGAGCAGCACAACCAATTTAAGTCGTCCAATAAGATAAGAGAGTAGTAGGGAAAAGAAACGCACAAATTTCCATTGATAGTTTATATGTTGTCATGAAAAGCTTCTTGAAACCCACCCATTCTCTATTTCCGGAAAACAAAATGGCATGTGTATCATTTAAGAAAATCCCTAATCGTGTGCCTAAACATATATATGGAACAAAGAATGAGAAAATTATCCACAATTCCATTCGAGGGAAAGCTTCCCAATTTTATAGGGAGTTTATGGGCATTAAACTGTGCTAACATGTACATAAGTTGACATAAGATACTCCTGGAAAATAAACATTGAAACTCAAAATGATACAAGGCAACTGGCATCAGGTAAAAACACCATTTCACCTCGACCAATATATACTGGGGGTGACATAAGGATATCTTCTAAAAGTTCATTCTTCAAAGCAGAGTCCTACATTTAGACAGACCCTTGTGAGAGATGATTAGGAACTTCTGGTTGGTTATCCAAGGGCATGTACTGTGCCATGATTGCCCGAATCTCTGAATCCATGTATCTCTGTGCAACAGTTCATAAGTACATGTGAGTACCCCAACTATATATGCGAACAGGCCAAGAGCACTGCTTATGATATGGTATTTTTGAGATTGGTATTGCTAAGAATTTAAACCCCATAGAAGATGACATACGTCAAAGGATTCTAAAATGCATCTTTTATTAACTCCAACTGTATCAATAGACTGAAAAATAGTGCAATAGGATCAAGTTACAGAAATGATGTCACAAAATCTCACTAGGGATGAGGGAATTTATAACAGTGATCAAGGAACTGTCTTTTTTCAGGTCATCTCTTCAACACAATTACTAGCGAATATTAGGACCATAGATTTCTCTAGGGAATTGGAATAGGAAACTACAAAGAAAGGTATGCTTGATTAAACTTTCCATCCTTCACAACTGAAAATCATCCTACATTGCAAGGTATAACGAAAGAGGAAAAAGTAAAAATTGCTCTCCCCCCCTTTCATACCCAGATTTTCATGGTAAAGAAGTCAATTGCATCTCCCATTCTTTTTCTTTCAAAAATTCCTCAAATCAGACTTGGACCTAGTAATGTATATGTACAGTTTTGTATGTCTTTCTTTCAAGTTCCAACCAACCTCAATCAAAGAAATCCACATCCATGTCTAGTATGATATGAATTGAACATGAAAAATTTAGAACGAGTAAAACAACTAAAGACGTACCCGGATCCTGTATTTGTACATTGCATATCCTCCAACTCCAGCAGCAGCCAAACCAAGAATAATAACCCAAACAAAGCCCCAGCTGACCTCTGCATTAACATCTTTACCTGTATATCCCGAATTAAGAAGCTTAGCATAACAGATAAAAAATGGTATTATAGCACGACACTCGAGAATAAATCTTAATATTAAACGTATCCATTGCTCCAACAATGGTATGAATTATTAATAACTGTTCTTTGGTAATCCAACACATGCTTTAAGATGCAAACCGAAGTGAGATAATAGTTGTTAGGACTCCAAATTATCATTATTATTATTATTGTTATTAAGTAAACGACTAGTATTTTTAGTGTTATGGCTCCATTTGCCTCAGTCATAAGGGAAAGAGTTGCACTCCTTACAAGGAACTCTCACATTCCCTTCCTTAATTAGTGACTCCCTTGCACTTGGAGAGAGAGAGACAAGTGGATAGCAGACACTGCAAATAAGCTGACAGAAAAGGGGTAGAAAATGACATGTAGAGAAACTTGAACTCAAGGAATATGATAATTAAATCTCTGACACAGTTGGGTCATCCAGAAAAACTGGAATAACCAACCAACCACGCCGACCATTTCTGGCTGTTCTTCTAAACTTTATTTGGTTGAAGGCGGTTCTTTTCAAAGAAAAGCAAGTCTCTTTCAGTTGATGTGCAGTTCCTTTAGAGAAAGGAAGTTTTACAGCTGAACTGACCGAGTCCTGCATAGTTCTAAATATATTAGATGAGGTATAAGTAAGATGTATAGATAACCTATCCCTCATTCTTCAGCTTAAAGCTCTTATCTCTCCCTTTCTCTCTCCATCTCCCTCTTAGTCTTTGACTCTCCACAACCCTCTTATAGTGTACCGTCAGTCATCATGGTTTCCTTCCCTCCCTCCATAACATTTCAACGTTTCCCTTTACAGAAAAAAAACAATTTTTTTCTTTGTTCACACTCTCAAGTGAAAGTCCGGATCGCTAAAGCTTCTTTATATGATATTTATTGTTGATTGTGCAACAATTTTGTGGTTTGAAGATAAATCATTTTCTTACAAGTTTCTTTTTGGATAAATCATAGGAAGTTTGCTCTCTCTCACTCTCCTGTTCAATTTCAGATCTGAAGTGAAAAGATACACTACATTGGTGGGTCTGCCAACCATAACTCTGCAAGTTTCTTCCAACAAACAAATGAAAATATCATAATTCTGGTAAAATACTTCAATTATATAAAAATTAGATATGAGAAATTTACAATACTCACTTATACATGTATCATGTTCTCGCATATACAGTAAATTTCCACTACAGCTGCACTCATAACTACCCCAGGTATTCTTGCATTTGCACTCTGAGCATTGACAGGCCAATTTTTCTTTGCATTCATCAATGTCTGGAATAAAACAACCAAACAAGAAAGGAGAGTCAAATTTCACAGACTAAGCGATTTAAGCTGACCAGTTACGGCTAATGTGGATAGGCTGAAGACAAATCCATACCCCACCATGATGTATATACACACAAAAAAGGCGAGGAAGATTAAAAACAACGGAAAACTTCCACCATTTCATGGAAAAACCAGAAATCAACTCTCCAAATATTATGCTTATTTAGTAAATTAACCAGAACAAAATTATAAATTGCTCGCGTACTTTTTTTCCCCCACAGACTTACTTATCTGATTTGGGCTTTCCACTAAAGTGAACATCCCTAGGGATTAGCCTTGAAAAAATAATTTGAGAACATGCCCATAAGAAACTAAAATAATTATATATACATATATTCCTATTTTATTTTTGTTTTAGTATTATTTTTGTCTTATCTTTTGTTTTTATATCTTTCATCTCTCTAGACCCTCTTTTCTTCTTTGATTTCATTTTAGCAGTTTATTTATTTAAGATGTATGTATGCATTTTTTTTATATGCTGTGTTTTTATTTTTTTTTTAATTATTTACCTTATTTTATCTTTTTCTTAGTTTCTCTTACTTTTCTCTTATCTTTCTACTTTATGTTTACATATGAGATTCATTTTCAGCCTAACCCAACTGGTTTTGGTTGAAAGGCATTCTTGAGTTCAGCTTATTATGCCCATAAGAAAACAAAAAGAAAAAGAAGAGCAGCTATAGTCAACTATGAACTCTATCAGGAAACTAAGAACCAAACAATGTACCTTCACAACTGTTGACTCCGTCGCCCTTAAATCCTGGTGGACACTTGCAACCTTTTGTATGGTCATCCTGAAAGGGCCATTAAAAGATTATTCTGGGTGGAGAACAGGTCAACAAGACAGCCACGTCATAATGTGAATCTGTTGAAGTAACCAACCCAAAAGCAATAGACAAGAAGTGATATTGCGCACAGCAATCATATATTATACCTTAAGACTTGTCTGATATGGGATATATTATTTTTGACACACCATGCCCCTCATGGCATGACTTGAACCATACACAGACATTATATGAGGAAATGTGGAATATTTTATTGCTCGTAACACGTGGATAAAACTTGCTGCTCTAAATTAAACCTAGTGGTAATGCCAGAAGTAGCCTAATTGGTTTATATAATGTGCAACCAGGCTATACTTGTCTGATGTTGGGCATATTACTCAGCAGAAGCATCTAGTATGAATAAGTAGATATTTACATAAAATGGGAAGGAGAGGTGTATAAAGAAGTTAAACCACTTACAATACAAGCAGAATATGTCCTGCCGTTCTGGGTTTTCCGCCAACAGCCTCCGTTATTAATTTCACAACGTAAAGCTCCAGAAGCTGTCATACAGAAGGGCAGAAACATAATTTAATGTTCAATGACCTCATATATGCATCATAGACTGTATTTAAGGATTACAAATGGCATGATAAACAGAAGTTCTCTCTTCCATTAAAACACTGACCTTCACAATGAGTGTAACCATCACCAGAAAACTTTACTCCCTGCACGATTGGGCATTCACACACTCTCCCACGGAAAGTATCCTGTATCAAAATCATATGTACATCAGGTGAAATAGGGTGACACAATTGAATTGAACCTGAGGAAGGATATGTAGATGAAAATTCCCCCAGCATTCCAATAGTCAATAACCTTGCATGCAGTAACGTTTGCAGCCTTATCCTGCCAGCATCCACCATTGTTTTCTAAACACTCGTTTGTTTGTATTCCTGAGAGGAGCATACGTTAAAAACAAATGAGTATATTAAACAAACAAACTAAAAACTGTAACAAAGATGTTTAAACTGATCAAACAGTTGTTGCTCTCGACAAAGTATCACATGTGGGCAAAATCACATTCAATTGATAAAATATAGCAAATAAGTTGCTTGAGTTTGGTTGGCTAACATGGGCACTTTTTGCAGATAAGCTGTGAAGAAACATAAAAAAAATTCATCCATACCCTATAGAGCTTTCAAATTAAAAATTCATAGCTCCCAGTTTGTTATTCAAATTTGTAGAGATTGCAGACCACCAGTTCATTTGTTACAAATAAAATATCTAGTGCAGTGGAGTAAACATATATGCAGTCAAAAGTCCAACAAGACTTCTCCTCTGCCATGTGGACCATCACAAATTACTAAACCAAAATTTGGTGAAGGAAGCAACAATTTCCGACAGAACCAGTAGCTCCCAATAACAGTAATTTATGTCTGACTGGTCTGGCTTGCACTGGGCTTCCCCAATATAATTATACAAATCATGTTAATATTTTAAAGGAGACAGGGATAAGTCTGAAAGAAAGCTGGCTAGTGATCATAGCAGGAGTTCCCTTGAAACCCCCTTAAAATCTAGACAAAAAGATTGTACAAGGGGGATGCTGTACAAACAAGGTTCTAACTACAACTGAAATGATAGCCTCAAGTTGGATGCTTTTGCCATCATCTCACAAGCAGTAATATCTACCCTCACATTAGCTTCAATGAGAAATAATTATGACCTAAAACAGCCAATGGAAGGAAACATACTGGTTTCTCCAGCATTCCGAAAAATTTACATATCAGAAAAATTCAAATTCTAAATAGAAATATCATAGGAAATCACCTTCACTTAAACAAATGGCTGGCTCGGTCTTCTCCTCAAAACCTGAACAAATGGCTTTGAGAACAGCTCCTTTGTCCAGCTTACCTGAAACAAGAAACAAGTAGTTTCAGAAATGTATTTATGAAAACAAATGACAACGTAGGTTCTAACTCCATACCTCTATATTGTCTGTTGTTTATCACAAGAGTTGGCAAGATTGTAACGTCACCACGGGAGCCTTTGCCAATCTGGAACCAGAATTGCAGAATCATGAATTTATATGCAACCAAATAATAAATAAGAGAAGGAAATAGGAGAAAAATAACAAGACAGAGAAAGCAATGATCTATAATTTAGAATATGAACCTGTGCTTCTTGTTCAATCTTGAGAATGGGGTTGTCTATGTCTGCATTAGGATCTCCTACACATTTGTCTATTTGCTTGAGATCGACACCTGTATAGTAGTATAAAAGGACAAGATCATATATCAATCATGATCATTTTTAGACAATAAAGCGCATTACTTCAGTTAGCAGCACATATTTCACAGTTCAGAATGTAACAAAGATAAGTTACTTGTCAGTTGTCACTGTTTAGCAAAGCAGTGACGCGGTACAGAAGAAACTCGAGAAATTTATTATTAATTTTGTTTTGTTATTTAAAAATAAATATTGAATTATTAATATAATTATTTAGTAGGATATTCTAAAATATTTAATTATAGTAGCATATTTTAATTATGAGAGTTTTATTATAGTATTAGATTTTAGTTAGGAGATTGTTTCATTTTTAAATTAGGATTTTTACTTAGTCCTTAAGTATTGAGTTTTCTATTTAAACATTGTAATACCTCATTATTTTTTATATTATGAAATCTTGATTGAGCTTAAAATTTTGTGCTTTTGTGTGTTTTTTTATCGATTCTCTGTGGGGATAGATATTTTATTTCTTCTTTCCACCTTGTCGCATCATAATATGAATTGATTTGAGATTAAAATTTTGTACTTGTGTGTGTTTCTTTCCCGATTCTCTGCAGGGATAGCTATTTTATTCTTTTTTCCCACTTTGTCCTACATCATAATGGTACCCAGAGTCAAATTCATGATATCTTTTAATTTAAACCAATTCCTTTCTACCATAATTTTTTAGTCTCCATCAATTGTCGAAATTCGCTAGAAAATCAACACCAATATCTGACGTGACAACGTAGTCTCAAACTTATCCCAAAATTGGAAGGAAAAAAAATCTGCTACAAGGAGCTGTTGCTACAGTAAATCTGCTGCCAAATTACAGTTTGGCACCCTCAGGTTTATGAAATTCTCAACTCAGCTCTCAAAGTTTCTAAAACTTTCAATTTTACCCCAAAAGTTTCTAAAACTTTCACTTCAACTCCAAAGTTTTTGAAGCTTCATTTAAGCCCCCTGAACTTTCAGAATTTTCAACCTTGTCTCTATTTGTTACTTATTTTCGGTTAACAGGAAAAAAGGTATATATATACAATTTCTTCCAAGTTTAATGATCCAAACTTTCTTTGAGCTAAGATAAAGCAACTTGAGCATTGAACCTTTGTCACATACGAGGAACTTAAAAGGTCTTTTGTTCCGTGGAGTATTAAGTATTGAAAATTATGCGATGAGCTTGCACTATCTAAAACAAGTCTTGCAAATTTAAACGAACATTACGAGTACATAACTACATGCTATCGTCCATATTTTGTTCAAGCGCAAGGAAATATTTATCTTAATCGTGTTTGTGTAACTAAAGCGACGCGTACACAAGAGGAGACTCGCAAATCAAATTCTTACAGGAAAATTGATGAATGTCTCACAATACTTTATCGTATCAATAATTAATATAAATTTGGTTAGTATAAAGAAGAGCAGGCACTCTTATATATTGATACTTGTGAGAAATATGAAGCAAAAGGTAAGTGTGTTAAACACATTGCCAATTTAGAGATTATTTGCATTGAGAAAATTGAAATTAAGTTTGACCCCAAATGCGAAAACATTAAGAAAGATAAAGTTGAGGTCAACATTGTTGATTTTCTTTTTTCCGATTGATACGTTAAAGACCCAAGGTACTTCAAATTTCTTTATTATGTCGTTGTTGTTTTCGAAAATTGTGCTCATGACATTAAACGTTGGGATGCGCATGTTTTGTTGGAAGACATCTCCTGGACTATGGTTTATTATTTTTCGATATTTCAAAATTCAAAGGCAATTTTTTTTCAAAGGCGAGGAGAATGATGCGGTACGGAAAAAACTCAAGAAATTTATTATTAAATTTGTATTGTTATTTAAGAATAAATATTGAATTATTAATGTAATTATTTAGTAAGATATTCTAGAAGATTTAATTATAGTAGCAGATTTTAATTAGGAGACTTTTATTAAAGTAGTAAATTTTAGTTAAGAGATTGTTTCATTTTTAAATTAAGATTTTTACTTAATCCCCAAGTATTGAGTTTTTTATTTAAGTATTGTAATACCTCATTATATTTCAGATTATTAAATACGAATTGATTGAGATTAAAATTTTGTCCTTGTGTGTGTTTCTTTACCGATTCTCTGCAAGAATAAATATTTTATTTCTTCTTTCCACCTTGTCCTAAATCATAATACGAATTGATTTGATATTAAAGTTTTGTGCTTGTGTGTGTTTCTTTACTGATTCTCTGTGAGGATAGGTATTTTATTCTTTCTTTCTACTTTGTACTACATCAAGCAGATATATATATTTTTTGTGCCTACTTAAATAACCAACTTAAATAAGATCACATAACCATACAGAATACTCTAACATTGGGAAAACCGGAAAAGTAACTGATTAATTCCATAAAGAATGATAATGCAAAATGTTATATGGAGATGAATCAAGAGGTGGCAACTTAACATACAAAAGGATGTTATAAGAAACAAGAAACAAGCAGATATGGAAGTATGTTTAACACCCCATCAAGCTGCACAAGGTGGCACATAGTGGAAACTATGACATTCAAATACTCATTTGCAGTAATCTCTACAACGTTGCTAACTTGAACATTACCGTTGTGTTGTTTGGGTCTTTTATTTTTTAATTTTTAGGGGATGGGGATTAGTTGTAAACCTCAAATATATCAGCCCAAAAGAAACGTTAAATTAAGCGTGAAAAACTAAAAACCTTCCCATAAAAACATCAAGTAAAGAGCCAAAAGCAATGGGAAAATGTATATAGAAAAACAAAGACAAAATTAAATGCATAAAATAGACCATTAACATAAAAAGGGTGGTTAATAATGGGTCTAAATAATAAGTATCACATTTGAAAGAAAAAATCTACAAGGGTGCAAGAGTTATTAGCAGTTGTACCCTGAAATAAAATAAAATAAAAATAGGAAGTTAGTAGCAGGGAGAAGTGACTGTTTTCTAATAAAATTCCAAATCTATAGATCAAATAATAACTATGTGATGGGAAAAAGGAATGAAAATAAAAAGCCATAATCTATCACTCTAGATTAAGTGAGACTAAGAAAAAAATTATATAACTTCAGGAGTTCTTTTTCAGGCCTTTTAAGCTACCTATCATCAAAGAAAAATATGTTAAACATGGTAGAGATTACAAAATGAAACATCCTCAAAATAAATGAATCCGTGACCTACCAAGGGATTGGATAACTTGATCTGCACACTCTGTGGTGTACTTCTTGTCTTTCATTGGGCAGCGGATAGCAAAGTCTGTTACATAGTCCCACCAAAGCCATGGTTTTCCACTTTCATTGGCCACTTTATAGAAGCAAGCTTGGTGTAAATTTTGAACGACCACATCTTTCCCATTATATCCTTTACTGAAGTCCTGGTCTGGATCTGGAGCACAATACCTCCCATGGTTGATGCACTGGGACTTGCACTGTTTGCTCAAAATAAAAGCCTCTGGGCAATACCAAGTAATGTAGTGTGGCGTGAATTGGGTGTAACCTTTCCGCTCAAGTATCTGGGCTACTCCTTTGAAGTTCTTCACAAACTCTATCTGGCTTTCACACTTGGGGCCACACTCATCATTGCTATTCGTCCAGAACTCATATTCGACACGCTCATCGGGATGTGGAAGAGATTCCCTCCAATCAAGATTTATGTTAACCATGTCACCACTAGATAGAGCTTTCTTGATCTTATCCCCAAGTGATTTGCTAATGAGTGCTGAAGGAATGGTAATGTTTTGCAAATAATCTGCTCGTGCATCCTCTTCCTCTGGGGTATCCATCGTGATTAGAGGTTCAACCCTGTCATCTGCAACAAGAATAGCTGCTGCTCCAGCCATCTGTGCATTCCAGGCCTTCAAGGTGAAGTAACAATCTGCCATACGAGCAATTTAAGATAAGAAGGTGCCTTGAGGCTAAACCAAATCAATATGCCCCATCAATATTAGTCATATCAAGATCAATTTTCTCCTCAATTCCTTTAACACGGTCTCATTTCTATACTATCCTAAATAAGGTTGAGCTACAACAAGCAACTCGAATTTAAGGCATAATACATCGACACTGCTGGTAGGAATGTTAAACCTTATAAAGGTTAACCGTGAGGGAAGAAAATGGAGTAGGAGGGATGGAAATTATTCAACTCAGGCATATAAGAATAGACAGGTAGAGGGGACCAACAGATCTCTAACTTTCATAAAACTCAGAGGTTTAGAAAAAATTTAAGCCGCTGACAGCTTGGATCATAACTAAATCAGAAACCCATAAATGTTTCTAAATTGTCTTCATTCAAAAAATTACAAATTAGACATATGCTAAATAAGAAAATTTGGTAATATGATTATGATTTTGACCGCTTATCCTTCCATTAAGAAGGCAACAAATTAAATAAAGTGCGTACTTGTAAAGTAATGCTCCTTAAACGGCAACTTAAGACCTGTCCAATATTTAAACCTTAAATGGAAATATTTACCACCAAATCATACAAATCATACATACCATTTAGTTACCAAACATGAAATCACGTTAACTAGATACATAATTACCAAATTTAGAAGGCATAATATATACTTCACTTTTTTTGTACTTGACCAGCACCCAAATAACACAATAAAAGCGAATTACTAAAAGAACATAAGAGTCCAACAAAAAAAAGAAACTATTTACCCCCTCGATCAGCAAGAAGAAAGATGGGCAGGCCTCCAGGCTTGGATTTGAAAGAGATATCTACATCAGTGAAGCTCTTGCAAGCCTTTTGATTGGCTTTGGGGTAAATGACTGCACCAACCAGAGTTCCTCCATACTGAGGAACCCCAAAATTCCCAATTGCACATTCATAAGTGTCTTTCAAATTGTCTGGTGAAGTAACTTTTAAGCTGTTCTTCTCCACCACAAATCTACCCAAACAAGACCCATACAAAAGAAACCAAACACAAACAAAAAACCCTAGCTTCTCCATTAGCTTCTCTTCTCACTTCCCTTCAATCGAAAGGACGCTTATCAGAGAACCAAATTCAAAGTTTCTATTCCTCGAAAACCCGAAATCAAATCTCAGACCAATTTGGTGGTAACCCAGATCATAAGTATCAATGAACAGGCATAAAGATGAGTTTTTTTTGTCAGCTGAATTGGAACAGAGTTAAGAAAAGGTCGAGTCTTTATAAAACAAGAATTTCAAAGAAAGAAAAAGAGAAAGTTGCAGAATAGAGGGGTCTGTGAATTACGTGTTAACTAAGAATGGACAAGATGTGCTCTTCAGTAAACCATCATATTTTTCGTATCAGTGAGTCAACTGAAAAGGAGGGGAATTGTTGTAAATCTAGAAACCTTAACGTGGAAGCAATTTTGATACGAATAATGGTCCATGCTATAACGATTTAATATAAAAATAATAAATTTTATAATATAAAAATAATAAATCTTATTATTTTTATATTAAATTGTTATATTTATCATTATATAAATAATTACATACAATAAAACTCATGTGAAAATACTAGCTCAGAGATCTAGCTACAGACCGCCGATTGGTCAGTCCAGCCCAGCCCACCAGTATTTTATTTATTTATTTATTTCTCAGACCAAAAAACAAAAAAAATGCAGTACTTTTTGTTAAAAGAAAGAAGTGGAAGGCTTAGATTTCTTGAAATAGAAACACATGGCAAGTGATCTTATTGTTCGGAGGTGTTTCGCTTCGTGGGTCCAAATCGACTCCTATTAGACTTTTGCATGGGTGCCACGTGTACTCTCGACGTCATTCCAGTAAGGTTATCTTTGTTTATTAGCGGATATAGTCCTGAAACTTGAAAATGCATTTGACGTGATAGGAAAGGAATTAATTCATTTTAAAACTAAAAGGTTTTATTAACTACAATTTCTCAGTATTTATTCCTAATTCCTAACAAGTGACATGTTAATATTCAATTCATTTTATAATTTAAAAATAAAATATATTTTTAATTTTAAAACCTATATTTTAATATAAAGTTGTATGCTATATAGTCCTTGCCATTAGACTACATCCAATCTTTTTGAAATTCTTATTATGGAATAATTCTTGTTTTTAAAGTCCTTGTCAAATACAATTACAATTACAAGTCTCATTTGATATTTAATTTATTTTTATGTATATTATTAAACTGTATATAGAAATACTCCCCTTTTCCAAATTTAATTTTACAATTAAATTTATAATCAAGAACTATTATGAAGTTTGAAAATATTTTAAACAAATTAGCGGTCTTGTATCTGTTGTTACACATAACCGAACAAGTGAAAAATATATATATCCATACAAAAATCACAAATTATCAAGTAGGATTTGATGTAGATAAAAAGAATAAAGTCACGTGTACACAACAACACGTCTCTAAAACCCTAATTATAAAATGGTATATAATAGCAACATTGTCAATAAAAAAATCACAGAGCGTTTCCAGCTATCCCACAATGTAGACCAGACCAGTTAAATTTATAGATGAACTATTTTGTGGTAGCTAGCTAAATTTTATTGTCGTGGCACTTTTAGGCTTAATCAGCTGTATATTGACATGCTAATCCCCTTGTATATTTTCGCATGGAGGGAATGAATATAAAGGCAATTACACAAATAGATCAGTTGTAAGATTTCTTTACAATCCAGCCATGTTATGTTGATAGTATTATCCCCTACAACATTCATATCCTATTTACAAACAACACTACTTGAAGGAGAATTCCTAAACAAGCTAGAAATGGAAGGAAGGTAGCGATTGATTATCTATTCTTGTTTATCCTCCTCGAGGTCTTCCCTAAGCCCGATAACATGATCTGTTGAGGTAGCCCCCTTTGTTTCCTTACTTTCATGCTTGATTGCCATATCTCCAATCCCTTTCACACTACTTGTGAGTGATATTGCCTCCTCGTCAAAGTCATCTCCTGTCTCCTCCGAGTATGCATATCTAGAGACCAAACATTTACCAATATTAGCTGCTGATAATAGTAAATTACAAGCACAGATACTGTGGTAATTCAAAAACTATGTTCTACAGAATAAACTCATTCCAAAAGCTATGCATCTTCAAGGTAGCAACATTCTCAATAGCTTTACATGTTTGTTCTAAATGTAACGAATAAAATCAGAAATTTACACAGCAACATCAGATCATACTCAGGAAGCACATACCTAGTTGGGTTGCGTGAAGGAGCCCATAGGATGCATATCAACACCAAGAGAAAGAACGCAAGCAGAGTCCAGAAACTTGGAATAATCCAGGCAAAACGCCATAGCTCATTTAATGGGTCACTAGCATTGAAGTATAGCTGGCCAATGAAGTCAGAGAAGCTTATATATATATATATACTTCATAAGAATTAATAAAGTCATAGGGCTTCATGCATAAAAGATAATCCCTGAGGTTTCATCTGTTGCTCATGCATACTTCATTAAACCAGCTTTACATGAACAGAACAAGAAAATACAGTACCTCAAAGCCAATCCAAGCAATAGAGAGCAGCACAAAAACTGTAAGGTAATTGGTAAATTTTCGATAGAGCTCAAGTTTAGCTATGCTTCTTCGCATCTGCACTCATATTAGAGAAAGAAGCAGGTAGAAAAAGAAAATTAACTTGGAGAATGCATAACACACTTAACAAGGCATGACAAAAAAAGATCTGAGCCTCATATTGTTTATTAAGAGCATACATATGTGACAAAAGAAATATCAAAGAACTAAAATATTTGCGGGTCGTGGCAAGTATTTCTACGAAGGAAAAGGGTGAATGAAAGAATTGCGAATCCTGCTTTGGTTAGCCTTCATCTGAAATCATAGCTTACACTCAAGTTAGCTCAACTACACCACTGCCAGTGCCATTACATGGTCTCTTCGTCAGTTTTCTCCCAAATTTAAAAGAGGGGACAGGTGACACTTGCAAGTGCTAATTTAAACAAAACCCTCTTCAAATACAAAAAGACAGGAAGACAACCAGGACCATAGCATTTTGTAAAAGAAGCATGGTATGTGTCATGCTTCAACAGTGTTTCTTAGTGCATTACTACATTCACACTTCAATCATATCCTTCAACTACACAATAAACAATACCCTGCTAGTAGCCAAAAAGGAAAAAGAAAAAGAGAAAAACAGATCGGACTGCAATAGTTGCATATCATTCAGTACAACTACACAGGAATATGGCGTTAGATGAGGCTGTGGACGCTGTCACTAGATAAGTGCCAGAACCATATGCTCAACATGCTTGCGAGCATAGGTCGAGAACTCCCTGATTATACAGATTATATATATAGCAGGGACTAAAACTCAGATTTTAACAGGTTACATATTACATGAACTCATAAAATAAAATAAAATAGTAGCCTAAAGCTATCATAAGATACATATTATAAAATATGCCTTAAACCAGATAGAATAACTAAAAAGATTTGAAGACTTTCGGTCTCTTTTGTATCAGAACCTAGTAGCATGGAATGGGGGATACTGAGACGGATTACCTGAAGTTTCTCTAACGTTTGGGACAATGATGAGAATATCCACAAAATAAACCAGGCATCCAAGAAAGCAACAGGCAGCACCAAATATAGCATATTTATTCCAGAAAAGTCATTGATGTTCCCAAGATGCTCAACCAGCTCAAGTGCCTCTGAGGCAACAAAATATATCAAACCGAGAAGCAATACTTTTGAGGTTACACCACCGAGGGTGGGCCTCACCACTCCATAGCCCATTGAAACGACCAAAAGAAGAAGGCGAGACAGAGTCTTCTTAACAGCAGTAACAGTTGCTGCCCACAATGTAATGGCCATTGGCCTGCTTCCAGTAGCATTAAGATTAGCATATTCAAAATACCAGAGAGCCATTTCACACATTCCAAGAGCAATTACTGCTGTAATGTGATAATGCAGCTGTATAATATCCTTCCAAAACTTGAGAAACCTTAAAAACCAGATTAGGCCGAGAACAAGATAAGCTAAAGATGCAATTCCAAAGAAAGTCATCAAAGGTGCCATCTTCCCAGGTAAGTAACCTTCTGGGTTCCTCCACACAGTTCTTCCTCTGATTATTGTGCCCTCGAGTTGTCTATCACAAAACATAAAATATAGATAGTACATTCCAGTACTATTTATTTCTACTGATATAGTATTCATTTTAGCTTCTTGCTTATTTCCTTCAAAGAAAGTCTGAATTCGTTTCGGCCACTCAGGGTTGTCGGAGTATTTGTGAATAATAACCTCTCCTACTGTGCAGGATCCATTCTGGGTAAGTTTCGGGGTGCAGCATATTGCATCAGAGTTTAGAAAAGCTCCTCCAATCCTTTCTCCATCTTTCACCTCAAATACAATGGCTTCAATTAATCCAGTCCTACTTTGCATATCGTTCTGCTTCTCAGCAGAATCCCTTGTCCTTACAAAGGACACAGTTTCAAACCTGCAATTTTGTCAATCAGCTTGGTGGCTAACATGCATATATTAATCCTAGTATCTATAAATTTGACACAGACGCACAAAGAGAGAGAATGTTGAGGAGAGAAACGTGGGGAGAGGATGAGTTTATTTCTTAATGCAAAATTTCTACTTTCAGACAGACCGCACGCTAATGTGAAATGGAACATGTTGCTAATTACTACCTTTTTAATACTTAATTGAACTGGAAAGGCAATAAGAAGGTTTTAAATCGTAATGCTCTACAACAGCAGGGAAAAGTAATCACCTACCTCATTACAGATTAGAGTTTTGTAGCACAATGCATTTAGTATTGATGTTACTATTCTTTTTTATATATAATTTCCGCCACAAATATGAGAAGTGTATTATTCCTGTTACTACTATTATTTGACATTTAGCTAGTACTGTACAGTATTAATTTCCTATTCAAAACTTGCACTTAATCATAAGTTGAATTAGCAATTTAGATTTTAGAATATAGAGTTTTAAAGAATCAAAGTGTTTAATAATTGCAGACAAATTGGGTATGGTGGAAACTCTTTCAAAATAGTATCAGCGGAACTTAAATATGATGAGGTTCTTATAAAAGTTAGTCAATGTCAATCAATGCAAATGATGAATAACAAAATTTACATGAAATCCTAAAACAAAAAAGATCCAATAGTAAATAATGTAAATACCTAATAAAGGAGCGGCCTTTGTAGGGTTTATCGGGGGATGATTGGTGGAGCTTGGAAGCGTAGAGGCCCTCGCTACCACCATGAAAGAAGAAGGCGTTTGACTTAGGGGTGAAGGGTTGGTTTCCATAGTCGTGAACCGAAGCACTTGCCTGTGAGATTGAGTAGTCGGACCATACCATCAAATACACTATAACACATCCCAAACGCCATTTACCTTTATTGTATACCCTCCCCTCTTTCATCTCTTCCTTCTCTCTCGTTCTCTCCGTGCTCCCTCAACAACTTCGATTTTTCCGAAAGACGGGGTATCTTGGTTTGGTAAAGCAACGCCGTCCGACAGAAAACGGTGTCGTCTTTTACTGTTAGTCAAGAGAGAAAGAAAGAAAGAAGAAAAGTCTTTTTTTTTCTATCTTAAAAATCCAAACATGGAATATAAAAACTTTTTGTTTCTAAAATTAACAAGAGTTTATTTTATACGGACTCTTTTTCACAAAAAGAGTCCAAATTACATTAAAAACTAGATATAATCCCGCGCTTTGCGGCGGAATTATTTATTTTGTTAAAAATATATATAATTAAAAATTATTTTTTGTGTGATTTAGAATACAAGAGTTAGTCTTTATTTATAGGCTTAAAGATAAATTAGTACCCTGAACTTTTAACGTTTTTCCACTTTGGGGATTAAACTCTCAATTTTTTCAATTGAGTGATTAAACTTTTAATTTTTTTCACTTTGGAGATTGACTTATCTATTTTTTCAATTAGGGGATTGAACTTTTAATTTTTTCCACTTTGGGGATTGTCTTCTCAATTTTTTTTAATAATAATAATAATAATAATAATAATAATAATATAGTAATAATAATAATAGTAATAATAATAATTATAACAATAATAATAATAATAATAATAATAATAATAATAATAATAATAGTAATAATAATAATAACAATAATAATAATAATAATAATAATAATAATAATAATAATAATAATAATAATTGTAAGACCCCGAATTTTATGAAATATAAAAATTAATTTTTCTTCATATATATTTTTCCTGAAACAGTAAGTGGTTAAATTAACGAAATTGAAAGTTAAGGATGTTATGTGTAAATTTTATTTTGTCGGAGAATATTCGTTTTGTCGGGGAATATTCGGGCCGTACGACGGCGCCGAAATAACTAATTATTGGTGGACCCCACAACGGAATATTTGTCGGATATAGAAAACGACAGAAGTAACCTTTTTAAATAAAAATAGTCAACGGTGTTAACTGTTAAAATACCGGTGATAAAAGAATAGTAGCATACGGTAATTTATGGTATTTTCTGTAGCACACGGTACTCTACAGTAGCACGCGGTATTGCACAGTGTCTCATACTATTGTTCTGATAATTGACACCGTAACTGTTACGCATCATTTCATCAATAGTTGTCACTGCATAATATTTTATGTTATTAATTCAATAATTGTTGTTACACAGTATTTTGCATTATTGATTTAATAATTGTCATTACACTGTATTTTATATCATTGAGTCAATAATTGTTGCTGCACTGTTTTTAAAATTATTGAACCTAATAATTGTCACAGTTACAAATATACTGTAATTTATATTATTAAATTAATAATAATCTGTAACGTGTTTATTACATTATTGTTGAATTATTATTTTATTTTATATGTTGGACCCACAGGAAAAATAATTTTTTTTTCAAAAGTTACTATTCACTCCCGGAATTTACTATTCATTCCCGGAAAAGTTACTATTCACTGACGGAAGTTACTGTTCATCTCGGGAAAGTCACTGTTCATCTGCCGACAAAAGTTACTGTTCATTACAGTTCACTTTTTGAAAATTTTAAAGTTACTGTGCAAGTATTGAAAAATTTTAAAAACGTTTGCGCAGCCTCTGCTGAATTTTTTTTAGTTCACCTACCACGCATAGTAACCTATTTTCTCCTATAAATAGATTGTTCAGCTGAATAGAAAAATCACACCTAGAACATAAAATTTTTCTATAAGAATTTTATGAGTTTTCTCTGAGAATAGTAAGGCTATTTTGAGTGTTTGAAAGCCAAAAGGAGTGCAGGAATTTTTCAAGTAAGTCTTTTATTAAAGAGTAGTAATTTTATAAATTCCTATTTTTCACGGTATTCACAAATCTTCCTTTAGAAGACTCTTCTTTGAGAAGATTCATTTTTAAAAGCTTTCTTTGGAAGATTTATTTTGGAATATTATTTTTAAAACTATTTTAAAGTTGGTATTTTATACTACAAAAATTATGTTAAATATATATAATTTTGATAGTTCATAATATATGAGTTATCATACACTTTGAAGTTTACATGTTGTAATTACTAATTTTATTATAAATATATAGGTTGATCAATCTCATTTAAATCAATATCCAGTCACGCGTTAAGGTAAGAAATGTCATTTTTTTTACACTCTTGAACTTGCTACGGTAAGGGATATTATTTTCTTTCATACTCCTGAATCGAAACTTATTATGGAACTATTGCTTCTATAATTCCTGAAAATATTATATGTTCCATAATAGTTGAACTTCATTAGTTCAACTGAACCTTCCTATTTTCTGAATCTTTCTATTGAACTGTAATCGTTATTCTGAACTGAGAATCTTGAATAACATTTTTAAATTTCACACCACATCATGTTGACAATTTGGACATTATTTGAATCTGCACAAAGTAAACTTCCGATACTTATTGTTTATCCTGTTTCTTCTGTTCATCAATTGTATCACTATTATTTGTACTAATCATCAAGAATCAAGCTGTTGTGAATATCTGTGGCGGGGGGCACAGATGTGATATATTTGTTGAACATATGATAGGTTAAAGGCGATATACTAGGTTAAAGGCGATACATCTGTTCGGTGTCTTTTATGGCACGTGGTGAATGTTCTCTTTGGCCCGTAGTGCAAAGATGAACTGTTGGTTGGTATGATTATGACCAAAGGCTGAATCTGGTATAATCATGACCGTTGGTGTTATATTGAATGTCTTTGGCCCGTAGTGCAAAGATGAACTGTTGGTTGGTATGATTATGACCAAAGGCTGAATCTGGTATAATCATGACCGTTGGTGTTATATTGAATGTCTTTGGCCCGTAGTGCAAAGATGAATTGTTGATCTGCATGATTATGACCAGGAACTGTGAATTTTTATTATCATGACTAATGGTATTTCAGATGATAAAAGTTGATGATGTTTTTACTAAAAAGAGAAGCGAGTGGACATTATGGTCTGCATTATTCTTCTAATAGATTGCTCATTCCGCTGCTATTATTGATCTGAACGTTGTTTAAGAATTTAACTACGGTTTTTGATATAAACCTTGTAGTCTATTGTATTCTATCAAGAACTCAACTGTTGAAGGCTAATGATAATTTATTCGTCATTATCTTAGTCATGATATTTCTTACTGGGCTATTTGAGCTCACCCTTTCTTTTGTCCCATTATTTTTCAACAGGATATGAGAACGTAGCTGGGTCTAGCCGGGGAATGGAGTGGGAGTCCGAGGGATATATATTATAGTCTTCACGTGTTGTAAAATAGTGTGGTAATAATAGTGAAGACTTAGTTGTGTATTATTATACACTGTATTGTTGTACGTTGTGCTTTGTTGTAATAATTTTGTTGTAGTCTTTTGACGACTCAAGTTTGGGCTGTGTGAGCCTAGATTTGGGAGCGTCACAATAATTATCTACAACAATTATGGGATAATAATAAATATTTATGTAGTTGTAAAAAAGTTTAATGAAGTATTGTGGATAGTTCCAAAATAAATAATTCTTATTAATGGATAGTTTCATATTTTTGTGGGATAATATTCAAAATCGAAATTATTGGATAATATCATAAAAAACATGTTTTAGATCAAATCATCCATGAATTTATGTGAGAGAGTTATGTGATAATATTAAATTATTGGATGAAATTTTTATGTGGGAGAGTTATGGGATAATATTAAATTATTTGATGGGATTTTTATGTGAAAGAGTTATGGAAAAAGTTAACTGCATAAAAGATTGACACTTGGCATAATATGGTGTCAATGTACTGCATTTTAATATATATAATAGATTATTTGTCAATATGAAATATTAAATAATTATCTGCAACAAATATGGGATAATAATAAATTTTTATGTGGTTGTAAAAAAATTCAACTAAGTATTGTGTGATAGCTCAAAAATAAATAATTTTTATTAATAGACAGTTCCAGATTTTAATGGGATAATACTCAATATCAAAATTATTGGCTAATATCATAATAAAACATGTTTTAGATCAATCATTCATGAATTTGGGATAATATCAATTTGTGATTGCTTAAATTTTGGGATATAAAAGCAATATGGATTTGATGCAATTTTGTGACATATTTATGGGTAATATCAATTTTTTTATGTGAGAGAGTTATTGTATGAGAATTAGGTGTAAAAAAAATTTATATTCCAAATTATTTGTCAATATAAAATATTATATAATTATCTGCAACAATTATGAGATAATAATAAATATTTATGTAGTTGTAAAAAAGTTCAATGAAGTATTGTGTGATAGTTCCAAAATAAATAATTCTTATTAATGGATAGTTTCATATTTTTGTGGGATAATATTCAAAATCGAAATTATTGGATAATATCATAATAAAACATGTTTTAGATCAAATCATCCATGAATTTATGTGAGAGAGTTATGTGATAATATTAAATTATTGGGTGGAATTTTTATGTGGGAGAGTTATGAGATAATATTAAATTATTTGATAGGAATTTTATGTGAGAGAGTTATGAAAAAAGTTAACTGCATAAAAGATTGACACTTGGCATAATATGGTGTCAATGTACTGCATTTTAATATATATAATAGATTATATTCATTTATATTATGTATATAAATTCATCTATTATATATATATATATATATATATATATATATATATATATATATATATATATATATATATATATATATATATATATATATATATATTTTATAATGTATACATTTATTCATATCATGTAATTAAATACCATGAACTTGCAAGTTAAGAAAAAAATACATAATAACTTTGATTTGGAGGTAACGTATACAATTATTAATAATTACTAACTAAATATAACAAAGCGTTAATTGTTAAGTTATTTTAATGTCAGCTTAGAGTATGAAGTGATATTAAATGTATTAATGGAATTGATTTCGATGTGAAGTTTTTTGAAAATTTTAGTTTTAAATATGAATAATTTTTTTTTTTAATATGTTCAAAAACATTAATTAGAATTTTTATCTTGAAACAAAGACAGTATTATATTTGGGTTTTTTTTTTAAGTATATCCTCTATAATTTTTAGATACATCTAATTAGTATATGAGAAAGTGAAACTATTAACAATTTTGTCATCTTAAGAATTAAAAAAAAAAAAGGTTGACTAAATACTAATATTACTTATGTGAACAGAAATACTTAAAGTATTGAAAGCTAAAATATAATTATATATTGAATGAAAGAGAATGAGTTGGAGATATTAATTTAAAAAAATATATATTAAAAATAATATTTTTATTTTAATTTGTGTGTTATTTAAAATATAAACGTTTAATATAAGATGAAGAGAGTATAATAATTTAATCTGCCGACATGTATATGCCTATACCTTAAACGAATTAACATATGCGTATGCTCTTGATTTTATGACTATTTATACATCATCGTATTAAAGAAATGAATTTGAGTTGCAAATTCATTTGACAATCGCAAGATTATGTTCCAAAAGAGAGAGAGAACAATTATGTGATCATTTTAATTCACTCCAAAGTAAGCCACACGAAACATGACACGTGCTTCACATGAGATTAGGTAAAATGGTTATTCAATTAATTAATGGCTTAGTGCGACTTGTTTCTGCTTTAAGTTTTGTGGTGTTTCAGTTTTTTGACTAACCTATTTAATTTAAAGTTGTGGCCTGTATATTATTATAAGAAATTTTTTAAATTTATTCACTTTTTTTTTTTTTTTTTTTATCTACATAAAAGATAAATGAAAGTAACTTATTCATTTCGATTAAAGATAAAATAAAATAAAACTACACTCATCTTTTATATATACGAATAAAAAAATAAAAAAATAATAATAAACGTAGAAGAATCCATATTATAATCACATGATGGCTTAGGCTTTAGCAGGAGTGGGCATACCACTGAAAACAAACGTAACGAATATGGAGGCCGGCCGCCTATATTAATTCTTAATTAATATACAAACTTAATATGTCCATTGGAATTTCTCCATAAAGGAATCCCATCAAGACAAGTGCCTTATAATTATGTATTTCATTGCCTCATGACCTAACAAACCTCCACTAGTAGTATTAACTTTTTCAATTATAATTCGCCAGAACAGTCACCTTCCAAACCAATTAAAGAAACGGCTCCTTCTCATATATAATACATACATACTCCTATAGTAGTCGGTCTTAATTCATTGTGGCTGCCAACACTTGCTGCTACTGATTGATTAATTCCAGAGCTAGATCGTATACTTAGTTTTATATATATATATATAAAATATATATATATATATCACAGGCAGGCAGGCAGGCAGGCAGGCGTAATGGGCGGTGTGATTTTATACGTGGACTCCATTTTAGTCCCCCTTAGTCTCTTTCTCACAGTTGGGTACCATGCTTATCTTTGGCACAATTTCAAGAACTACCCCACTCTTACCACCGTCGGAATGAACTTTTTAAGGAGGAGACTTTTATTCCGAGACATTCAACCGGTAAGTCCCTTGCAGAGCAGAGTCTTAAAAAAAATAATCAATCTCCTGTTCATGTCCAAGAAAGAAAAGAAAAGAAAAATTAAAACTGTTTGTAACACGCATAAGCTATAGGGCTAGCTAGGAAAAAAATGGTTTATATGTGTGTTGAATTGGAAATATACGGAGTACTAAGGTTTTTGTCTACTTGGCTTACGCAGGGTGATGTAAAGCAGGGTATGCTGGCTGTGCAAAGTTTGAGAAATAATTTAATAGAAACTATATTAATTGCTACCGTCACTATTCTCATCACCGTGGCATTGGCAGCTTTAACCAACAACACCTACAACGCTAACAACCTGTTAAGCATGACTAGTAGTGGTACTAGTTTAATTTTGGGATTGCATTCTGCTAAAATAATAATCCTGAAGTACGGGTCAGCGGCAGTATTCTTGTTGTTCAGCTTTGCATGCAGCTCAATGGCACTCGGAAGCTTAATCGATTCCAACTTCTTGATAAATGCTGCAATATTGAATATTGAGGAGGACGATGATGAGTTATTATTTTCTTCTAGTCTCGAGTACACGCTGAGTATAATGGAGCGCGGATTTGTGCTGGCTCTGGCGGGCAGCCGGTTGCTTTGCATCACCTTTCCCTTGCTGTTGTGGATGTTGAGTCCGCTGCTGGTGGCAATCTCTTCACTTGCTTTGGTTTGGGGACTGTATGGACTTGATTATGCTCCCCGCCCCTCCAAAACTACCTAACTAACAAAAAAGAGGTGATTTATTGAACTAAAATATGGATGTGCATGTGTATACAAAATTATTCTGAAACATTTTATGAGATTTCAAGTCACCAGATATTCTTGTTGTTCAACTCGATAATATTGAAATTTGGAACGGAGGGAGTATTGCATCATTATGTCCCATAATTAAAAATGGTTTAAGATTGGAGTGGCCAACAGCAGAGCTGAGCGAGAGCTACTTACCTGAGTATGACTGACATGACATGGAGGATTAAAGTCTTATTTCCGTTGGGACAATAATCGTGCATTTTGGAGACCGACTGAGCAGAAACTAGTTTTCTTTTCTAATTAGTAGTCTCCATCCCTTATCCCACTATAATAGCTAGGGAATGCGAGGAGATACTAATTAATTTATTAGTATTATTAAATAGTTTACGAAAATAAGTTTTGTTTAGATTGCTACAAGTATCGATGTTCCAATTTCATTCATTCGGACTTACTTAGCTAGGAACAAAGCGTACATTAGCAGCCACAGCCCCGATGGGATATGAATCTACTTGTAGTAAGTCACAAGGCCCAATCCAAATGACAAATACAGCTATAAATGTATGTATATTAACGGACTAGTTAATAGGCTAGTAGATGAACTTCAAATGAAATGGACCTACATCCTGGTAGACCTATCTGAAAAAGGACCAAACAATGTGGGAAGAGAAAAAAAAAAACTAACTAACAAACGTGACATCCTATCTTTCTTTATTCTAGTTACAACATATATATGGTTAGACGACGACTTGATTCTTCCTGCATCGATATATGCTTAAACCAGGGAGTGACCATCATACCATACCATACCATACCATAAGTCCATACCATCGATCTCTCTTATTAGTATTATATATGGTCCTTACTTGATTTGATCTATGATATGGAAGATTTAGACCGGTACCCGTAAAGGCTGTTATCAAGCAAGCATTGGACCACCATTCTGTGTTTTCTTTTAACTCAAGACATTCAAGTCTTCCTTAACCACACATGTGAACATAAGAAAGACGATATTGAGGTGGAGCCCAAAGTTTAGCTAGTATCCAATCCAAACTTGTAATGGACGTGACTTGCTTGCTCCATTTATTTATTTAATTAATTACTCTTTTTTTTATTATATACATTATTTAAAACATAATTGCACATATTAAGAAATCTCTTTAATATTAATAGTAGATAATTAATGTTAGTTTAAAATTTTATTACTACTCATGTACTAATTAATTACTTTTTCCTCTCTTTCTCTTAATTATTTTATCTTTAATAATAAAGTAAAAATTAATTAATTTTTTTTAATATATATATAAAATGTTTTATATTTTAATTTTTTTTTAAAATAACTTTTATAATAGAAAGAACAGAGTATACCACTACTGCTCCTACTGGTGAATAGAATAGTACTCTACTATATTTTCTTTAGTGTTGTAGCAAAAAGCAATAAAGGGGAATGGGAATTCCAACTGCTCCATTAATTAAGCGGCTTGCCTTCACTCTCCACCATCCTTGCTTCCTTATAAAATCTCAATAATAAGGACTTGGGCGATCGGTGCTAGCCAACGGTTCAACTTTTTTTATTTTTATTTTTATTTTATATAATTTTAGAAATATTTATAATATTTATCCTAACAATTTTTTTTATAAAATTTAGTAATTTAAGTATAATTTCGATGTATATAAATAATAGTGTTTGACACTATTATTTATATATAATTAAATTATATTTAAATAATTAAATTCTAAAAAAAAATTATCAAAAAAAATATTATAAATATTTTAAAAATCAAATAAAATTATATAAAAAAAAAGTTAGAGCGGTCGCTAGCACCGGTCCCGTAGAAAAGTCCCAGTAATAATTCACCACACACGTGTTCACACTACGTTGTTTTAATTACAAAAAGTAACGTACGTCTTATCCTGAGCAATAAAATGATTGATAGCGAGGCAGACAGGCAGGCATGAGACTACCTTTTTCACATTATAATTAATTTATTGTCCCTCCTCCTCCTCTCTTTCCAAATCTTCCACATACAATTATTAAGACCAGTTCACCAAAAAGAGAAGACGAAGAAATTGCTTGACACCTTCCAATTCCATCTATATATATATACATCAGGAATAATTCGCGTACGAAGATACGATATAATTAATATAACAGTTAAATATTATATTTAATATTTTTAAATTAAAAAATTTTAAATTATTATGAACTTTTAGTTTCATAATAGAATTGAAAGTCCAAATATTAATACAAAAAAATTGATACTCAATCTAATCATAGTATTTTTTAGACAAATATTAGTGTGCTACTCATTCCCAATTTAAAATTAGTTCTTGACAGATTTGAGCAATTAATTGATTGATGATAGCGGGCTTAAATTTATGTATATAATATAGTATTTTCGGGTATCCCACACACCTTTTTTTTATTGACAAAACGGAATGAGAAGTTTGACAGTATTTATTTGCCTCCAGTATCTCTAATCATCGATTAATATGATCCGTGAACAGCATTTTCTGTGGAAAAAGGATAGTACTACAAGCCATTTAGTAGGATCCAATGAGAAAAAAAAAAAGATGTAAAAATCTAAAACAAATGTTTTTGCATATACCCAAAAGTATAAAATGAGTCCTCTAAATCCAAACAAAAAAGTATTGTCATAACACTAACTAAATCGCATTACCATAACATTTTTTTCTTTATATTTTTTTCTTGAAATTGGACAAAAGATTATCATACCATGAGTTAGAGCCTATTACAATAGTTGCTATCGATATAGCCTGCAAAAACACTAAAGAGATGACACGTTATTACCCGTCTCTAAAGACACGACAAAGATTAAAATTTTAAAAATACTCTATTACCTATAGACTATTTGCAACCTAAAATAACTTACAAATCAATTAGAATAAATCTGAACTGTCTCTATGATTTCCCACCCAAATCAATTTGCATGTGGAAACATAACCACCGCAATACTCGAAAAACAGGAAAATGGCGTCAATGCTAAAAAGGTGACCCATGTTGTTTACATGCATTTTTTTATTTATTTATTATCATTATTACTATTATAATAATAATAATAACAATTATTATTATTTTTTTTATTTTTTTTTTATTATTTTTATTATTATTATTATTATTATTATTGCTATTACTATTATTATTATTATTATTATTATTATTATTATTATTATTATTATTATTATTATTATTATTATTATTATTATTATTATTATTATTTTTATTATTATTATTATTAATATTATTATTACAATTATTGTAACTATTATTGTTATTATTATTACTATTATTTGTATTATTATTATTATTATTATTATTATTATTATTATTATTGTTGTTGTTGTTGTTGTTGTTGTAGTGAAGTGGTGATTTAATTTGGGAGGAAAATATGAGTGGATAAATTTTTTAAAATAAGATGTTCAATTTTGGAGAAAAATGAGTGATAGATTAGTAATCATTGGATGTTGAAACCTTAAATGATTTTAGACTGTTGGATGTTGAAGTTTAAATTAATTTGAGGCCGTTAAATGTTAAAATCTGGGGATTTAAGCCGCTATATATATATTCGTAAACTGATCCTTCTAATTGAAAAAATGAATAAATTATCTTGATTGGTAATTACGAGTCGACTCCGTTGACTTGGCTTTAAAATTTAAAACGATTCCTTTTCCTGTGATTTCTTTTCTGAATCCATCTTTCCTCCCAAGCATGAATAAATGATTTTTGTTTCCCCTTCCCTAAGCCACCCACCATGTATATACAGGTCGTAATAAAAAATTTGTAGATGCAGCATTATAGAATGATTCAAAATCGTAAAAATATACTCTTCTATTTTTTTGTCATTCTACAGCAAACCGGAAACAATCTTAGGATTCATATTTCATTCCCGTAACTAGAAAGTCTGGGAATTTTTCTGGCAAAATAAAACGACTATATTATGAATAAGAATTTGATAGACTATAATTTTAAATATATTTAAATGGGAAGGTGGAAGGATAATTGATAGAATTCATTGACTAGTTTAATTTTTTTATATTATAGTCCATGTGATAATTCATAGGATAGTCCATCTGTTAGAAGGATTGAAGACTAAAAGATATTTATTAATATCATATGAATTAAATATAATCTATATAGTAGTCCATCTACTAAAGATGATCTTAAATCCATAAGCTAAAGAGTAAAAAAATTAAGTAAATATATACTTCTTTAAATTAGTAATTATAGAAATGATAAGTAAATTGATTATTTTGCCTATGTTTTTGGTGCCCCTGATTAGAAGATTTGGCTAAAAAAAGATCGGATTGTGTAAATAATATTCTCGGATGAAGTTTAGAGTGCATTTAATAAAAAAAATAAATAAAAATGCAAATCAATTTTCGAAAAAATATTTAGGATGCAAATTGTAAATTAATCCATGTATGTCGGTGAGAATGTATATCCATAGGTTTACAAAAATCAGAAAAAATAAAAAATCCCTTCAGAATTGGTTTTTCGCAGAAAATCGAAAATTAGGAGGTGTGTTCGTCGTCAAAAAAATTATTAAAATTCAGATTCGTGATCAGGAGGGTCGATTCCTATAAACCCACCTTTTAGGTGGTGAGAATTAAACCTAATTTTTTGCAGCTATTGGATACACTTAAGGGTCGCTCTTTATATATAATATTACAAAAGGGTGACCGAAGTGAGTTACTATAACGGTTGCTATAGTAAAAGTAGATAGTGTTTTTTAGGTTGACCTGAAAAATGTGGCAAGAAAAAAAAACTTTAGTTTTATATATATATATGTTGAAGTTTAGAGTGCATTTTATCAAAAAAATATTTTAGGATGCCAATCGATTTTCGAAAAAATATTTAGGATGCAAAGTGTAAATTAGTCTATATATATGTTGGTGAGAATGTATGTCTCACTATATATATATATATATATATATATATCCCCCTCATTTATGTTAACTATCCTAGGATAAGCACATAAAATAATAATTACTAAATGAGAGTATATGGTTATATATGTGAAGTACTTAATTTATCCCATTCTACGGTTAAAATTTAAATTTTGGTGGCATTACTATATATAAATTAAGCCCTCCCTTGCGTTAATGACAAACACACAAGTAACATCAACACATCCATCAATCCATGCATCATTAGGGGCTAGCCAACATTGAAAATTAAGGAAAGGATCGATGTGTATGTCTTGTTGTTTTTCTGGCAAGTACGTACGTAGTACACGGGTCGAATAATTTGGTAAAACTAGTTTGAACGAATTTATATTATATTTGAACACCGGATGGTTTGGTTTCTTATCCTGTTTGAGATTTAACTAGTATGCATGTATGTATTATTAATTTTCTAAATCACAAATATGTATCGGAATTACATATTAAACACGCATACCTGCATCATGATTCATGAATATCCATCCTCTTGTGAAGTGAATCCGATCCAACAAGGAGGAGATTATATTCATGAAATTGAAGCCAAGGACCCCTAGCTAGCAGCTTCACACAGATACAAAAGTACTAACGCATGTCCTGGTTTCTGCCTTTATTAAGCAGACTGACTACTATCCATGTCTTCTTTGCAATTAAGATCATTATTATTAGCAATCTAATAATAATGGTACTAAATTAATTAAGCAAGAAACATATATTATCATTCATTTGTAATTACATTCATCCAATTACCATGCGTGCTTTACTTGTAATTAGAAATTAATTGTTTTTTTATTGGATCGATGATCACTAAAACAGCTAGCTAGCTAGCAAGTAGTCCCTTACTAATCAAACAAAACTAATTCAAACACATTAATTAAGACGTAGCTCCTTTTTTTACATGATACTACTCCACTAATCAGTCTAGGTAGTAGTAGCTAGCTAGTTACAACAAGAAACTATCCATGACCATATCATCATCGAAATGGACACCTCCCACTCCCACCATGTCCATCTCAAAACTGTGAGTGCTTCTGGTACTTGAATAGACCCCCGAAGAAATCACATCCCCATGATCCGAACCGGCCGGAGACAACATCTCAGACGATCCGAAAGTGGTCACATTATTAGGGGGCAAGAAATAATCGTTGGACGCAGATGAGGCCTGATTATGATTAATTTTAGTAAAGTCTTCCTTGTAGGTCTCTTGTTTTATGAAGGGGAAGCCTCGAGGATTTGGATTAAGATTGTTGTTTGGTTCAAAGCTTAGCAGGATGGAAGAATCCCTAGGGCTAGTAGAATCCAAGATGAATTGAGAAGGTTTAAGGAGGAGATGATCATTTCTGCAGGTGTGATGGCCATGGTAGGTGGTTCGATACAATGGTGGATCCTCCCTGGTTCTTTGCACCTGCTTGGTTGCGTGGCACCCTTGATCAAACTTGTGTGTGCACCTAAAATAGTTCCTGCAGTGCAGTAGTACCATCTATATGTTAATTATCTTTGACGCATGTATAGGAGTAGCTAGTATATATAATTAATTTACCATTTCAACATTCATCGACTGTTAATAAACATTGTCCCAAAATGAGAGTCCAGTTTCATAAACCTCAAATTTTGAAATGCTAATTAATTCACATCGACACATTACTTAAACATAATGACATTGATGTCTGGCGTAGGTCAATGGTACTTTGTATTGGGGTACAAATTTTGGATAATGAATAGCAACAAGTGGTTTTATATATGTGTGTGTAAATTGTACAAGGATTAGTTAAAGCCAAATTGAAAATTTAAAGAAGTGGAAATAATTAATTGTTCTCCTATTATAATTTCAAACTCTGTAAGGAGTTAAAATTAATCGATGTGAAAACATCACCACATTTAATATATAAAATGGTAAATAGTACTAATATATATATATATATACCTTGGATAATTGGCATTGAGGATGACTTTTTGACCATACTTTCTCCATGCATGGCCGTCCTCGATCAAACCTGGGCTAAATTTTGTCACTGCCTCTGCTGTTCTTCTGGACATGAATACATACATCCCAATTCCCATCAATTATATATATGAGTGCCAAATTAATGGAATTAACGGAGTATTAATAAAAACTACAACACATATAATATTAATTTATTTACATGCCACTTAAAATCGTGTTAGAACTGAAATAATTATTTACTAACACACACACACACACACACACACACACACACAGAGTATTTCTCAGATTATATCTATTTCTTCATTAATCATAATCATGTACTATCAATAAATAAATATATAAAAGAAAATACTAGTACATGACATGATGAATAACATGCAACAAATTAAAGATCTCTTCCATAAGTATCTTCTAGTTAAGATATTAACTAATTATCGACAGTAGTTTAATTACAATCAAAGTTAGAGCAAATGCAACTAACATATATATATATATATATATATATATATATATATATATATATATATATATATATATATATATCAGTCCAAAAGTTTTTAAAATATGTTACGGCCATTAAATATAAAATATGTGCAATTGTACAGTATATAGTACTAGTAATTAATATATAATTAATCTGATCACCTTCTCTTATAGCATCCTCTACGATCTTTGAATGCTGTAGAAGTCTTGCTACTTTCACCGGAATCTGCTTCTTTGGCCTTCTGAGCACCGTCACAGAAGCCGCCGATGTTGGCCGGAACTCGGGAATCCTCATCGGAGCCAGAAGAACTTAATATCATAAGCGAATTCTTAAACGACCCCATGATTTTAGTAACAAGATCTCCGGCGCCGGATAAGGGAGCTTCATCATCATCATCATCTTTGAGGGGTTTGCTAAGAAGGATCCGTAGTTGGTTAGCAAGTTCACGGCCCTGAATCAATTCTTGAATTACCCTTTTCTGATCGGCGGGTAAATTTTCCGGCGAAGAGGAAGAGAACTCCATAGTGAGAAAGTAATAAAAATATTAGCGAAGGGATGGATTTTATTTGATGGATGTTAAAAAGCAAAGCTTAAGACTAGGCTATAACAACTAGAAATGGGACGTATTCCTTCCTCTATAAGTTAATAGTTTTAAAACGTCAATTTTAAATTTTAAATTAATATTAATTTATTTAATTTATGATAATATAATTATGAATATTATAAATTATTTTAAAAATATTATTATTTTTAAAATTTAAATAAATTATGTTAATTTAAATTATTAAAAAATTAATATTAATTTTATAATTTAAAATTATGAGATAATATATTAATATGGTACGAAGATTCATTGAACTTACAATTAAAAATCCAAAGGTTCGGAGAAATTTAAATCCCACGCGCAGTATATGATGCATCCAATCCGTGAGGATTGGATGTCTAATTACTTGATGTAATCGGAGATAGTATATTCAACGCGTTATGTAACGCGTGGAGGATTACTATCTTACGTATTTTGTTGCTTCTTTTCTGTCATCGATGGTATGTCATTCAGCTTACGTCATTTATTTGCCACCTCTAAATTATTACTCCTTCCATCATAAGATAAAAGTATTTATTTTAAATAATTTTAAATTAAATATTTAATTATTTTAAATAATTTATTTTTTATAATTATTTACCTATAATATGTTTAGTATTAATTGTTATATTTTTATTTTATATATATATTTATAAAGTATTACTTATTATATATAAAAAATTATATAATTAAATAAAAATTTAAATATAAATAATTTTATCATTATTATTTTTTTAATATAAATAAAAAGTCAATTAAAACTGACGGATAATACTTAATGAATTGCATCTCAATTTATACATTTAAACTACCGGTGGTTGGCTACACCTCCTTATCATAACAACTGGCACAACCAGGCTAATTGACTGTAATGTCCTTAATTTGGAAACTGTCTTGGGCAGGAAATTGCCGGTAAGATGGGCTTGTTCGAGGGGCATTTAGGAATATTCATTCAGTAATAATACGACAATGTTTAGGTTGTTGTAATACTTATATTTCCATTTCTAATTTTGTTATGTATTTATTTTCATTTTCATTTGCGGGGGTGTTAATTAATTAAAGGGGACTTTACTTTGTTTAGTCTCCGTGGTCCGTATTAAATGAAGTAATATATTTATGTACATACTCAAAATATATATTTAAACACACATTTAAATATAAAATAATAATCAATGAGAAGAGAGAAAGTATTACAGGAAAAAAAAATATTTTATTATTATTTTATATTTGAGCATGTTTTTGATTGCACAATTTAAGTATGTACATAGATATACTCAAATATTAATATTTTTATAAGTTAATATGTTAATTTCACAAGATCTTCTCACGAGAATGAAATTCAATTACTACTATTAATGTGAACAAGATGTTGGGATAGGAAGAAAATTGCTTTAATGGAAAAAAAATCTTACTTTTTAATAGGAGTTTTATTTTGAAAATGGATCTATTTGTAGTAAGAGTTTTATTTGGAAGTGTCATTTTGAATTGAAAGAGAAAAGTTGTGAGTACTCTTTAAATAGAGTATTAAGTTTAGTTGGTGAAGGGTAGAACAACTAAAAGTCATGTATTATCCTAAAAATTGAGAGAGGGTACGAGTGAGTTTTGAATTTGTGTGAGGGAGATAGTTATTGCAATTTTTAGTCGTGCAAAAAATTGTATCATGGAGATTATCATATTGTGTAACCTCAAGTTTTAAGGTGTAAAACTTGAAATGATTATTATATGTGACGCCCACAAATCGGGCTCACACCACCCAATTTGAGTCGTCAAAATATTACAACAAAATTATTATAATACACTGTACAATATCCAATAACACACAACTAAGCCTTCATATTTATTACTATTCTACAATACAATGAAGACTACTATAACAACTAACTTAAACAACTACTATATTCCCCCTTTCTCCCTGATAGTCCCTGCTACGCTCTCATTTTTTTAACAATTGAACAAAAAGAAAATGGTGAACTCAAATAGCTGAATAAGAAATATCATGACTAAGATAATGAAAAATAAATTATTCTTAGTTTTCAACAGTTGAGTTCTTAATCGAATATAATAGACAACAAGATTTAAATCAACAGCTGCAGTTGAGTTGTTAGTAGAGTAATATAAACAACAAAAATTAAATTAAAAATAGTAGTTAAAGTTCAACTGCAGTGAAATAACCACCACTAAGAGAATCAAGTAGATCATGATGTCTACTAGCGTATTTTTTTATGAAAATCATCATCAACTTTTATCATCTGAAATACCACTGGTTATGATCATGTCAAACAACAGTTCTTCTTTGCCCCCGGCCAAAGAGAACATTCATCACGTGTCATTGTCATCCGACCAAAGACACTCAACAATTATATCGCATTTAACTTATACCGCCTTTAACTTATTATCTATGTCCCAAGCCACAGATATTCAGAACAACCTGATACTTGATGATTGAAATAATAACAGATATATAAATAATGAACAGAAGAAACAGGATAAACAATAACATTAGGAGTTAGCAAATTTTATTTTGTCCAGATTCAAATAATGTTCAAATTGTCAACATGGTGTATAGAAAAAGGTGTTCAAGTCCAAGAGTAATGTCCAAGATCCACAGGGAAGAAGTTCAACGGTAAGGTTTACGATATAAAGAATAAGTCCAAAATATTCACAGTTCAAAATAATGTCCACAGTTCAAAAGGTCAAGGTCCATAAGGTCACAGTTTAAATATGACGATGCAAATTTAATAGGAATGTTCTTATCAAATGGTATTAAATGAAGTGCAAACTATTAAAGAAATATTAATTCAAGAATTTTCACCGTTTAATAATATTAGAGGTACAAATGAGATACTTTCTTACCGTAGTAAGTTTAAGTGATAGAAGATAAAAAAGATGGTATCCCTTACAAGTAAGAAAAAAAATGATATTCTTTTATGATGATGAAAAGAATGATACCCCTTACCGTAATAAGTTTAAGAGTTTAGAAGGAAATTATATCCCTTACCTTATCTCGTGATTAAATACAGCTTTTATTAAGTTGATCAACATATATGTATATTCATAATTTAATTAGTAACACATACTAATTTTATGTATATAAAATCATCAAAGTGACTATATAGTATAAATATACTATAAAATAGTTTTTCAAAGAAAATAATTTTTCAAAGTAAAATATTTCAAATGAAGTTTTTTATTTTATTTTAAATAAATCTTCTAATAGAAGAGTCTTCTAAAGGAAGAGTTGTAAATTGATGTGTGTGTGAGTGTTTATATAACTTTTATAAAAAACTTACTTGAACAATACTCGTACCCTTCCAGATCTTAAACACTTAATATAATTTTAATATACTCAGAAAGACACTTATATTAAGAAATATTTAGAGAGTGAAAAGAAGATTGAGTGAGTAATACATGAAACTCCTTATGCTAAGCCCCTTATTTATAGCAAGAGTCTAACCAACTTTTTCACACACACGTTACACATTTTGATCTCATCTTTTAATCTAAATCATTCATCAACCAACACACGTTTCATACTTTAATTTGCACCGTTCGTTGACTAACATGTGTTTCACGCCTACACGCGTTACACATTTACGTGTGTTACACACTTACGCGTGTTACACACTTATATATTATTTTATTGATTTAATATTCCAGTTATTGAACATACAATATTTTTTAAATAATAAATCTGTCTAACTGTTTAATACCTGTGACTACTACCATAATAATTATTGGCCCAATAAGGCAAGATGATGTGCATTATGACGATTGTTGATTCAATAATATGGAACACTGTGTAACTAATAATGTAAAATATTGTGTAAAATGTTGTATAATGACAATTATTAATTCAATAACGTAAATATTGTGTAATAACAATTATTGATGAAATAATGTTCAATAGCCACTTTATCAGTTCAATAATTTAACATTGTATAATATCGTGTACTGCTGTAAAATACTATATGCTACCATACTTTAATCAATGAGTATTTTAACAGTTAAAAATAATAATACCGTTGACCATTTTTATTTAGAAAGACTATTGTTATCATCTTCTACATCCGACAATACTTCGTTGTGGGATTCGCCCATAACTGAATATTTCGGCACCATCGTACGAATATCCTCCGACAGAATGAATATTCCTCGACATAAAATTTTTGCACATAACATCCTTAACTTTAATTTTTATTAATTTAACACCTTACTGTTAGACATAAAACTATGAGAAATTTTTTAAATCTATTCATTAAAATTCGGGGTCTTACATTATAAGCCTACACTACTACAAAACAGTAAAAAGATAACACCTAAAAAACGTTGTAATTTTCTCCCAGAAACGTCGAGGTTAAGGGTGTCATCTATTTGACACATTTTATACAACGTTTTTAAAACGTTGTAGTTGGCTCATAATACAACGTTTTTTACTAAAAAACGTTGTACATTATCTTTAAATAAATACTAAGATGCTTGAAAACGTTGTAGATGGTATCATTCCACAACATTTTCTGGTATAAAACGTTGTAGTTTGATACATCACACAACCTTTAGACTAATTTATACAACGTTTATAAGATGTCATCTATTGTAGTACGTTTAGACAACGTTTTTAAAATGTTGTAGTGTAACATAAAAATGTTGTAACACAGTAGTGGTGCACCTGCAATGTTGTACTTGTAAAACTGCTAATATTAATGCAATGATATATAGCTAAAAAAACTCTAAATTCTCATTTAAAGCCAAAATGTATCAACCATTTTCAGTTTCAAAATATATCCAATAATACCATACGTTTATAATTTCAAATTATTACATCCACGAAATATACCAATTATCCACAAAATATACCAAATTAACTATAGTGCACTACGTACTACCTAATCATGTGCAAAAAAACATTCTTCCAAAATACATTCATCTAAACCTGTACATCCACCGTTAACTCATCACACAAAAAACCTAATAGCTTCTTCAAACAGTAAGGACTCAAAAATTGAAAATCAACAGTTTATAAGGCACTCCACCATTTCCATTATGGAGTTTACTTGGTCTTTGTGAAGATGCATTCAGATTTCTGCAGCTCCATCTTGAAAATTTAAAGTCAAGCAGCTGGAACCTTTTTACTGTCCTCAACGAAGTAGATGGCAGCCTCAGGTACCTAGTAAGAGTAAAATTTGTCTAGCTTTTGTTATTAGCAGTAATCTAACTAATCAGTTTATATAGATGATACTCTTACAAGTCCATAAGCTTAATCGGAGATCAGTACTTTCTAAACTCAGTTTACATTTAGTAACTGACCTGTTTAAAAAGAAAATGTCCAATTTCATTTCTTAATAGCTTGGAACAATAACATGATCTGATTAATCCCAATATTGCTTTGGAAATGTCAAAGCACATAAAAGGTGGTTAAAGCAACTTACATCAGGCCAGGTTTCTGTTATATAAAGTCCACAACATCATATGCGATGTCCCCTTGAACATCAATATGCTTTTTGTCAATTGGCCCCTGAAACCAGCCATTTTCATATAATTATGCAACAATGTATTGTAGAAAAAAGTTCCCTACTAGTACATGTAAGCTATTACCTTAACAATAGATGCTCCAGTGGAATTTTTTTTCCCAAACCGTTTTGAAGCGCTACTAAGTTTGACACCTAAAACAACATCCTCTCAAGTTAAAATACAGTAACTTAGTGAATAGTCATATCATTCATTTCAACAGCATATGACTCACCAAAGAACTCCAGTCCTTTAACAGTGGTGATACATTTGCGCTTGTTGCGCACAACCTTTCAATAATGACTACTTGCTTCTCCTGCAAAAGATTCCACTAATTAGTATTGTTCAACTTATTATTCTTATTATGTGATATGAAACAACTTAATAAAATCGCAGGAGGGAGAGAGCCTGTAACTGTTCACCTACAAGAATAATTGATTAATTCCAACCACTCTATCTATACAAGGTCAATTATTCCTCGGTGTTATATTTATTTATACATGTTTCATGAAGCAGTGCATTAAGTGAAGTGCTTTTGCATATTGAGAATTCAACTCATGTTTGGTGAATAGTTCTAAATTGGGTGTCCAATTATATGATTTTTTGACTTCAATATAAATAATGTTTGGGAACTCAAAAGTTTAGGGCCTTTGAGGAATGCCATTGCAAAAGCTCCACCGACGCACAATATCGTTCCCATTATCTTGGCAATGCTTCTCCAGCTCCGAAATTTTATTTTCTCCAATCTATATAATTATAATCATCACATTAGGAAAAAGTAAGTTAAATTGGTATAGTAATAAATACATACACTGAAATATGGTGTGTACTTCATTCCAATTTTCAACAATGACATTGCTATAGAAGAAGTTTCCAAGACGGGCATGAACAGTTGTTGGGATACATATAAATTAGGAGTATTGAAATTGGGATATAAATAGCGCCAGTAATATATAGTTGAAGTTGTAGACAAACCCAACAATGAGTGCAATTACAAAGGTGATTGCAGGGAGCAGATTGGACATTGCACTTGCCGTGGAGGATGAGGCTAGATATAGTCCCTCAAAGTATATGTTCTAGTTCATTGTTACTCTGTAAATAATAAACACAAAAGCATCATTAGTAAGTAAATCATCTCTCTTCCTATATATGTAATTTATACAGATTAAAATGACCCAATAAGAGAGGCCAAAAATATCAAACAAAAGCTCCTTAATCCCAAACAACTTGTATTTGTTTTACTCCTGAACCAAAACAAAATTAAATCAAACATGACAGAGAAATAAATAGATAGAGAAAGAGTAGTTGAGATGAAACTATATATATATATGTGTGTGTGTGTGTGTGTGTGTGTGTGTGTGTGTGTGTGTGTAGTGTAATGGATGGTTAGTAAAACTCCAAGCAATTTTCCCTCTCATTTTCCAAGTTTCAATCAGGGGAAAACAGAAGGAAAAGAAAATTACATAGATCCTACATATTACAGAACATCATACAAAAAACCCAGAAAACCCCATTAACACCACAGTGAACAAAATTATAGGACAAAATCATACATAAATTAAAGGGGCAAATTTGTTTACCTCTACATCCTGGAAATTGTTCCACCTCAATATGCGTGCCAGCTTCAACAAAACAAACAAAACGTGAACATAAAAAAAAAACAACTTTAATATCTATATATAGATATAGATATAGATATACGTACATATACAGATATATACACAAATGAAATCTGAAATAATAACCTGAGGGAAATGGGTTTACATGGTATATCTTCTCGTTCATGTTATGCCTGAATCAGTGCGGCCAGCATTATTAGACCACAAATTAATGAAGATCAGAAATACAACCAAACTTAAAACAAAGTTAAAAAGAAAGAACCTTCATTTGGGTTTGCCTGTTTTGAAACCAAAACTTAATCTGGCGAGGGGTCAAACCCAACCCTCGAGGGACTGCTACTTGAGTTACCCGCTGAGAGATGCGAGTAACCATCCATATGGGAACAAAGAAAGAAGAGGGAATGAGAGTATGGGTCACGAAGATCGGAAAAAAAAAAAAGCAGAAGAAATGTAGGGAGGAAGGAGTGCGGCGGCTAGGGTTAGGGTAAGAGAGAAGGGGGAGGAAAAAGTTTAGTGAGAGAAAATATTTTTTTCACCTATCAAATTTGTTCATTTAATAATTAAAAGTTATATATATATGCTTTGTGTTTTAATTTCAAGTTTTTACTTCCGCGCGCGCTGTTTTTTTTAAGCTCCGTGTTTTTTAAATAGATAACGTTTTTCTTCAAAAAATGTTATAACTTTAAAACCAAATATTGCCCCTTATAAATACATAACGTTTTTACATATGTATCTATAACGTTTTTTGAAAAAACGTTGTGAAAAAAAATACCACAACGTTTTTTATAAAAACCTTGTTGTTTAAGTGTTATCTTTTTGCTGTTTTGTAGTAGTGCTATTATTTTGATATAGTGTATATTCGGAGTTTAGCCCGTAATTTTTTTCTTTAAAAGTTTTTCATGTTAAATATTGTATTATTTTATCTTTCTTTATTTATATTATTTAATTTATGTCAACTTAATTTTCAATAAATGGTATCAAAGTTAGGTTAATTAGATCCAAGGTAGAGAAAAATTAGTCGTATTGGTGTGATAAATAAAGAGATTGCAGATTGAATGAGTTAAATTCGAGGTTTATTATGATGCTGATGAACTAAAGATTTTGCGCGTATAGAAGATCACCATTAGAAGTGCTAATTGTTGAAAGTGATGACAACAAGGTTGCTACTAATGATGATATATAATATGTTGATTATACATATAATGCAAATAATTCGATGGATATAGATGATGCATATGATGTGGATGCTGCGAATAATGCGGATAGTGTAGATGTTGCAAATGATGCAGATGTTGCCTATGACGCGGATAATGTTGATGTTGCCTATGACACAGATGATGCAAATAGTGCAAATGTTACGAATGATGTAGATAATAGTGATAACTGTGAAAACGATGACAGTGATGAAATTAAAGTATTTAAAAACTCAAGTCAAGGGAGGAGTTATAGGGATACTCCGCGAATCCTATTCAGAAAATATTATTTTATGGAAAGGAAAAGTCCTACTTTTAATAGGAGTATTATTTTGGAAAATAATTTATTTGTAGTAGCAGTTTTGTTTTGGAAGTGTCTTATTTTGAATAAAAAGAAAAAAATTGTGGATACTCTATAAATAAAGTATTATATTTAGTTGTTGAATGGTAGTATAACAAAAAATTATGTAACACCTTAAGAGTTGAAATATGGTGTGAGTGGGTTTTAGGTTTGTGTAAAATAGAGGGTTTTTGCAACTTTTAGTCTATGTAAAAAATTGTGCCGTGGAGATTATCAAAGTGTAACCTCAAGTTTTAGGGTGTAAAACCTGAGAAAGGATTATTGTAAGCTCGCTATTTTGATATAGTGAAAATTCGGAATTTGACCAGTGATTTTTTTCTTTAAAGATTTTTACATTAAATATTGTAGTGTCTTATCTCTCTTTATTTATATTCTTTATTTATATTATTTGATTTGTGTTGACTTAATTTTCAACATAAGACTGAATTAACTAATATTTTTACTTCAGAAAATATCAATTCTTTATATATAACTAAAGACATGTCTTTATAGAAACTCATTTACAAAGATTGTGATAAGGTTTATTATTTCAAATTAAGCATCGATTGAACTCTTATAGATTAACCAAATGCAATCGGCAAAACTAACATTTAGCTCATTATAGTAGGTATCTTTTGTACGATAGATCACTCAACTTTAAAAATTATGATTATCTGATTAAACTAATTAAAGTTATGAAATTATATCATTCTATTAAATCAATTGAATGACTGTTAATTATTTTTCTCCGTGGCAAAACAAAAAAAATAAAATCATTAATTATAATTATAACTATCGAACTATGAATTAAAAATATGCAAGATAAAATTTAATCAAAGAAAAAAGTACATAATCAAATACAAATATCCAAACAAATGTTAAAGAAAAATTATTTTTACAATGTCATTGTTATACCATATCTAAAAGCCATCAAATATCATAAAATGTCGTCAAATCATAAAATTTCGAAGTTTACTCTTTTGATTATCCATCTATTTAATCAATAAAATTGACTAAGTTTCAATGTTAAATACACAATAATAAATGGACACAAAACAATAATAATATAAATTTAACATGAAAAATCTACGATTTCTTTTCAACTGTACTACTAAAAATTAACATGAAAAAAAATAATAAGATAAATTTGATCTACTTTGCCTCTCTCTCTTTTTCTTTGTGTCTAATTAATGGTGCAATAGTGTCAGTATCCAGTTTAAAATGAATTACATAAATTTGAGTTAAAAAATATTTGACTTTAAAAAATCAAATTTGATACTGTATTTTGAATCGAGGGACTAAGGGAGTGTATGCTATTTATTATGCTTGAGTATAACATTGTTTTTTATACCATGATATATAAAAATATTAACAACGTTGTTGTGTTGGTGATAAATTCCATATTTATCAAGTACAATGGGTTGGCCTCACCCATTATTTTAACAAAGTACGCAATTATAGAACCTTGAAAATAGGTAACAAGGAATTAGAAAAATAGAAATTAAGAAATAAATGTTAAAGGAAGACTAGCTCATAGAACTAACACGAGCTAACAAGATATTTTGAAATCCCAACTTTTGTACTTGAACCTGCCATAATATCAAGTGTTTAGGGGTGAAGGTGACTATGAACATTTTTGGGACATGAGTTATAATTTAAAAGTTATTATATTAAAAGTTGAGGATAATATGAGAATTATAAAAATATTTGTTAAGATGAATATTTTGCTAAACCTGATCCGGTAATTGATATTGGGCCAGGCCCAATGGACCATCAGTTTGGCAGTCTTTTATGAGGATTCCTTAGTCCGATAAGCTTAAGTTGGGTTCCTACGCCCATTCGGATAATGATTACTCATTACGTCTAATTCTAATTAGAGTAGGAGTCATGTGTCCTAGAGGGTTTATGATAGTTACCTTCCTAGTCAATTACAACTCATCGTTAGACATTCCTAACAAGATTGGTAAGACTCAAGTAAGTATTATAAATATCCGGTTAATGATGGAGGTAAAGTTTACGATTATTATTACTCTACTAAATACTTAAGCCTCCATTGTTGACCTATCTTGAAACTTTCACTAACTCTCACATCGGAGAAGTCCACTGGCGGCCCAAGCTGTTAAGACTTTTGTGCAGGAATTCCCTCCGGACGGACGGCAGGACAACCGGACAGACACTACTAGAAAATCGACCTATAGCGACGAGATATAGCGACGATCGGGGCGGAACCGTCGCTATAAATCTATATAGCGATGGTCACGTCTTAGCCGTCGCTATAGACCTTTAAAAGGAGTTTATAGCGATGATCACTTGATGGTTGTCAGTGTAGTGCTTTTTTTTGGCACCGGTAGAGGGAATTTAGCAACAGTCAGGGGTTGATCATCGCTATAAACATTTAAGTATAGTTGACTGTATGGTCGTCGGTATATACCTTATTTTTGGTAGCTATAAAAGGGATTTAACGACAGTCACTAGCTGACTGTCGGTATAGAACTTATTTTTGGGCTTTTAGCGGGAGTCATAAGCACGTACAAATCCTTCCCATTTTCTTCCCCAAATCAATATCATTCAGGGCCTGTTCGTGTACGACTTATAAGTCGGTCAACGAACTTATAAGTCATTAAGTCGTTAAGCTCGTTCGGGAAGAACTTTTTTTTAAACTTATAAGTCGAAAAAAAAGTAAAAAAAAAAAGCAACTATTTCTGACTTAAAAAAAATGACTTATAAGTCATTTTTTTTAAGTTGGTCAACTGTCATGAAATGACAAAATTGTCCCTCCTTGTTTTTTTCTGTTCTTCTTACTAAAGGACATTTTAGTAATCTTTACATTTTACTTAACTTATAAGTCATTATTACCTGAACACATCCACAACTATTACTTATAATTCCCGACTTATAAGTAAAAATACTCCCGAACACTTTTACTTATAAATCTACTAAAATTTTAACTTATAAATTTACTCAAATGTTAACTTTAAATAAAAAAAAAAGTCATTCCCGAACGGCCCCTCAGTTGTCTTTCTACTTTCAGTCGTTTCTCACGCTTTCCGTTTCCTCGTTTCCCTCCTTTGCGTGGCTCTTCCTCTATCTCTTATCGGTAACCTTACGCTTGCTCTTGGTGGTGCTCTTTTGATCCCTAGCCGCCTTGGCTTTACTATTTCAAAGCCCATGTCAGCTCAAATCCGATTAAAATCACTTTACGCTCTGGTCACCTTCACCAATCCCTCATCAGATTCCATGGCAGCTTCTACTGGAACTGGTCCAAAATGGGCTTAACAGACAATAACCCTCCCTCCTCTCGGGCGAGGCTGTTATCTAGTTACCCCTAAGGTATATATATAAATTGTCCTTATGTTTTCCTCTTTTTTTATATAACTTTAAGTCAATTTTAGATCGGTGATTTTCAATTGATTTTATATAACACAGAGTCAATTCTTTGTGATTAAGGTAATTTGAGGTTTGATTAGCTAAATTGGAGGAAAACAGTGGAGGTCCCTTCCTCGAAATTGGCAGTTAGAAGTATTTTTTTTCAATAATGTCTGAAGGTTATAACCACGGAAAGTAATCAGTTAACAAAAATATGTAAAACAGTACTGACCTTTATAAAAAATGATTCAATTAGGCATCCAGAGAAAGATTTCACAAGCCCCTTTTTCAAGCTGAAGTATATTATAGAGATATTGTAAGACCCCGAATTTATGAAATACAAAATTTAATTTTTCTTCATATATATTTTTCCTGAAACAGTAAATGGTTAAATTGACAAAATTGAAAGTTAAGGATGTTATGTGCAAATTTTATTTTGTCGAACAATATTCTTTTTGTCGGGGAATATTCGGGCCGTACGACGGCGCCGAAATAACTAATTATTGGTGGAGCCCACAACGGAATAATTGTCGGATATAGAAAACGACAGAAGTAACCTTTTTAAATAAAAATAGTCAACGGTGTTAACTGTTAAAATACCGGTGATAAAAGAATAGTAGCATACGGTAATTTATGGTATTTTATTGTGGCACACGGTATTCTACAGTAGCACACGGTATTGCACAGTGTCTCGTATTATTGATCTGATAATTGACACCGTAACTGTTGCACATCATTTCATCAATAATTGTCACTGCATAATATTTTATATTATCAATTCAATAATTGTTATTACTCATTATCTTATTAATAATTGTTGTGGCACAACATATTGGATTATTGAAACAATAATAATGCATATTATTGATCTAATAATTGACACAGTAGTTGTTGCATTATTATGAATTATTACTATGGTAGTATTATTTGGTAATTTGATTATTATAATATATTCATAAAGTTGTTTCTTTATTAGACAATATAATAATAAAAAGTTATTTGTTTTATTAGAAAAATATTATTATATTCAGAAGTTACTGTGCAAGTTACTGTGCAAGTTACTGTTCGTTGAATTCGTCTGCGCAGAGGCTGCGCAGCCTCTTCTGCCGATTTCAACATTGGCGTGCTGCCAACAACCGCGCATAGTACCATTTTTCTCCTATAAATAGCTTGTTCAGCTGAATAGAAAAATCACACCTAAAACATAAAATTTTTCTATAAGAATTTTATGAGTTTTTTCTGAGAATAGTAAGGTTATTTTGAGAGTTTGAAAGCCAAAAGGAGTGCATAAATTTTTCAAGTAAGTCTTTTATTAAAGAGTAGTAATTTCATAAATTCCTATATTTCACGGTATTCACAAATCTTCCTTTAGAAGACTCTTCTATTAGAAGATTCATTTTTAAAAGCTTTCTTTGGAAGATTTATTTTGAAATATTATTTTAAAAACTATTCTAAAGTTATTATATTATACTACAAAAATTATGTTAAATATATATAATTTTGATAGTTCATAATATACGAGTTATCATACACTTTGAAATTTATATGTGGTAATTACTAATTTATATTATAAATATATAGGTTGATCAGCCTCATTTAAATCAATATCCAGTCACGTGTTAAGGTAAGGAATATTATTCTTTTCACACTCTTAAATTTACTGTGGTAAGGAATATCATATTCTTTCATCTTCTATTATTTAAACTTACTACGGTAAGGGGTATCATTCTTTTCATCGTCATAAATGGATATTATTTTCTTTCTTACTTGAAGGGATTATCATTCTTTGATTCTCGAAAATAATATCGTTTCTTTCTTGTGCCATTTACTTTCATGTATTAAATTGTGGGAATAACCTTACGGCGCGGTTTACCGCCTGTTGGTGAATAACCTTTTGTATTCATTCCTTATTAATCTTTGAGAATAACCTTACGGTGCGGATTATCGCCTGTTTCGTGAATAACTCTTCGTATTCAAATTGATGGGAATAACCTTACGGCGCGGATTATCGCCTATTTGGTGAATAACTATTCGTATTCAAATTGATGGGAATAACCTTACGGCGCGGATTATCGCCTGTTGGTGAATAACCCTTTTTATTTGTCTCGTGTGGAAATAATTTGTCTACACGAATTATCACATGACACTTTTATTCCATATTCGTAAGTGATATCATTTTCCTTTATACTCATAAGGGATACCATCTTTTTCATCTTCCATTATTCAAACTTACTATGGTAAGGGATATTAATTCCCTTCACCTTTTGTTAATCAAACCTGCTACGGTAAGGGATATTATTTTCTTTCATACACCTAAATCGAAACTTATTATGGAACTATTGCTTCTATAATTCCTGAAAATATTATATGTTCCATAATAGTTGAATTTCATTATTTCAACTGAACCTTCCTATTTTCTGAACATTTCTATTGAACTGTAATCGTTATTCTGAACTGTGGATCTTGAATATCATTTTTTAAATTTCACTCCACATCATGTTGGCAATTTGGACATTATTTGAATCTGCACAAAGTAAACTTCCGATACTTCTTGTTTATCCTGTTCTTCTGTTCATCATTTGTATCACTGTTATTTGTATTAATCATCAAGAATCAAGCTGTTGTGAATATCTGTGGCCGGGGGCACAGATGTGATATAATTGTTGAACAGATGATAGGTTAAAGGCGATATACTAGGTTAAAGGCGATACATCTGTTCGGTGTCTTTTATGGCACGTGGTGAATGTTCTCTTTGGCCCGTAGTGCAAAGATGAACTGTTGGTTGGTATGATTATGACCAAAGGCTGAATCTAGTATAATCATGACCGTTGGTGTTATATTGAATGTCTTTGGCCCGTAGTGCAAAGATGAACTGTTGATCTGCATGATTATGACCAGGAATTGTGAAGTTGTATTATCTTGACTAATGGTATTTAAGATGATAAAAGTTGATGATATTTTTACAAAAAAGAGAAGCGAGTGGACATTATAGTCTGCATTATTCTTCTAATAGATTGCTCATTCCGCTGCTATTATTGATCTGAACATTGTTTAAGAATTTAACTACAGTTTTTGATATAAACCTTGTAGTCTATTGTATTCTATCAAGAACTCAACTGTTGAAGGCTAATGATAATTTATTCGTCATTATCTTAGTCATGATATTTCTTACTGAGCTATTTGAGCTCACCCTTTCTTTTGTTCCATTGTTTTCAACAGGAGATGAGAACGTAACGGGGTCTAGCTGGGGAATGGAGTGAGAGTCCGAGGAATAGCTATCCTAGTCTTCACGTGTTGTAAAATAGTGTGGCAATAATAGTGAAGACTTAGTTGTGTATTATTATACACTGTATTGTTGTACGTTGTGCTTTGTTGTAATAATTTTGTTGTAGTCTTTTGACGACTCAAATTTGGGTTGTGTGGGCCTAGATTTGGGGGCGTCACAGATATATTCTATAGAGCAAGTTAACAAAATATAAGTCATACCTAAAAGCTTGGTTATGCAAGCTTAACCCTTGAGATTCAAAAAATTTCACAATATGTCCTTTTTCTAAATGGGGTTAAACATGTTAAATTTAAAGGTCAAAGTTGCATACTTAATTGCTAAGGATGATGCATACTCCACATAACTGCTACTCTCTACAACTTAAACCCCGTCATATTAAATATAAAGCAACAGAGCATTTATTAGACATGTTGGTTCACTATAATCAAGTTGCTGTCACATAAACTCTACTTTGTTGGATTCATGAAGCTGAGATGTGTTCTATTTTCTTATTCGATTAATACTAATTGTTAGAAAGAGATGAATTAGTAAAGAAAATGGGGAGAGATTAAGATTTCAAGTGCTTACAATTTAATAGTTATTTGTTTTCTTCTGGGCAGATCTCTGATATTTTTTATTATGAAGTGCTGGATATTTCTCTTCCAGAATTGCAGTGTCTGAAAACTCTGAAAGTTTTTCCATCATGAAACTAAGGATGAGGTATATATCTAAAAATATCTGTTATATCATCTTTCAAGGCTTGTACATGCTAATCCAAGGGAAAAAACATTTTTTTGGTTAAAATTCCATCAACCATATTTCAAAGTTACTACATTTATTACTAGAAATTCTAAACCTGAATTCTTCTTTGTCCCACCCTTTACAACCATGAAAAGTATAAAAAGAAAAACTAGCAGTTCTCTTACTAGTTGTTGAAAAGAAGACTCTAGTTAAAAATGAAAACGAAGACTCGTGATTTGCTAGAAGTTATTAGACATTCGTAACCAAGGTCTTTTTATGTATATAGTTGCTATATGCAAGCTGATTAAGTGTGATGAAGTGGTTGTGTTGTGTTCTTTTGAAAAGGTATTAGAATTGCATTTGCTTTATAATTAGTACTTTTGTCATGTACTGTATTAGTATATTTGTTTCATAAAAGCTTTAGAATATCACCGCTATTTTGGTATCATGGTCAATAATGTGCTCTAGTAGCTACATTTTTTCCTTATTTTTGGATATGTTGTCTGATGTTTAACCTGAAATTTTGACAGAGCAAGCATTGAGCCGAATTTTCATGACTTGTACTTGAAATTCGTGGACAATGTTAATTCAAAGCCTTTGAACAAAGAGATTGTGCAAGGTACTTATAAGAACTGCAAGGTTTAGGCCTCATAACTATCTTGTTGCATGATTGTTTTGGAAAGTAGGCACCAGGATTGGATAATGGTGTGTTTTAGGTGCTAATCTCCAGTTTTGTCAAAGGAATTTGAATTATGAATCCATTTTGTCTAGTCTCCTGTGGGATTTATTGTTTAATTTTAATAGAAGTGCCAAATATTTCAAATAAACTAAAATCCCAAGCTTTTGACAAGCCTAATAACTAATTAGGGGTGTTGAAAGGTAACAGGGAGGTCTCATTCCCCCCCCCCCCCCCCCCCCCCCCCCCCGAAAAAAAAACTTGATTTCATGAAGTTGTCATGTGTTCAACTTATATTGTTGCTGTTACATGAATTGTATCTTTTGGTCAATTGTCATACTGTATGGGGAGTTGTTTTTTTACCGTCGAAGTACCATACTCACTAAATGGAGTAACTTATTTAAGGAATTTCCATCAAATATGGTTTGGTGCTTCAATTTTGAGTCACACTTCAATGTATTTGGGAAATGCAAGTACTGTTATTGAACATGCGATATATGTTATCCACTCTTATTTATGATATCACGATAGATATTGTTGTAAGTTGCTGCTTTGAAGGAATTATTGGATGCATTTTGTACTTTTTTTACTTTAGTAAGAAAGTGGAGATAATGTCTCCCTTGTCACCTTCCTTTATAAATTTATTTTACTGATGTTCTGTATCCCATTTATGTTTATAATAAAGACCCCAATTAGTCAAGGGAAATATGCAACTTTTTCTGTGGATCAGCAGCGCAGTCAAGCTCTTGAAGCTCATGCCGCATCATTTGCCTCATTCAAAGTGAGTTTGTTTCCTGTTCTGCATACAAGTTTCTTGCCCTTTCTAATTCGTAGTGTTACTTTTTCTCAGTCCTATAAGGAAAAAATGTCACTGTATATTTTGCATTGTCTTAGGTGCCAGGGAATGAGAATACCTCAATTCTTTTTTCCTTTGCAACAAAAAGTTCTAATGCTGGACAAGTAACGTCAAAGTTGCATGTTATTGAGCTTGGTGCCTAGCCAGGTACTTGTGCCTTTCCAAATACTATTGCTCCTTTTATTGTGTTACGTTGATGTATTTGCAATAGTGAGCTTGGTGATGTCTAACCATTTCATTCTAGTATATGTTATGTGCAAAAGTTTTATATAGAGGTATAAGCATGCCCTTCTTTTATATGAAATCAGTTTTTTGATGATGCATCTTGTATTGTCAATTGTTAAATTTGGGGTAAAGGGAGGGGGTGATTTTACTAGTTTTCTTATTCTCATATCTCTTCTTATATTTAAATCTAATTATAGATTGATGCTTATTCTGTATAAATCTGCTTCCTTTTGCAGGAAAACCATCTTTTACAAAGAAACAAGTAGATTTGTTCTTTCGTCCTGATTTTGCTAATGATTTTTCAGTTGCCATGCAGGTCCGTTTTCTATAAATGTTTCATCTAGCTTTTATTTTTTTATAATCAATTAGTATTCAGGAGTGGGTGGGTTATTGCCTTGATTTGCTAAATCTATATTTGCAGAAGTATTCCTTGGTTATCACAAGGACCAAGGCATCCTTCAGTGCAAGGATTGAGCATCTTGATGTGTGTTTTTTGTGAACTTGAAATTGTTAACTAGCAAATGACTATTGGCATAAATTGTGGCCATCATCTGACCATGATAAATTGTTAAATTGCAAAATTTTGTCTTATTGTGATATATTATTAACTGTGAAGTAGAAGTCTGAATGAAATTATGATATATTTTCACACTAATTTTCTTTGTTATAGGTTTTATGTCAATTATTGCTTTGTTCTCTTCAATTGTTATGTGCTTGTATATGGAATGAGCTACATAAATTGTTGAATGCCTTAAACACATTTAAAAGAGAGAACATCAATGGTTTCTAAATGCATGAGTACCTGTGTAAGATTGTAAAATCTATCTAATACAAAATCTGTAAAAAATTGTATTAATGGCAACTTTTCCTAGAGGACTGGTTAATTTTCAGTCTCCTCTTTTTCCCTGTTGCCTACATAATAATGCATAAATAGTTGTTAAGTGAGACTAATGAAATCAATTAGTAGAACAAAATTGTATCTTTATTTTCTCTTGCCTTGTCACTTGTTTGGTAATTCTTTTTTCTTAATGGCAGAACAAAGATTTGACTGAAGCAATTCTGAAGGTTACTGCTGCCTATGACTGCAAAAATTATTGAAGGTATTATTGGTCATCAGCTCAAGTAATTTGTGAATGATGGAAACAAAGTTGTACTGAGTGTCTCAAACTCTGATGCAAGAGTTCATGTTGTTGTAGAGTTTAAGGAGATTGTATTTTTTCCATATTCTTTGTATTTTATTTTTGGTTAATTATGATTTGATGTATTTAATAATTATGACGTAAATAATTTTAAATGATATAAATTTATTTATGATTTTTATAAGACATTGTATTGTGTGTTGAATAACAATTTTATTAATATTATATAAGAATTGTATAGAAAACTTAAGTTTTCTGTCTATTTTTTTTCTTTTCTGTCTATTTTAAAACTCATAAACAAATTGTAAGGTTTGCAAATCGTGAAGAAGAAAATGGTGTTCTGAAATTTATTTAATATTGGTTTTTGTTCTATTGAGGGACATTGTTCTTTTACTGTTTTACCCTTTTAAAATGCTAAAATTTCAATATTATTTATCACAAAAGCACTTAATTAATAGCTTGTGTTTTTCTTTTTTTAATGTCATTTGGTTTGGTATTTTCTTTTAATCTTAAAGCAGCCATGTATGCAAAAATGGTTGTCTATTTAATTTATTTAACAAAATGACTCAATTCTAATTTTTTAATTAGTTCAATTGAACAATTACATAAATTAAAAATTGGGCGGGCTAGTATACAAAATAAGTCAAATTGAGTGGTATAAATATTAGTTTTGCCAAATGCAATCTATGCGGGCGGTCAAACAGTAATCTAAAATTAAGCAAATTTGACGGAGGAGAAAATGTGTGTAATAGTTCTTAGATGGGGATAAAATGGAATTAAAAAAAAATATTCTCCCAACCGCGACTAAGAGTAGCATTTGGGGGAAATTACTTTTCGCTATAATAGTAAATGTGTTTTATACTCATATGAAAGAGATCTTGTGCAAAAATTAAGATTTACTTATAAAAATATCAATTTCTTTTTCACATTAATTATATTTATATATATATGTGTGTGTGTGTGTGTAAAAACTAAATTTTATGATCTAATTACAAAGCACCACTTGTCATAAATGATGCAATTCAACCAATCAAAATATTTTATTTAAATTAAAAAATAAAATAAATCATCACGTGAGACCAAAAGAAATGTACTCATCATTTAATGAATTTTGATTGGTTGTTTATTGATATTTATCTTTATAAAACGGAGATAATTATAAAATACTAATTATCTTTATTTAAATAAGATAGAGATAATTATAAGTTGATAATTATCTCTATTAAAATAATATAGAAGTAATTATAAATTGATAATTATTTTTATTAAAACAAATAGAGATAATTATAAATTGGTAATTATCTTTATATGATAGAGATAACTATAAGTTGGTAATTATTTTTATAAAATAGAGATAATTACAAATTATCTTTAAAAATAGAAATAATTTCTACATATATTTGATGATTATCTTTATTAAATAAACAAAATAAAGATAATTATCAAAAAGGAATATTAACATGAAATATCTTATCATTAGAGGCCTATAGATAGGACCTTTCACCACATTTACACAACATACAGTTCTAGCGATCAAGAGACACGACTTCAGAGATCAAGAAGAGATTCAGAAATTCTACTAAAGACTCTAAAAACCTTAAAGATCAAGCTTCCTTGACAATTCAAAATCAAACATCAAATTCTCTTTGAAAATTTAAGATCTAAAACATTTTCAAAATATTCAAACAAAAATTCAAGATCTAAAACCTTTTTTAGGTCTTTTTAAATATTCAAAACTTGAAGATTCAAGATCTAAAGTCTGGGATAAAGTCAATGAACTGCAAATTAAAGATATGAAAAGATAAAGAAAACAGATAACTGAGAAGGAGGAAGTGAGATTCAGGGTGGATAAGGATAAAATTGAAAGAAGAAATTTTGCAAGAAGTCTTTCTTTAATTAGACCTTTTGAAGATTCAAAACTTTAAAACTTGAAGATTCAAGATCTAAAAGTCGTTTTTAGACCTTCTTGAAGATTCAAAATTCAAGATTTAAAACCTCAACAAAATTTTAGATTTAGGCAGAAGAGGATTTCATATTCAAGCCAAAGATCTTGTTGTGGATTTGGGATTAAGTTCGAGCAACCTCAAATTCGTATCAACATAAAAAAATATAATCAGAGGATTTATCTTTTCATTGTAAAAAATTATTCGCATAGATATTATGCTCACTTTTATTTAAAATCAATAATATTTGACATTACAATTTTCACTCTAATTTTTTACACAAAATTTTGTATTTATACTATGTATGTATGTTTGCTAGGAAAGGTTTTTGTTTACGGTGGATTAGGATTATTAATCCTCAACTTTCTCTCACCCTTTCTAAAAATATAAATATAGCTAGCTGAGCTAGCTTACAAAATGTTACACCGTTGGGTCCAGTCACTTTAATTGATAATCAAATGATTACGATGTTACGTGGTCTAGGGTTCTAAATTGGCATCTGTCAATATCACTTACAATTCAATATTATTTCAATGAAAAATTCTCCAGACTACATGTAAAACTCGCTCAAAATTTTATTTGACCAAACCTAGAAGCTGGCTAGGCAATGTATAAAAAGTATCGTGCATGTTAATTTATTTGATCACAATATATAATTGCAAGTGCCCTAAATAATTTATGGCTGGTTGGTTCTGATATTTACATCAATGGTTGTTGGGATTATATCTTATGAATATTGGGTAACAAGTGGGCACTACTACGTACATTCGAATAGAGAGAGGCAGAGAGAAAATTACACACTACTGGAACAAATTTGGAGATAGTAATATTTACACCAACTTGTACCATAAAAACTTGAATGCTCTTTCCTTTTACCCAAAAAGAAAGAAAACAAAAGCCTAAATCGAATGAGATCATTTCAACGGTTAGAACCATCTAAAATGCCAATACGGCGCAATTGTGGCCCTAACGGGGTAATGCATCGCCCCGCGAGAGGTCCAATATTTATACTTTTTTATTTTATTTTATAAGTAATATGACTATTCACATTAATTTCGGTGTTCAGATCTTTTCTTTTGTTCTACAAGCAATTTAACTCTTCACATTAATTCTTATAAATCATTTGTGATATAGTCAAATATTTAATATGGGACTTACATTTAAAATATGATTAACATGATAACTTTAATATTAGCTATCTCTATGTAATTAATATAAAATTTCAAGTACTCTTGTTCTTTAGAAAGTATATGAAATTTTCAAGTTCTAGATATCAAAAAAAATTAGAACTATTAAAGATCATGACTTAATAAAATCATGAACTTTAAATAAAAAAACAAAAGGTTTTATTGTATTTTAATATTAAGGTTTTATGTGTTAAGCGAATTAAAGAAATACCACCTGGAAGTTATCATGTGCTATCTAGGAGCACTCAAAGCTAATATATCAAATGCATTAACCGGTTAATGTATCTGCTGAGTAATTCATGCCGGCCATGTGGTGTAGTAGTTTAAAAATGAATTATTCAAGCATTTTAATTATTTAACTTAATTTGTTTAGATATTAATTCCTTTTTCATTGCTTGGTGCATAATTAATTTTGCAAAAACCGTTAGCCAACAAAAAAAATCTACTTAAAACTAATTAGATTATTGGAGTGCTATGGTATAAAAATTAATAATTTAATATAGTTAAAATTAGAAAAATAATATTTGCAGTCCAAAATTTATCATTTAAGCTTCATTATGCAATACATCACGATGCCAATTACAAATTTAAACGGATAGTAATTTCAATTTGAACAACATAAAGTGCTATATATATGTGTGTGTGTGTGTGTGATGTATGTATATAAATTTATATTTCTTTAGTATGTGAATTTGAAATTTTACTTAATTAGATCTGAAATTAATTTAATTATTATGTCTAATTTGAGTTTAAGGCTTAAATATAAACAAGTTCATCAACCTCATTCAACGCACGGATGATAATTATTAAGGTAATCAATTAAATGTAGAATAAATATTTAAATAGGATTTTGAGAAGATAGTTGTAGTTATTAAATTATTATTATTATTATTATTATTATTATTATTATTATTATTATTATTATTATTATTATTATTATTATTATTATTATTATTATTATTATTATTATATGTATTGTAGATTCTTTCTATCAATTATTAAACTAAACATTTGAATGGAATGTATATTTATTTAGCTATGATTATGAAAACAAAATTATTTTAATTTTATATAAGTTTGTTGTATAATTCTATATTAATATTTGCTTGAATTGCTAATCCAAATAAAATTATGAAATTCAAGTTTCAATTTTTTTTTTAATTTAGTTATAACAATTAATTAATAATGAAATTTCGATAACTTTTCAACTAATTTTATATTTATTATATTTCAAAAAAAATCACTTATATTATTAATAAATTAATTGTGTGATTCAACAAAACTCTAAGTTTTAATGAATTTAAATTATTTAGGACATCAATTTAACGTATAGGAATTCGGTTCCTTAAATCAAAATATTTATATTTTAAATCATATTAAATTTTGTCAATAAATTAAAATGTAATACTTATTAGTTAACCATGGTTTGAAGTTTGAATACTTTTTGGTCATTTATGTAGTCCTTTTAAAAATATAGGGAATATAGAGGTGCACAACTGTATAATTTTTTAATTTTTACAGTATGTCAAAATTACGTTATTTTGACAAAGATGAGAGACCATCAGTACTATTTAATTAAAAATAATATGTCAAAACGACTGTAAATTAAAAAGTTACACACTGTGCATCTCTATTTTTTCCCAAAAATATTATAGGTATAGGTGTATTAAAAAATAATCATTATTAGTTTAAACGAAAATAAACAAAAGTTGAATGATTGTTTTGATGATTAAAATAAAGTTATTATTATTTGTATTGATTAGTTACGTGCATAATTTATTTATTTTTACCTTTAGTTGATGCATAGTGAAATCATAATAATATGTATATTTATGAAAATTATCTTAATATTAATTAGCACTTAATAACCTAAATAAGTTAAAGGTAAAATATATAAAAAAAAATGTACTAAGTAGATGTGGTTTTGTATCATTAATAATAGTTATATAAAATAAAATAATTATTTCTAATAATGTTGTGTGATTTATGTGACGACCTCGAATCCGGGTCCCCCGAACCTCGAACTCGGTTCAACAGGAGTACAACTTTTACCTTATTGTTCATGAATTACAACAATATTATAATTGTTAAATAATTATTTATTTACAATTTTACAACATCTCTTTCTATTCCAGAATCGTAATCTTTATACATTCCTAGTATGTCTCAATATCATACATAATACGACATTCTATTACAATTAATTTGAGTATTTAATACTCATATAACATATCAACTAAGTCTTATGCTACACAATCATTTACCTGTCCAATTCGGGCTGATATCTACAATAGATATTTAGATCTTCAATGGAAGTAATATGTTTTCCTGTTCCTTGTTCTTTATCGAGAATTTCAGGTAACTAGCCTTATTTGAAAATATTGGTTTAGACAAGAGTGAGCACGACGGCTCAGCAAGTCTAACAGCTACACATAACACATTACATGCTTCACATAAAATCTGCAATTTATACTAACATCATGTTTTTCATGCATTTCAGTTTATGACCTACTGCTCATGCATATTATGCCTCGCATTTAATCTATGCTTCATGTCTAACCTTTATCATGACATATAGTTCAATGCAGAACAATTGTCTTAAATCAACTACCGCATATCAACAGTTCAAATCAACTTATTGCACAAAGGCACATTAAAACATCTTTGCACATAACCACGTATGAGCACATCTCAGTTTAATAACAAACTTATAATGTAAGACCCCGAATTTTATGAAATACAAAATTTAATTTTTCTTCATATATATATTTTTTGAAACAGTAAGTGGTTAAATCGATAAAGTTAAAAGTTAAGGATGTTATGTGCAAATTTTATTTTGTCGGACAATATTCGCTTTGTCGGGGAATATTCGTTTGGTCGGGGAATATTCGTTTGGTCCGACGGCGCCGAAATAACAAATTATTGGTGGACCCCACAACGGAATATTTGTCGGATATAGAAAACGACAGAAATAACTTTTTTAAATAAAAATAGTCAACGGAACTGTTAAAATACCGGTGATAAAAGAATAGTAGCATACGGTAGTTTTTGGTATTTTCTATAGCACACGGTACTCTACAGTAACACACGGTATTGCATAGTGTCTCATATTATTGGTCTGATAATTGACACCGTAACTGTTACGCATCATTTCATCGATAATTGTCACTGCATAATATTTTATATTATCAATTCAATAATTATTGTTACACAGTATTTTGCATTATTGATTTAATAATTGTCATTACACTGTATTTTATATCATTGAGTCAATAATTGTTGCTGCACTGTTTTTAAAATTATTGAACCTAATAATTGTCACAGTAAAATATGCACAGTAATTCACATTATTGAATCAATAATTGTCATTACACAGTAACGTATGCTTTATTTTACATTATTGTTATCTCTATTATGATGTTATTTAAACAGTTGTATTTCATTAATTTATTGACTTGATATCTAAGAGATAACTATACTGTATTTATAACAATTAGTCATAATAATTGAATTGATAAAGTTATTTGTTTATAATATAAAGTTAGGTGATTATTAGGTGATATGAAATGAATGGTGTAGATTAAAGTGTGAATTATTGTTGAATAATTGAATTGATTTGTTTATAATATAAAGTTAGGTGATTATTAGGTGATATGAAATGAATGGTGTAGATTAAAGTGTGAATTATTGTTGAATAATTAAATTGATTTGTTTATAATATAAAGTTAGGTGATTATTAGGTGATATGAAATGAATGGTGTAGATTAAAGATAATATAATATTTGAAATGGATGGTGTAGATTAAAAGATGATTTTTTAAATGAATGGTTTAGATTAAAGGAATGATAAGATTTTTGGCTATAAATAAAAGCCTTAACTTAAGGATTTTTCATAAACTTCCTTACTTGTTCTTTCTTTCTCTCTCTAAATACTTCTTGTGAAAGTTCTCTCTAAGTGTGCTTAAGTCATCTTGAGTATTTGTGAAGATCTATAAGTATACGTGTACTGTTCAAGTTAATCAACCTCATTTAAATCAATATCCAGTCACGTGTTGAGGTAAGGGATACCATCTTTTTCATCTTCCATTATTCAAACATACTATGGTAAGGGATTATCATTATTTGATTCTCGATAATAATATTATTTCTTCCTTACTCATAAAACGTGCCTTTTATTTCCATGTATTAAATTGTGGGAATAACCTTACGGAGCGGATTGCCGCCTGTTAGTGAATAACCTTTCGTACTCATTCATTATTAATCTCTGAGAATAACCTTACGGAGCGGATTGCCGCCTGTTTGGTGAATAACTCTTCGTACTCAAATTCTATTAAATTGTGGGAATAACCTTACGGAGCGGATTGCCGCCTGTTGGTGAATAACCCTTTGTATTAATTTCCTTCACCTTTTGTTAATCAAACCTGCTACGGTAAGGGATATTATTTTCTTTCATACTCCTAAATCGAAATTTATTATGGAACTATTGCTTCTATAATTCCTGAAAATATTATATGTTCCATAATAGTTGAACTTCATTATTTCAACTGAACCTTCCTATTTACGTGAACCTTTCTATTGAATTGTAACCGTTATTCTGAACTGTGGATCTTGAATATCATTTTTAAATTTCACTCCACATCATGTTGACAATTTGGACATTATTTGAATCTGTACAAAGTAAACTTCCGATACTTATTGTTATCCTATTTCTTCTGTTCATCATTTATATCATTCTAATCATCCAAAAATCAAGCTGTTGTGAATATCTGTGGCCGGGGGCACAGATGTGATATATTTGTTGAACAGATGATAGGTTAAAGGCGATATAATAGGTTAAAGCCGATACATCTGTTCGGTGTCTTTTATGGCACGTGGTGAATGTTCTCTTTGGCCCGTAGTGCAAAGATGAACTGTTGTTTGGTATGATTATGACCAAAGGCTGAATCTGGTATAATCATGACCGTTGGTGCTATATTGAATATCTTTGGCTCGTAGTACAAAGATGAACTGTTGATGTGCATGATTATGATCAGAAACTGTGAATTTGTATTATCTTGACTAATGATATTTCAGATGATAAAAGTTGATGATGTTTTTCCTAAAAAGTGAACCGAGTGGACATTATAGTCTGCATTATTCTTCTAATAGATTACTCATTCCGCTGCTATTATTGATCTGAACGTTGTTTAAGAATTTAACTGCAGTTTTTGATATAAACCTTGTAGTCTATTGTATTCTATCAAGAACTCAACTGTTGAAGACTAATGATAATGTATTCGTCATTATCTTAGTCATGATATTCTTTACTGGGCTATTTGAGCTCACCCTTTCTTTTGTTCCATTGTTTTTCAACAGGAGATGAAAACATAACAGGGTCTAGCCGGGGAATGGAGTGAGGGTCCGAGGAATAGTTATCATAGTCTTCACGTTTTATAAAATAGTGTGGCAATAATAGTGAAGACTTAGTTGTGTATTATTATACACTGTATTGTTGTATGTTGTGCTTTGTTGTAATAATTTTGTTGTAGTATTTTGACGACTCAAGTTTGGGCTGTGTGGGCCCAGATTTGGGGGCGTCACATATAATTCATGCACATAATACAACACGTTCTGAAAAACTTGTCTGGTTTGCTTCTACCAGTTACGATTATTTGCGTCTCTCATTCAACCTACAATTTATATAGGCTCAGTGGCATAAGTGTTGCGTTTGCATTTATCGTAAGAATATAATATGTGTTTTATCAAATTTTGGGAATAGAAAAAAATTTAAAAAGGATAAAATTGTAATAAAATTAAACTTATACAGACAAAAGGCAAAGGAGATTTGTGGCACACCCTCAAGAGAGTGGTTATTTTCACTACTATCCCTTAATGAAATCGATAACTTACCAGAATTAAAAAATAAAATATTTATATTTTAAACACATGAATTACGTGCGTTTAAGGCCTCTTATTTGAGTTTAAGGCTTAAATATAAACAAGTTCATCAACCTCAATCAACGCACGGATGATAATTATTAAGGTAATCAATTAAATGTAGGATAAATATTTAAATAGGATTTTGAGAAGATAGTTGTAGTTATTAAATTATTATTATTATTATTATTATTATTATTATTATTATTATTATTATTATTATTATTATTATTATTATTATTATTATTGTAGATTCTTTCTATCAATTATTAAGCTAAACATTTGAATGAAATATATATTTATTTAGCTATGATTATGAAAGCAAAATTATTTTAATTTTATTTAAGTTTGTTGTATAATTCTATATTAATATTTGCTTGAATTGCTAATCCAAATAAAATTATGAAATTCAAGTTTTAATTTTTTTAATTTAGTTATAACAATTAATTAATAATGAAATTTCGATAACTTTTCAACTAATTTTATATTTATTATATTTCAAAAAAAAAACGCTTATATTATTAATAAATTAATTGTGTGATTCGACAAAACTCTAAGTTTTAATGAATTTAAATTATTTAGGACATCAATTTAACGTATAGGAATTCGGTTCCTTAAATCAAAATATTTATATTTTAAATCATATTAAATTTTGTCAATAAATTAAAATGTAATACTTATTAGTTAATAATGGTTTGAAGTTTGAATACTTTTTGGTCATTTATGTAGTCCTTTTAAAAATATAGGGAATATAGAGGTGTACAACTGTATAATTTTTTAATTTTTACAGTCTGTCAAAACTACGTTATTTTGACAAAGATGAGAGACCATCAGTACTACTTAATTAAAAATAATATGTCAAAACGACATAGTTTTGACAGACTGTGTAAATTAAAAAGTTACACACTGTGCACCTCTATTTTTTCTTTAAAATATTATAGGTATAAGTGTATTAAAAAATAATCATTATTAGTTTAAACGAAAATAAACAAAAGTTGAATGATTGTTTTGATGATTAAAATAAAGTTATTGTTATTTGTATTGATCAGTTACGTGCATAATTTATTTATTTTTACCTTTAGTTGATGTATAGTGAAATCATAATAATATGTATATTTATGAAAATTATCTTAATATTAATTAGCACTTAATAACCTAAATAAGTTAAAGGTAAAATATAAAAAAAATGTACTAAGTAGATGTGGTTTTGTATCATTAATAATAGTTATATAAAATAAAATAATTATTTCTAATAATATGTATACTTGGATAAAAAAATTGATATAAAATATTAGCTAATTTGCCATGTGTTATCATAATTGATTTTTTTTTTTACATGATTTGACAAATAAATTACATATTTAGAAAGTAATGTTAATCATATTGAAATGAAAATTACTAAATGTAATACCCCCTTCCCGACTAGTAGAAAGGGAGGATACGCACAAAAGAACTCTAAGTAAAATGTCAAAAGAAAAAGAAAGCTCTCTCTTCACACTTGCCCTTGAATCCCCTTGCAAACCTGCCGGAAGAAAAACACAGCATGAGCCAAATGCCCAGTACAGATAAAGAATGCAGAAATAAAAACTGAAATTGAATAACGAAATCAACTGAACCAAGCCGAGATTAACAAAATCAACTGAACTGAATAACATAATTTTACTGAACTGAATTATTGAACTGAAACTGATCGACTGAACTGGACTGATTTACTGAACAACATAAAAGGCTGAATTGAATGGTTGTGTTTATTTCATACCGAGCTCAGAACAAAACAAAAATATATCTTGCCACATAGACAAGTCAAAATACAGCCATACAGACAAAATAATGCCACACAGGCAAAATAATGCCACGCAGGCAAATCACACATTGGACTGCAGATCCAAATGTATGCAAAATTGAAAGCTGTGTTCGGCACAACAATCACCAATCCGCAGAACAAATAGTTAGGGTCGACCCATACGCCTCCCTGTTGTGTATTTTCTATATAAATTTTTGTGTGCAAGTATACACGATCAATAAGTAATATAATGATAAGTCAAGTATCGATCCCACAGAGAATTACATCTAATATTTTTCAAGTACCAATTTTATATCAACTCAATCTTATTTAAACATATGAATTAAATTAAAATTACCAATTAAACTAACTAATAAAAATAAATAATAAAATAAATAAATCTAAGATTATTAATTTCACCCAATGCTTAATTCAAATCTCAAAATTCTCCATTTAATTATACGGTCACAATGAATTGTTAACAAAGAATTCTTAATTATTTATAAGCCTCTTTCCATTAGCAAATAAAATTATCCATTCTAATTAAATTACTATATTCCTATGTAATTTAAATTAGAACTGATTCATTAAGAACAAATTCCCTAAATTGGTTACATATGGCATATAGGTATATTCATATCCTATACACAAATTATGAATTCCAACTAACGCAGAATATCACAAATACATGTCATTATATTAATATCCAAATCTATAATCAATCTCCCAATTTCATATAGATTATCCCAAATTAATTACTGGCCAAGCAATTATTACATGAACGCACAGAATATAATGATCAATTCATATAGTGCCAATCAAACAGAAAAATAATCAATTTAAACTAAACATTAACCTCCATTAAAATCTTAAATTAAATAGTCGTTCATAGCAGATAAAATTATAGTCACAAAATATTCAACAATAATGAAAGACATAAATAATAAAAAGACTAGAGAAGAAAAATAGTCTCCTGCCAATCTTCTATCTCCAAGCTTATTTCATCCATGACATCCATCTTTGTTGATATATTGCTTGCTCTTGAACTCCAAAATTTGGGAAGGAATTAGCCTCTCATAATGTTCATTGGCTTTTTCCCAACACCTAAATAATACGTAGAATGAAAATATTTATAGGAGTATTTATTTTTCCTAACCCTAATAGGAATTAAAATCCAATTCGAAATCAAAAAGGCCGAAAATCCTGAAAATCTAGAAATAACGCAAGCCAAACGCGGCCTTAACACGCAGTCAAACGGCCAATCAACGCGCTTCCTACGCGTTGCCACGTCAGCTGCCCTTCACTGAAACGCGCGCATTGTGCGGACTGTCTACAGTCGCGTTCCTTGAAACGATGATGTTTCACGCCTGTTTCATCCATTACCGCGTCATGCGCGAACGCCAGCAGTTTCTGATTGAAACGACGTCGTTTAAACTCCGTGTTTCGACTCTACGCGCGCTATGCGCGGTTATCCCAATTTGCAAAAATTACACTTTTGCCCCCAGCCACTGCATATTTACCCTTTTAGTCCTCAGAGTTGCTGTTAATTTCAGATTTGCCACCAATGATTATTTTACCTAAAAAATAAAATATAAATTAATTAAAAATAAATAAAAATACTAGAAATAATAATACTGCATAAATTTAAATAAATGATCTAAAATTAATTAGAATACTTAAAAACTAACAAATAATTAAGTCTAAAAATATCTAATAAATAGGTATAAAAGCCCATTATCACTCCCACAACAAAAACACCAAATGCCCAACGCCCTCCTGAACACAAAAATGGAGACGTCGTGGACTGATCACACCGCCACGGAAAGTGTCATGCCTCAGTGTCATAGGACATGCCTGTGGTACCCCCACAGGTGGTTATAGCTCAGGTATACCTTACGGTATAATCTAACAAAGATATCATGTCACAACAAATGCGACACAATACCAACAAAAGGGTTCTAAATGTACATGTCAACTGAAGAAATATACAAATACAAAGACCAAAGACATGTTAACATGTACATCTATACATGATCAGAATAAATTACTATACACGACCAAAAACGAAATTTGATATGCTCAACAGGTCCAAGGAGTACAAATACGAATTTCTGAATATCCAAAATCAAACGAATTATCAAATGACTTTAAGAAATAATAATCATATGAGATATTATCTGAATTCAAAATGAGAAACAAAACGAACAAATTAATTTTCGAAATAATATCATTGAAGTACGAAATACATACAAATTGTAATGGAAGGAAAGATATTCAATTTTCAGAATATAATTAAGGTATAGAAGATCAAACTTCTACTCCAGAGTATCAACGGAATATAATAAAACAAATATAAATGACGAGATATCACGAGATATATCGAATACAAAAATGATCAAAGGAACTGAGCACGAAATCCGTACCTTAATCAAACTATCATATGAATTTATGAAGCAATAATGAATTCAAACGATAAGCAAAATGGACATACTAAAATTCATAAAAGTAATGCTGAAGAAGTACGGAATCCGTACTTGGAATACGCAATGTAATACCCGAAATTATATTGCAAAATTGACTCGTTAAATTCCCTCCATCGGAACTAATTAAAAAAATTAATGAATAATTAATTAATAGTTAATTAATTGATTAAACTTTACAAATTTTCTTTCTCTTAGGCGAATCTAAAATCTTTTCGTTCTAAACAAACTTCTACCTAAAGTTATACATACATAAATATTCTAATCATGATAACGTATTAATAAATAATAGTATTCTTGTTGCTTCCGAAATACATAAAAGTATATTCTCAAAAATATTCTTTCAATTTTTAATTCTATTACAAACAAATATTATTATTATTATTATTATTATTATTATTATTATTATTATTATTATTATTATTATGTCAAAACTCTAAAGTTACAAAAATACTAATTTAATATTGCAAAATGCTAATTACTAACAAAGATATACTAAAATATATTAATTAACAAACTAACTAGCATACAAAAATTAAAACTACAAAATTAAAACTAATACAGAAAATTAAATAATTACACAAAGAAAGAAAAAAAGACATACCCGAAATTATGAGATTCGCAGTCCGCCCACGTCCTCGACACCGAAAAATATTTTAACTAAGTAGGTCCTTACTAAAAAGGTCCTCACACAAAAAGGTTTCCTCACATTGAGAAAAACCTTAATGTTTTAGTGTTTTAAAAACTAAAGGGGGTGGTCCATATATATAGGCAAGGAAAGGGAGGATGGCCTTAATGCTTGGCGATGTGGGACTCCAAAAGAAAAAGGAGCCGGGTATTACACTAAATATGACACAAAACGTTAATCATATATAAACTTGGAAAAAATATTTAACTTTGATATTATGTAGTTATATATATATATGTATATATATATATATATATATATATATATATATATATATATTAAGATGAAATGATTTGACAAATAAATCACATGTATAGAAAGTGATATTACTTTTAATGAGGCAAATTTACTAAAAATAACACAAACATTACTGAGTTTAACATATTAATTAATAATTACCATGGTTTTCAAATTCGGACCGGCCGGTCCGATTGGAAAAAATAGGAACCGATCAATTTTTTGGTCCGGTTCAAGCAAAAAAATCAATTTTGGTCAAACCTGATGACCCGACGATCGACCCAATGACTTGGTCACCGGTTTTACCGGTTCTATACCTGACTTTTTAAAAAAATAAAAATAAAAAGAATTAAACATTTGAACTTGATTAATATATCATTGATTGAGTTTTGAGTTATGATCATGATTTAATATCTTTCTTTTCATATAGAGTTAGTATTTATTTGAATTGTATAAAGTAAACATTGTACAAATAGATTTATTTATTTTTACCGAATTTGATTGAATGTATCCTATAGATGTTTATGTTCATTTGTGTTTGATTTTATCACTCTTAAGTATTGAATTTTGAGTTATGATCATGATTTAATATCTTTTTTATATATAAATTTAGTATTTATTTGAATTGTATAAAGTAAATATTGTACAAATAGATTTAATTTTTTTTGTGTAGATAAATTGATTAATTTTACATATTTACTAAATATTATATATAATATATAATAATAAATAATATATTTAAATATTTATTATTTATTACATATTAATGATGTCACTGGTTCAATAACGATCCGCCATTAGTTGGACCAATGTCTCATCCACCCGGTACCTTTTTCGGTTCGATGACCGGTCCGGATCTGAGAACACTACTAATTACACATACATATACTCAAATAAAAAGTTTGATACAAAAAATACATAATTTGACACATATGTTACCATAATTGAGAAAAAAATTACATGATTTGTCAAAAAGATCACATATTTAGAAAGTAATGCTGTATTGTAACGAAGGTTACTAAAAATGACATAAATGTTACTCGTTTTGACATACTTATTATATATATATTTATACTTGGATAAAAGAGTTGATATAAAAATTATATAATTTGACATATATGTTATCATAGTTGAGGAAAAAATTACATAATTTGACAAATAGATCACATTTTTAAAAAGTAGTGTTACTTGTATTGACGTATAGGTTACTAAAGATGATACAAACGAAACTCATTTTGACATACTGATTACATATACGTAACTTGGATAGAAACTTTGATACAATAATTACGTAATTTGACATATGTGTTATTATAATTGAAAAAAAGATTACATAATTTAGCAAATAGATTACATATTTAGAAAGTAATATTATTTTTATTAACATGAAGCTTACTAAAAATAACACAAAAGATACTCATTTTGACAAACTGATTACACAACTGTGCTTTAAAAAATAAATTAATGATTATATGATGTAATTTGACATATGAGTTATCATATTTGAGAAAAAGATTATACGATTTGACAAATAAATTATTAAAAATATAAATTTATGAATTATGAATTACAAAATTTATATATCCACCATTAGAAATTTATTTAGCCTTCTAAATGTATCTTTTAAGTGATCCTACAAAAGATATGTCAAAAGATATAATAGTGACCAATTAGACAAATTAGAGGTTATCAAAAAGTATAATTTTTATTAATATTTTAATATATAATGAATGGTAAAAAATATCTTAAAATAATCTAATGAATAACATTAAAAGTAACGTGCCTACATCAAAACTACTAGTGAAGGACTCAGAAAGAAAGGAATCCTGCTTCTTCCTCGGTTGATTATTGATTGGAACATTTCTTGAGCTAGCGGTGCTGTCACACATGCATTTTTGAATAAAGTAGACTTCGAAGCTCAAATTTTATATTATTATTGATTTTTACACTTTAAATTAAAAAATATGTTTAAGTACACCTCAAATTTTATTGGATTAAATGTAGAATACATCACTATATTATAGGCCAATTTACAAGTGAATTACTAATAATTTTTTTCTTACATTCAACTCACTGAATTGCGTTTTACTAACAAAATGTTAACAATTCTGTTAACTCAATTGATTTTAAACAAAAATTAACAACACAACGTAAAAAAAGTTCTTACATGGCAAGGAGAATCATACGCGGTCTTCAATTGCTAAAAATAAATAAAATATTTTTAACATAACTTTTAACATATTTTTAAGTTGCCTTTTAATTGCTAAAAAAATTAACATAATTTTTAATATAATTTTTAGCCATTACCTTTTAATTGTTAAAAAAATTAACATATTTTTAACATAATTTTTAAATTTCCTTTAAATTGCTAAAAAAATAACATAATTTTTAAATTGCATTTTAATTTCTAAAAAAAATAACATAATTTTAAAAAAAAGAAAAAAAGAAAAACCGCAGTATAATCAATCTTTTCGGATGTAAATCATTCTCTATTCATTTCAATCTAGATCCTAAAAATTCTATTTTCATTATTTTCAATCTTCATCTCTAAGAACACATAATCAACATTCCATATTAAAACCACACTAAAACTATATTCAAAGCATCCATTGCGGTCAAATCAGATTCAATACAGAACATATCTTTATTTGGGTTTCTTTTTCATCAAAACAGAACATCAAACAATTTGGTGATCGTAAAAATACTCTCTCTATAGATCGAAACAATTCATAGCGCTTGCTAACCTCAAAACTGAGTAGCTGTAAAGATTTAAAAAAAAAACCATGAACACCCTGCAATTTCATTCTAAACAAATTAAACAATTAAAATTAATTAATTAGAGTTACTGTTCATATGCTTCTTGCCAAACACTATGAACACCCTGCAATTTCTCCCTAACACACAAACACACACACATACAAATACATAGAATAATACATAAAGCTCTTATGGAAACTAAACTTCTAATCTGAAGCTTCCTGCAAAGCGTCAATCTTGGTCTACAAACCCAAATCAAACCATACATGGAAATCAAAAACCCAAATCAATTAATTTAATATGAAGCTTCCTGCAAGAAACCCAAATCAACATCATCCTCCGTTAAACTTCAACAAATGGAAGCTTCGAAGACAATAGAGCAAGAAATTGGAGGGCTTAAGCTTAACCATGCAATTTCAGATATGGGAAATAAGGTTATTTGGGTTAATATAATGTATTTTGATTGTGTAATTTATTGTTTTAGTGTGCTATTTTAATCTTTTGCCGTTCTATTAATTAGAAAAGATGATATCATATTTAAGAGTATATAATTTTTTACACATTAGCATTAAAATCATATTTAAGTCATACTTGGCACTTCTACGTCATTCTCCATTAAAATATTTAATGTTCTTGACGGATTTTTAATTTTTTGTTAATAAATTATAGTTTAGTAGTTGATTGTAAGAAAAAAAAAAGTTCAAGTACCGACTCATAAGTTGACATAAAATACAGTGACTTATTAAACATTTAACCCAAACTTCATTTGACCGTAACAAAAACACACTTTTCACACTTAAGTGGTTAATCGGTCAAAAATGACATGTTATTCCTGTAAACTAAATTTTGCAAGGGTAATTTAGGTATATCACAATATATTAAAGGACAAAATCGTAAAAAAACAACAAAATAATTTAAAATATGCATTCTCATGTAATCAATATAAAAATAAAATAAAAAATAAAAAATAATACAACAAACACATAATAAATTAATTAAAGACTTAAGTAATAAATTGAATTATAAAAAAAAATCCAAATATCAAAAATCTCTTTTCCTCAATTGGGGGTGAAAATGGGGTTTCCGATTTGGGGGGGGGGGGGGGCGGGGGCGGGGGCGGGGGGGGGAATGGGGTTAGGGAGGTTTCGAAGAGGAAGACGATGAAGGAGTGGAAAGGGGGTCAGTGGGTTTATAGTGGAATTAAGGAAGAATGTAGCAGAAAGAGAGGATTCGGTGGTCTTGCCACTGCTTGAAATCTCCCGTTCCTTTTGAAATTTTCCTAGTCCAATTATACGTAAATCCTCTCCTTCTAAAATTGTGAATTAGCTTCCACAAACCCTCCTCCCTTTGGATTGCTCAATTGCTCGAATAACTACTTAAATCATGTTTTATCGTTGATTTCAATTCCAGTTTTCATTTGTGGATTAGGCTTTTGATTCTCTAATTGGATTGACCGCGCACCCACTTCTCCTTCGACAATTGCAGCAATTCCCAAAACTATACCTTCCCAAATGGGCTTCGTCATCTTCTAATGAATATGACTGGGCTTCGTCGTCTTCTGATGAAAACAAACGGCTAAAATCACAGGTTAGCTCATTATGAGTTATTGAGTTAGCTCACAAAAATCACTGAGTTAGAAGCACTTAGAGCAAGATATGCCGAGTTGACTCACCAGTTGAAGTTCTCGTTGATAGCCGTGGGGTTGTTGGGAGACCTATGCAAGTAGTTTCATTTTTTGATACAATGGACAATGATTATGGGTTTTCACTTTTTCTGTTATCTATTTATGTTTTTAATTCTTCAAATGTAGGATTTTTATTTGATAATTTATCTACATGATTTATATTATGGATTGCTGGATAATGTTTTGCGATTTGTAAGTTTGGTTAACCATTTGGGAGTTGTAATTGGGTCCATATGTGTGTGAGTGGTGGGTTGTTATGTTGAATGACGATTGAAAAGAATTGTTTTAAGGTTTCGAGATTAGATTCATATGAAGGACAACGAGTCATGTGAAGGATTATGCAAGGGAGTATGGTGGATATTTGCATAGCAAAGTGAAGGATGTTGCTCTTGATGCATGAAAATCGGGTTGCAGATACGGCGAGTCATGTGAAGGATTATGTGAAGGAATATGGTGGATATTTGCCCTGGAGGAGTATAAGGAGTATGTTTAGTGATGAAGATAAGTTCCCAAAAGCGGTTGAATATGATGATGATGCTGATAAATTTGAAGATTGTGATTCTGGCGCAAGGCCAGATGACTTTTATTTGTTGGGACTGATTTGGAGTTAGAATTTGGGTTTAGATCATTGAGGAAGAAGATGAACAGAGATTTTGAAAGTTTATTTTAATCTTTTTAAAATGTTATACCTATTTCACCCTTTGAAAATGGATTTACAGGTACAACTAGTTATTTTTTGACATGTTATATGTGAAAAGTGTGTTTTTTGTTAGGTCAAATGAAGTTTGCGGTATACTTAGACACATTTTTCAGTTTATGGTGCAAAAGTCAACAATAGTGTAAAGTTTGGGGTGCAAAGTGTACTTCAGTCTGTATTTTTTAGGTGAGAACTAGAATTTGAAAGTAGATATACGGAGTATTATATATATATATATATATATATATATATATATATATATATATATATATATATATATATATATACAGGGAGGTTCAAAAACTCACCCTCTCAAACGGCTCGCCTATTTAAGGAGCCCCTTTAATTTCTCTCCCCTCCGTTCCTCTCATTTTTTCCCTCCTTGTAGTCTAACACTTAAGCCCCATTTTCAATTTCTCTCTCCTCCTGTTACTCCCATCCTATGAAGAAGTTGCAACCTTTTTTCTCGTTTCTCTCTCCTCCTCTCGCCAACACTAGTTGCAACCCCTTTTACCGTTTCTCTCACCTCCTCTTACCAAAACACATCAGATTTGGACAGAAGGTCAACCCAAACCAGTTGTGCATTTTTATTTGGGAATACTTTGACATAAAGTTTATAGCTTTGGAATATACTTCATTACAGCTTTGGAATATTTCACCGAGTTTGTAGCTTTTTTAGATTTTTTACTTGACAAAAATTTAAAGGAATTTTATCCGTTAAATTTAAAAAATTGTCTTTGTTCTATATATGTTGCCCTGTTTTTGTTCTATGTAGATTAGGTGAAATTTGATTAGTGAAAAATATTCTCAGTTTAAAAATTCTCATAAACCATATGAATAAAACTAAAAATCAATTAAAAAATTGTGAATCTGAAAGCTTGAAAAAATTTAACCCAAAAAGAATGGTTGAAGGAAATAGCTAAAGGCATTAATTGAAATGGTTCGTGTCCTCTAGATCACTACCCACCACCATTTTTTAAACTGTTGAGGGATTTTTAAAACAAACAAAACTTGTATTCTCTGTCGGTTCTTCATTTTATATCGAACTTTAAAAAAAATGCATATTATAAATATCTTTTCTTTCACATATACCTCTAAAAATAATAAATAATTAGTTTAGTACTTTGATATGATAACAAAAGATGACAACAAACTTGTGATTCATTTTATACTACAATCGAAAAATAAAGGATTATTTTTGTGAAACAAAAAGAATTTGCAAAAAGTACTCTTTTGGTAGAGTGGATGGAGTACAATTGTTTGTTAATATTTTTATTGATAATGTTATTTCAAATATTAAAGCTTACACCAAATTTCAGCTCATTAATGAGACTCCTATCTAATTTCTGATTATTAGTAGAGTACATAAGAGATATTTCTTAAACATATATTTCTCTTTATTGATTTCAATTTGATTAGTCATTCTACATGCAAAAATAATATTGGTATATATACTGCTTGTTTGCTATGTGCCTTGGTCACTCTTTGCGATTCATCTGTGCACATACATTATTTTCAGATTTATTAAAAATGAATGACATGGACCATGAAATAGGGAGTTATGAGGATAATGCAAAAATAAATTTTGAGAACATGTTCAATTTCAATATAGAAATAGAGGGGGATGATTTGGGTGCAAAGGAGTCGGATGTGAACAATGATAAAACTGTTATCTATTATCCTCAAGTAGCTGATGAGTTTACGCCTAAGCTAGATCAATAATTTCAAACATTAGATGATGTTCACACTTTTTATAATACATATGCAATGCATGCTGGTTTTACTGTGCGAAAGTTTACTAAGAATAAAATGATGCAACAATAATATATTGATATATTTTGATATATTGTCGAGCCAAATATATCAATGTTGGATCAACTGTATCAATATGATGCAACAATGATATATTGATGTAATTTGATATATGGATAATACATTTGAACCAATATTGATATATTCAAGACATTTGTCATTTGATACAATATCGATATATTTGATTTCACAATATATCAAAATATATTGTCGAGTTAAATATATCAATATTGGATCAAATGTATCAATATGATGCAAGCATCAAAATCCAAACAAGCCTTGGTATTATCTATATTCTCTTTTATGCAATGATGCCCTTGGAGATGACGTAGCATCGATCATAGAACAATATTGGAACAAATGTATCAATATGATGCAACAACAATATATTGATATATTTTGATATATTGCCGAGTCAAATATATCAATATTTGATCAAATGTATCAATATGATGCAGCAATGATATATTGATATATTTTGATATATTGCCGAGCCAAATATATCAATATTGGATCAAATGTATCAATATGATGCAACAAGGATATATTGATGTAATTTGATATATGGATAATACATTTGAACCAATATTGATATATTCAAGACATTTGTCATTTGATACAATATCGATATATTTGATTTCACAATATATCAAAATATATTGTCGAGTTAAATATATCAATATTGGATCAAATATATCAATATAATGCAAACTTCACAATCCAAACAAGCCTTGGTGTTATCTACATTCCCTTTTATGTAATTATGCCCGTGGAGACGCCGTAATGTCGATCATGGAACAATATTGAAACAAATGTATCAATATGATGCAACAACGATATATTGATATATTTTGATATATTGCCGAGCCAAATATATCAATATTGGATCAAATGTATCGATATGATATATAACAAGGATATATTGATATTTTAAGTCATTTAATATAACATGGTTTTTGTGCATTCCCTGAAATAACATCAGAAAGTAGCCATAACCAACTTAATTTTTGAAATACAGAAGAAAACCTTTTGTAGGTGATTTCTTTTCATCACCAATTCGGAGTAGATGCTATTTGGAGAGTGAATGACATTTTATTTGTTGTAGGCCCACAATTTTCTATAACCTTTACATTATACTACTGACTAACTATATCAATGGCATTGGAGAAATTTTAAATTTAAAATATTTTTCATTAATCAAATTTCACCTAATCTACGTAGAACAAAAGCAGAGCAACATATATAGAACAGAGACAATTTTTTAAATTTAATGGATAAAATTCCTTTAAATTTTTAAATTAAGAATATTTGTCCAGATCTGATATGTTTTGACAAGAGAATGAGAGAGAAACGATAAAAGGGACTGCAGCTAGTGGTGGCGAGAGAAGGAGAGAGAAACGGGAAAAGGGGCTGCAGCTTCTTCAAAGGATGGGGGTAACGGGAGGAGAGTGAAATTGGAAAGGGGGCTTAAGTGTTGGACTGCAGGGAATAAAAAAATGAGAGGAACGGAGGGGAGAGAAATTAAAGGGACTCCTTAAACAGGTGAACTGCTTAATAAGGGTGAGTCACTACTGTATAGCGGCATTCATAGTACGTACCCGTCCCTGTAGTAATTCAACCATTTTCTGCCACTAAATAATATACAAGTCCAACCATTTTCATATGGACTACTGGATTGGATTGTATTGAATTTTAACCAGTCCAACCATTTTGATTGTGCAGGGTCATAGTCAGTGAGGACAATATCAGGCCTAATTGTGGTCTCCATTTTTTTTCTCAATAATTTTTTTCCATATATACTTTAACAATGTTAGGAATTTACAAGTAAGTTGAGTCCCGCGTGAAGGACCAATGGCCTAGCAATAGGAAAAAGGGAACTGTTATTTTCATAATGATTTTTGTTATTTTTATATGTGGGTTTCATTTTTTATCGACAGTAGCCCCATTTTTTATATGTTAAAACCGTTGTTATAAGTAAAAAATGAGAATCGCGTGCAAAAATAATAAAAATCACTGTGAAAATATCAGTTTCCTAAGAAAAAAAGTCCCAAAAGATCTATAGGAAATAAATAAATGAAGAGGAAACAGTATTTTGCCCATTCCCGATGTTATTGTCATCATTCATGTTCGGTTGATGAAACAGTATGCTCATCCCAAATAAGAAGGAACATACATATAGTTGACATCATAATGAAAGAGTAGTTAGTAACCTCAAGTAGAAAACCTTTCTAATTTGCCAAAAGGAAATTTGGCCTCACCTAGACGACCAATACTAGACGCTATAATACAATAACGAACAGCAGCAGAATAACAGTTACAGTTGCTGGGAATTTTTTTTGCACATGGTGTTCTTGGATAATCCCTCCAAACTGAGAGCAGATTGGCTGCTGATCTTCACTTGAAACATACAAGAGACATAGATTGCCTACAATGAGCGTTCGTTATATGCCAAGTCATTTGTATGAAACAAACATAACAATGGATATATATATATAGATGGATGGCCTCCATTTCAATGACCTTCCCTTTATATATTATATCATCATCATGACAAGCATAGCATAGACAGTAAAAGTTTTTTCTTGTAAATTTCGTAGCACCCAGAGTACAATGATGTATTATACCAACAATTTCGTAGCCAGATATCTTGATTCAGACATACATCATTAATTAAGATGGATAGAAAAAGTAAAATTATAACAAAAATCAAGAGTTTTCCATTTCAATTATAACCCTAGCCTGATGATTCGGAGGTGTGCTTCCGCTTTTCAGCTCATCTTCTCTGTCTTCTGTCTTCACGCTCTGAATATTAACAAACAAATTAAGATACATGTAAATAGGACGTCCTCAGAGAAATTTAAAAGTAATGTTGGCTGGTGCCACTTGCCTTTTGCATATTATCCTCCTTAATCTTATTCTCCTGTTCCTTGTCTCTAAGGGATCGAATTGGAGATATCTTCAACAAATTTGCAATCCATTAGATGATGGTTAGGTGATCGATAGCAAAACATTTCCAAAAACATGATCAACTTACTACTTGATAAAAATGACTCGCATCATCTTGAATAGTAATAAATTATTACTAGTATTATTATTAAGTGAATATAGTTGTTAAAAAATTAAGGAATTGAAGATACCAGGCACGAAGATCTGAGCTGGTTTAAGCGGTAGAGGCGGTCGACCTCGATCTCGAGCATCCTCTGAATTTGGCCCCTCTCTAGGAGGTGGTTCGTTTGCATGTCCAGCACCAGATCCCTCTCTCTCAGCTTCTTCTCGGTCTCGTCTTTGTCAAGTCTCATTCTTTCCAGCTTCTCGCGAATCGCGCTCAGCTCCTCCGCCAGCGACGCATCCAATGTGGTCTTTGTTTCGATCTGGTTGCTTGTATTCTTAGACGGAGGAGGAGGAGGATTCTCCTTGTTGGATTCGTGATTATCGGTGGTGGAAAGTGAGATCTCAATCCGTCCAGTCGTTTTGGGGGGTTTGCAGGGGGGCTTATTATTGTTTACGTCGTGGTGGTGGTGGTGGTGATTCTTGGGTTGGAGTGGTCTTCGGCCAGTTTTGGAAGGATGATTGGGATTGGATTTAGGATTGGGAGATGGCGGAGCTGCTGCTGCTGTTGTTGTTAACATGATGATGAAGTGTGAAAGAAGACGAGAGATGGAGATTTCTTCTGCTTTTTTGGGGGAACCGAATAGTTTGGAATTGAGGGGTTGATTTGATTATCAATTTGAATTTCAAAGTAGCGGACTAACGGCTACCTACTTTTCTTTTTCAAAGCCCTTTTCTTATCTATCATTTGAAAAGATTCTTCTCTTAAACTACCACTACTCTTCTCTCCATACTCCTCCGGACAATTAATCTCAACCCTTCATTTAACAAGGATATATGCTTGCGTTTGGTATTAAATTGGTAAATACTGCTGTGGGGTTTCTCTAGTGTTGCTTTAATTACACGAGAAGAATAATAAACTCTCTTCTTTTTTTATGATGATAAAACTCCAAATAATATGAAGTGTTGTGATTTAACTCCAACATTAGTTTGCCAAATATCAGAGCCCTTTGAATAATTTGTTATATTCCAAAAAACATGGGCCTATTAGTAGCTCAGCTGGTTAGAGCATCGTGCTAATAACCACAAGGTTGCACTCAAACATCACAAGATCAAAGAGGATGGGCCATGCTACATTTGGCAACTCAATTATTAACTTTTTTATTGAGCATCAAGAGGAGCCATTTTCATTTGAAGAAGTAGTGGACTGAAGCTACATTTGGCAACTCAATTATTTCGTATTAAACTTAATTGCCAAGTTTTAACTACAACTCAATTCTATAGAATTACAAATGTGCTTTAATTCCAATTCACTTGAAATTGACAACTTGAGTTCAAAGGTGGTGTAACGAATCAATCCATCACCAACTCAACATACCGAGATTACCTCTCACTCTCAAAATAACAGAAAAGAATACACAATCATAACATCCCAACTCTATTTTCCCATAATCAGATACAACCAAATCAGTCCAAGAAAGTACTCCAATATTTTAGGCATCAAATGTTAATCCTACCAACTGTCTCTTGTTTGCCAACCATTTCAAACCACAAAGATAGGGTGCCAAGTTATTTGGCAAAAAAATGGCAAATATATCTAGCTAGAGAGAGAGACAGAGAGAGAGAGAGGACAAAGGATGTATATACAAGACAGAAAGCATCATCCTTGCAAATTATAAATAATCCATAGGAAGTTCCCAGTCATCAGCCATCTCTCCCATTTTTGGATGGGGATTCCGACTAGTGGAGCTTCCCCGCCTATGCTGACCATAATCAGAATGAGCAGGATTTTCTAGGTCAGAATTCTCACCAAGCTCATCCATGGATTTCACCACCTTCTGAGCATCCCAAAACCCCTGTTCTTAGCAACAATAAGCTTTTTTACTTTTCTTAAATATTAAAAAATATATATCATACAGCTTGGTCAAAAAATTCTATACATAAATGGCTGAAACTCGCTGATATGGCCAAGGTCAGGTTATCTTTTACCAAAATATTTTAATGTCAGGTGTACTGTCGAACCTTACACTTCTCTATATAGAAGTAGTACGTCTGAATATATGCAGTCCTAAATGATTGAACTCTGAGCACTATATCAGTTCAAGAGTTGAAACTAATGATTGTTTGCATATCTTTTGATGTGCAAAAAAAAACTACATGCACCATCCGACTAAAATTTCTTTTGGGCTAAATATGTGACCTGTAAGTTTGGTTGATAAAATGATGACGTATTATTTAACATCCACTAAGCTACCTAACTTGAAACCATGAAAATAAAATCCAAGATAGAAAGGTACCTTTGTAAGTCTCTGTATGCGAGATGCTGCAGCTTCATGTACTACAACAGTGTCAGATACTACTTCGAGCACATCTTCAACAAACAAAGCATAGGTGCTCACCTGGAATCATAACAAGCGTGATTAAGTGAGTAGAATCCCATGTCAAATTATAAGCAAATTATCATCCTTGTAGGTGAATACTATAGTGGAAATTAGCAACTCATTGAAACTTAGTCAAGTTGAAAAGATAAGGAAATTACATCATTATCAGCAACCATAAACTTTCCACTTGCGGAACTGAGTAAAAGGACCATGCACATACCAGACTTGATGGAATGATGGATATTCCGAATGAATCTAGCTCAAGTGATTCTACATCCCCCGAGTTAATATTGAAAGTGTATCCTCGCACCTAGAAATATAGATGAAAGGTAGTTATGAAAAAAATAATAACATGAAGGTTTCACTGCTGGTGGGGAAATTAATGCATGAAATGTATTACCTTTCCAATTTTTTGCCGGCCTGGTGTTACAACATTGTATCCTACCTAACAAAGAGCAGTAGTTAAGCACTTTAACTGAAAATGTAATAGACAACCAAGGTACCATGAGCTTCAAAACATTTCTGAATAGTTCATGGCAAGACCAATTAAGATTATTCCATCATCACATGCAGAATGTGAACAACAATGCTGTAACATTTTCTCCATGAAAATTAACACAGCCTCCAGCAGGAAATTAGGTTCTGCACATTGTCTATGAAAAGATATATGTTATCCCATTTAAACTGAAATTTCCTTTTTATCTGAGAATATCTAGCTGCCATCAGCTGGCTAAGCCCACTAAAATATCATATTGCAGTATACTCCCCAAATTTCAGAATACAAATTCTTCTCGAATAAAGATAGCAGGGAAGTACTCCTCTGAGATTGCCAGTAACACTTGCAAGTCTAGTTCAATCCTTCCAGGGACCACTAAAAGACTCTTCTCAATACCTTATAATCAGAACAGATATCGGATGTCATGACTGAGGACAACAATAACTTGCAATTATACATTCCAGGCACCAAAATTAGCTGAATACTAATTATTTGTGGTGAAAAAAGCAAAAATTACAAGTCCACAGACAACAAGAAATTAGGAGGTTATTTTTCCAGATGGGTCATGTTTTGGGGGTCTATCATACAGCATACACAGAACATGTCTGATGATGCCCTTCCTTCTATTTGTTCTACCAACAGCATGTATTTTCATTAGATTGATTGAATTTGAAACAACAAACTTACCAATGTCTCCAGTCCAAACATTTTGATTCCATTTTCCATCACGCTCTCATCTTCGATGAGCACAACATCACCAACCTATGATGAATACAGTTAGTTAGATAACAAACTTGAAGACCTCTATTTACTTCAAATTAGTCCGTAATGATATAATTTATCATCCTGGAAGATATTGTATTGCTTGATATACAATAGAATAAATTCTAGAACAATGCACAAAAATGTTGAAGACAGGAGAACACAAGCTCAAACAAGTACACATGTTTCAGCTTATGGCTTGGGAAGCAACATTGAGTTTTGGGATGGATATATATATATATATATATATATAGGGAAAATGTTATCTAAGGCACCACGGCTACTTAACAAAACGACGTAGTTTTACTCCTTAGGGTTAAGTTTTCCATTTTTAGGTTTTATTATAAAAAAAAATAAAATTACAAGACTACGTCGTTTTGTTAAGTAGCCTTAGCCAAGTTTGATTGAGGCTGCCTTAGATTACCTTTCCTCATATATATACACACCCTAGTAATCTCCGAAAACATGTGTAGGGTACAGGTCAGTAGACAAGATCTGATTGAGGACAAGCTTTTAGAATAGAGATAAAGAACAAGAAAGAAAGTTAAGAACCTATGCAAATAAACCATATAAACTCACTCAAAAGCATAAATCTTTAATCTCAAAATAACAATATATTCAACTCTCAATAGTAACCGAGATATCTTCATTGTTTCGGTTGGTAAAACTATTGACAAGTAAACAAATGGCCTAACAATAAGAGAACAAAGTCCACGAAAGAGCAATGGGACATATGAAATGAAAAAAACAAAATAATGTAACTCTATAAGAATTATCATGTTTGGTCGATGCAACAAAGTTATGCTTATCAAATAAAGCTTCTACATAAACTTGGAATTGCATGCGTTAAGCATAGTGCTAAGATTAATCAGTGAGGGATCCCCATAAGTTTTACACACATGGATCCAAAGAGCATAAAATAAGAATGCACAAATATTTTACATACTAAAGAGTACCTGGGCAATATCCTCCAGTAGAAACCTTTCTAATTCGCCAGAAAGTAATTTTGGCCTGATCTCTACGACCAATACCACCCACTGTGAAAATCAACAAAGAACAACAGATTATTATTTCACACTGGCCCTCCCTTGTAGTTCTAGTTGATACACTGAAGTTAAAAAATTTCAATGAAGAGCTACCTAAGTCAAGGGCTGGTATTAACACAATCAGCAAAAAAAATAGAAAAATAAAATTTCTTTTCTTCTCTTTTTTGGGGAAAGATTAGACAAATATTCTACTCACACTATTGAAAGGATGCATGCCATACTAATAGCACGTTGCCAAAGACGCTTCGTAAAAATATTTTTTTCAAACAAATGAAAAGAAATTGCAGTAAAAGTTGCTTGGAAAATTTTATACTTTTAAAATCACTTAATTATATAATAATATAATATAGCCTCCGACCATTGGGGGTTTGTGGAATACAAAGGAAATGATAATCTTTTTTAAGGATAGAGGAAGCAGTTACAAACATTAATTCTGAAGTGCCAATCTTTTGGTTCAAAAAAACACCAATCTCAAGGAGGATAGCACACCAATGTTCTTACAGGAATTCAGCAATACAAAAATAAAAATTTTAACTAGACAAAAATAAATTAGCAACATTTACCATAAAAACAAGTCTAGTTTTACTTCAATGCAGTATTAATTCATATTATTCACCTATTTAAGAACGTATTGAAGTGGATTTTCACCATATTATGGTTTTATATATCCTGCTGCAATGTGTTTACAGCAAAGGACAACCACAAATCATAATATAAATTAGAGAATCTTCTCCCAATATAACAATCGAGTTGAATCAATTTGTTGAGAATTGAATGACAAAAAAATTCACTTACAGAATTTGTGTCCACCAAAAGTTGGGAAACAAAACCCAAGCTGATGGCAGACTGGATGCTGATCACTGGCTTTGCCATCATGTTCGACCTATTCATCATCTGTCTTCTTCTTCTTCTTCTTCCGCTCATAGAAAGATTGCTGCTTCTGACCTCCAATTCCTTCAACTTTAAACCAGCATAATCATCATCATCATCTATTTTAATTTTGACCAAATCCTCGTCGTCTTTCACCTTGATCTTACTACTAAAGGTATTAGAATTTCTTGTATACCCGTCATCCAATCCAATAAAATCCGATCCATACTTGAAAGTCGAGGTCGAATTCAATTCTTCTTCACCAGTTCCGATCTCAATTCCCTTCTCATCTTTTTCCTTGAACCCTAATTCTGCATAAAGCTCGTACTCATCTGACCCTGACGAACTCGAATTCCGACTAACTCCTATCGACTTAGTAGTTAATTTGTCAGTATTCACATTTCCGACATTTGATCCGAAAGTGTTACTAAAATGCCTTGACCCGCCATATCTAGCCCTTGTGTCAACTGTATATGGGGATAAGACGAAAGACTGTTCGGGTACAGTACTCCGTCTCCAGTTGAATCTAGTAAAACATGAAATTCTTATTCCGATGGAAGAACAAGGGAAGAGCGTCGACGGAATACAGTTACACATGACGGAATCCTTAGCTGGAGACTGGTTAATCGAGAAACCGGTCGCCGGAAAAGAAAATCATCAGTTGAAGGGGAAGTTATTATTGCTGACCTTTCTGTTACCACGAGCACTGCCCTCAATTTCATTTCACTTATTAGTAACTAATTTTTAATCTCAGCCGCAATTAGAATGAATTACCTTTATTAGTTTTATTTTGTTTTGGCTTTTCTTTTTTTCCTTATGAAAACCTGAAACTGCGACTCTCTCTCTTTATATATATATATATTGAAACAGTCCTAAAATAAAAATAAAAAAGTGGTTCTACACTTATCCTCATTTTTGACCTACAAGCCTTACCCATAAATAAGACAAAGAAATATGGTTCCACTTTATTTAAAAAATACAAATAAAGTGGGATCATACTCTTTCGTCTTTTTTGCGAGTAAGTCTTGTAGATAAATCTAGAATTATTCAAAAAAAAAAAGGCTGATACTGAACATCAAAACGAATAAAGAAAAAAAAATAGATTAACAAACTTCTTTTAAATAGTACAAAAGAAATGAAAAAAATTTGAGTCATATTAATTAAATCATTTGCTACACGATTTTCATTACGTTCAACATGAGATAAACTAATCGACTCAAAGTAAGTTCTAAACTACATACTAGACATGCACAACAGGCCAGGCCAGGCCGGCCTAACAGGCTTTTTCCGTTAACCAGGTCAGGCCAGGCCTTGACTTTTAGGCCTGCAGGCCAGGCCGGGCCGGGCTTCTCCAAAAAAAATAGGGCCTGTTGAGGACTGCGGGCCAGGCCAGGCCAGGCCTAGACCGAGAGAGAGACAGAGAAGAAAGAGAGAATGAGGGAGCCACGAAATCGTCGGTTCCATATTTTTTTGTACGAACGTGTACAAAATTACAAATCAAGAAGACCAAATATTGAAAAATCCATCAAAATCACCATTTTTCATAATTTTTAGTATTGCTGCATAAAAATTAGAAATGACCCACAGTGATAATGACTATATAATTATATAATATAGGGTTGTCTGCAAATCACCATCACCCCAATTTGAATTAAATATTCACTCATAGACTAATAATCATATTATAATATAATATTGTGACGCCCCCAAATCTAGGCCCACACAGCCCAAACTTGAGTCGTTAAAATACTACAACAAAATTATTACAACAAAACACAACGTACAACAATACAGTGTATAATAATACACAACTAAGTCTTCACTATTATTGCCACACTATTATACAAAACGTGAAGACTATGATAACTATTCCTCGGACCCTCACTCCATTCCCCGGCTAGACCCTGTTATGTTTTCATCTCCTGTTGAAAAACAATGGAACAAAAGAAAGGGTGAGCTCAAATAGCCCAGTAAAGAATATCATGACTAAGATAATGACGAATACATTATCATTAGTCTTCAACAGTTGAGTTCTTGATAGAATACAATAGACTACAAGGTTTATATCAAAAACTGCAGTTAAATTCTTAAACAACGTTCAGATCAATAATAGCAGCGGAATGAGTAATCTATTAGAAGAATAATGCAGACTATAATGTCCACTCGGTTCTCTTTTTAGGAAAAACATCATCAACTTTTATCATCTGAAATATCATTAGTCAAGATAATACAAATTCACAGTTCCTGATCATAATCATGCACATCAACAGTTCATCTTTGTACTACGGGCCAAAGATATTCAATATAGCACCAACGGTCATGATTATACCAGATTCAGCCTTTGGTCATAATCATACCAAACAACAGTTCATCTTTGCACTACGGGCCAAAGAGAACATTCACCACGTGCCATAAAAGACACCGAACAGATGTATCGCCTTTAACCTATTATATCGCCTTTAACCTATCATCTGTTCAACAAATATATCACATCTGTGCCCCCGGCCACAGATATTCACAACAACTTGATTTTTGGATGATTAGAATGATATAAATGATGAACAGAAGAAATAGGATAATAATAAGTATCGGAAGTTTACTTTGTACAGATTCAAATAATGTCCAAATTGTCAACATGATGTGGAGTGAAATTTAAAAATGATATTCAAGATCCACAGTTCAGAATAACGGTTACAATTCAATAGAAAGGTTCACGTAAATAGGAAGGTTCAGTTGAAATAATGAAGTTCAACTATTATGGAACATATAATATTTTCAGGAATTATAGAAGCAATAGTTCCATAATAAATTTCGATTTAGGAGTATGAAAGAAAATAATATCCCTTACCGTAGCAGGTTTGATTAACAAAAGGTGAAGGAAATTAATACAAAGGGTTATTCACCAACAGGCGGCAATCCGCTCCGTAAGGTTATTCCCACAATTTAATAGAATTTGAGTACAAAGAGTTATTCACCAAACAGGCGGCAATCCGCTCCGTAAGGTTATTCCCACAATTTAATAGAATTTGAGTACAAAGAGTTATTCACCAAACAGGCGGCAATCCGCTCCGTAAGGTTATTCTCAGAGATTAATAATGAATGAATACGAAAGGTTATTCACCAACAGGCGGCAATCCGCTCCGTAAGGTTATTCCCACAATTTAATACATGGAAATAAAATGCACGTCTTATGAGTAAGGAAGAAACAATATTATTATCGAGAATCAAATAATGATAATCCCTTACCATAGTATGTTTGAATAATGGAAGATGAAAAAGATGGTATCCCTTACCTCAACACGTGACTGGATATTGATTTAAATGAGGTTGATTAACTTGAACAGTACACGTATACTTATAGATCTTCACAAATACTCAAGATGACTTAAGCACACTTAGAGAGAACTTTCACAAGAAGTATTTAGAGAGAGAAAGAAAGAACAAGTAAGGAAGTTTATGAAAAATCCTTAAGTTAAGGCTTCTATTTATAGCCAAAAATCTTATCATTCATTTAATCTAAACCATTCATTTAAAGATCATCTTTTAATCTACACCATCCATTTCAAATATTATATTATCTTTAATCTACACCATTCATTTCATATCACCTAATAATCACCTAACTTTATATTATAAACAAATCAATTTAATTATTCAACAATAATTCACACTTTAATCTACACCATTCATTTCATATCACCTAATAATCACCTAACTTTATATTATAAATAAATCAATTCAATTATTCAACAATAATTCACACTTTAATCTACACCATTCATTTCATATCACCTAATAATCACCTAACTTTATATTATAAACAAATAACTTTATCAATTCAATTATTATGACTAATTGTTATAAATACAGTATAGTTAGCTCTTAGATATCAAGTCAATAAATTAATGAAATACAACTGTTTAAATAACATCATAATAGAGATAACAATAATGTAAAATAAAGCATACGTTACTGTGTAATGACAATTATTGATTCAATAATGTGAATTACTGTGCATATGTTACTGTGACAATTATTAGGTTCAATAATTTTAAAAACAGTGCAACAACAATTATTGACTCAATGATACAAAATACAGTGTAATGACAATTATTAAATCAATAATGCAAAATACTGTGTAACAACAATTATTGAATTGATAATATAAAATATTATGCAGTGACAATTATCGATGAAATGATGCGTAACAGTTACGGTGTCAATTATCAGACCAAAAATATGAGACACTATGCAATACCGTGTGTTACTGTAGAGTACCGAGTGCTACAGAAAATACCAATAACTATCGTATGCTACTATTCTTTTATCACCGGTATTTTAACAGTTCCGTTGACTATTTTTATTTAAAAAGGTTATTTCTGTCGTTTTCTATATCCGACAAATATTCCGTTGTGGGGTCCACCAATAATTTGTTATTTCGGCGCCGTCGGACAAACGAATATTCCCCGACCAAACGAATATTCCCCCACAAAGCGAATATTGTCCGACAAAATAAAATTTGCACATAACATCCTTAACTTTTAACTTTATCGATTTAACCACTTACTGTTTAAAAAATATCTATATGAAGAAAAATTAAATTTTGTATTTCATAAAATTCGGGGTCTTACAAATATGATAGGAGAAATAGAAATACAATTTAGTATTTAATGTATCCCAGTTCAGTATTCTTGTCACTTTACCAAAAATCGAGGTAGACTTTAGCCAGGCCAGGCCGGGCCAGGCTTTTCCCCAGGCCGGGCCAGGCTTTTCCCCAGGCCAGGCCAGGCCGGGCTTTTGCTCTAAAATCGTGGCCTGTTTAAAGCCTGCAGGCCGGGCCAGGCCGGACCAGGCCTTTGACCAGGCCAGGCTTTGACCAGGCCGGGCCAGGTCAGATCAAGGCCAGGCCTAAGGCCGCGGGCTTTTTGTGCATGTCTACTACATACAATCACCAATAACAAATTCAGAGTACAATAAGTTAACACACGACATACATAATAGTTAAATAACATGCATATTATCACTCTCGATCAAACCTTAGAAATTCTCATATCAATAGCGAATAATATGGCACATTTAATTGCACAAGACTCGGCACAATAATCTCGAGATGTAGTTGAATAATTTACCGTACTTACAAATTATAATATCGTAGTCCCACATGTGAGATAATTTAATAATTTTAATTATTATTTTTTGAGTGAATTTTTGATAGGTTGAGATCACTTAAAAAAATATTATTAAGACAATATATTGATTTGTTTGGTATGCTAATAATTTAATTCAGACTCAAAATTTGACTTAAATTATTACATATAGTATAAGAATCGACTCTTAAAAATTTGGATCCGATCATCTGATTGAATTGTAAGAGACAAAGTTTTTGGGCTCTAACAAGGACGTTATGCTTCTATCATTAATATAACTTTTAGATGAATTTGTGGTGAACTAAGAATATGATGTATTAGACCTTTGTATGCTGATGATTTAATTTAAACTCAAAATTAATCTAGTTCACAACAGTATGTGCTTTAAGTGAAATAACTTATTATGTTCGGAATCAAATTTAAAAAGTTCAACCATAATAATATATGAGGATTCACAAAGTTTGAACTAATTTGGCAGGTTAAGTAATATCTTACAAATTTAACAAAATTGAGCATTTGAAAATTATATTGAGTTTTTAATATTCTGATTAAGGTTCTTCATAGATCTAAATATTTGAATTTTTTTAATTTAAACTTAAATATGATTATTTATTTTGTGTGAACACGAAAATTGTGTGTTAAGCCATGTATTTAGAGATTTATGTTGTTGGTCGAGGTTCCTTCTTCTTCCCATCCTTCAAACTCTAATTCATATTTTTTCGTAGAAAAATATTTGAGTAAGGATAGAACAAAATTCATTTTGTATCGAATCCAAAGAATTCATTGATTTCAGCCGAAGAAGTAATTTCACTCACATATTACTGGTTAACTATATTCTAGAGAGTTTTAAATACATAATAAGGTTTATTGATGTCATCTCAAGTTAAATTTAGCAAATTTAATTTAGAAAATGATCAAACTTGCCTTGAATATATGTTAGCGACTGGGTTGGGATAAAGCATTTTCACTATAAATTAAGTATTTACCATCAAACTCAAAACCTCTTTGTAATGGCACAGATACGTGACATTATTGAAAATCGTCAAAAATAATTAAAAATTAAATTACAATTATTTGATACTAGCATATTACTCCCTCAGTATATTTTGCACAAAAATTAAAAAAAATAAATTAGTAGAAAGAGAGTAGAAAAAGTTCCAAATTTATAGGCCTCACAAAATTACATAAATTGATGAGTCTTTCTTTTTTTATATACTACTTGACCTCACTAAATGACATATTTATCTCTACTTAATATACATACTATCATCCTTTAGAGGATAAAAAAATTATATCTTAGACCATCCTTTAAAGTACCAAAGAAGTATTATACTTTAAACTCGTGACCTAGTAAAATAAATTGTTATGTTTATGATATAATTTAAAATTTTAAACCTTTTTATGTAATAAAATCACGTGCTACTTGTATCACAAGTAATAATATACATGAAGGAGTTTAATACTTAATAACTTAAATTTTTTGGTCAAGTTGAATTTTAAACATGTGTGTTAGTGCCTTATGCGCATACATACAATGCGCATGCTCCTCGATTCTTTCCTAACAACTAGTATCAGAGTTACAGAAGATTGATCCTAGATTGGTGAACCTCTTCTAAAGCTATCAAATAAATTCATATTCATGTGGAGTGCTACTCGGTTCTCTCTCAACAACTAGTATTTCTTTTTACAGAAGATTGATCCTGAACTGATAAACCTTTTCTAAAGATATCAAGTAAATTCATATTCATGTAAGAAGAACTTTCAAAAATATTAAATGATAAACTACTTTTTAATATATTTGATAAATTGATAATGAAAATCACGAATAATGCTTAAAAGGAAAAGTGGACATCTATACATCAAGAAAATTGAGAAAATGATAATAAAAATCATGTAATAATTCTTAAAAGAAAAAGTAGACGTATATAAGTCAAGAAATTTGATAGGGATGTTCAACGAAAAACAAAATTAAATTTGAGATAGGAGAATTGACAAAATAAATATGATTAAATACTTACGAAAAGCGACAAAAAAATTAAAAATTAAAAAAATTGGCGCCCACTAAATTTAAAACATATTCTGAGTTTTGACCAGGTAATTTGAACCAGACTAGCAATATACTCTTATTGGTATGGGCCTTAAAGGTGGCATGCCGTTAGGTTGTGTCATGTATAGCAGCATATGAGTAGCAACCGGTTATCGTATGGCTCATTAACAAGCAGCGACACACGAAATTGTTAGATAGCATACACTTGTGCACGAGACTGCAAGGCAACGCGTATAGGCAGTGCATGAACACATTGGCTAGGCAGTGATGCATGGTAGTGAATTGTGGTATTCAGGCTAACACGACAGCATGTGACCCTCGAGCGTTAAGCACGCTAAGGAATGGCATGGGCAGACCCCAGCGTGCCAAGATGTATAACAGTGTGGGAACATGTTATGGTGCGACATAAGCTGAGATATTGATACACAACAATGTGCAGCAGGATGCACACACCAATGAGGCATTTAGTTAAACACCTAATAAACATGGCGGTTATGAGCAGTTGAGAGAGTGCTGGTTGCATTTCTAGGACTAGGTCATGTGACTTATAGGTCATTTGGACACTTGTAGCATTTAAGAACTACAAGGGTAGTTGGAAAATTGTCACCCCTTTGTTGGCAACAACTTATTGGTGCAATCCTCTTGATGGTTGAGAGTGTCAACCACTATATATACTAGTCTTTGGACAAATTATTTTCTAAGCACGAGATATGCATTTTGTAGGTTAAATATCTTTACCTTAGTCGGTGTATTCCTTAGGTTAATAAGAGATCAATAAAGGTTAGGATTGGTTCTCGTAAATACTTATGTTAGCTAGTGCGTGTGTGAGTTTAATTATATGTGAAATCTATGTTTATTGGCATGCATTTGATGGTCAGATTGTGTGTCATAACAAATCAAGACATTGGCTTGGTGTAGCATTTAGTCAAGCACCAGTTGACAATTAAATAGGCAGATGGTATGTCGAAATGTTGGGCAGGGGGCATACGAGGAAGGCATACACTGAACAAAGGTTGTTGGTGGCATGAGTTTGAACTTGATGTGTCAAGGGGGCTGACTGGTGCATGACATAACGAGGTGCAGTGGGTGTGCAGCATGGGGCGAGTGTGCAATGCGTAGGCCCTAGTTATAAGTGTGGCGTGCAAGGCTAGCACATATACAACATACGGTGGGCGTGCGTTGTTGGGTAGGCACATAACGCTCACTGATGGGCATAGCAGATGAGCTTATGGTGCTGAAAGTAGGCATATGGCTTGATTAGGCTAATAAGATGCATCGAAGGGCAGACGCATGGTAGTAGCATGCACATCGTGCTAATATACAAGTATGGGCTATGACCCTACTGACGGACGTTAGCATGCGCTAATGGCACATAGTGTGGGATTGGTTGACCAAGTTTGGGGGAAGACTCGGGCCATCACAAGGTAAAAATTTGGAGTTAATTTTAGCCTTGTGATAACAGATATCAGAGCATGGTTTCGAGAATCACAAAAAATTATTGTGTTCGTGGTAGAAGCGAAGGCAACAATATGTTGTCAAAAGTATTGGGACTTTGATAGTGAATGCAGCAACGGTGTTGCAAAAAATTCGTGACAGGAAAAATTATAAATGGTGTCAGAATTTTGGGTGTCAATCGATGTTGTTTGATGCATTTATACAGAAGTTTAACCCATTTTGTGAGGACAACTAGTCAAGGAAAACCTTGCAGCGACGATGTGGATAAGGCGACAATTAAGGGTTTATGGGACTTTGGTTGTTTGCTACAATTGATCAAGGGTATAGGACCTTGGTTTGAATGTTGAAGCAGCAATGTTAGTGAGTCAAGTTTGTGGCAAGTACAGATAAAAAGGCTGTCAAGGCTTGTTGAGGCACTTGCTTGATGCTATGGACAACACCTAGGGAAGGGGTGTAGGGCCAGATTTTGATGGTAAAATAGGTGAAATTTATGGGCTAAAGGGAGTGAGGTTTCTACGATAATGTCATTAAAGCATGGACAAATGGACTTGACTATGATAATGGCATGAAAAAATTATGATCAAGGGTAACTAAATGTTCTTGACATGGGCGGAATCACGATGGCTTCGTGGGCATACAAACTTGGTTATGAAAGCGGTTCAACATTTGTGCTTTGGGGGAGTCAAAGTATAATGGATATCTGATGGACTAGATATGAAGTGTTTTAACTCAATTTGATGAGGGTGTCGAGTATCTAAAGTGGGGAAAGTTTGATACGGGCCTTGAATGTGGCATACTATTGGGGCGTGTCATGGGTAGTAGCGTATGGGCAGCAACGGGTTGGGGCATTGGTAGACAACGATGAGCGAAACTGTTGGACAACATGCATTAATGCATGAGACTATAGGACAACGTGCATAGGGGTAGTGCCTGGGCGCACTGACTGGGTAGTGGTGTATAGCAGCGAGCTGTGACATTTAGGCTGGTAAGGTAACATGTGACCCTTGGGCACTCGACGCACTAAGGCATAACATGGGCGGAGCCCAGCATGCTAAGATGCATGACAGTGTGAGGACATGTCATAGTGTGATATGGACACACCACAGTGTGCAGCAGGATGCATACTTTAATGGGACATTTAGTCGAACACCTGGTAGACATGGAGGTTATGAGCAGTTGGGAGGTTGGTTACGTTTTTAGGACTTGGCCATGTGGCATATTGATAAGTAGATTTTATGTCTATTTATTAGATATTTTTATGCTTAATTATTTGTGAGTTTTTAAGTATTTTTAGTATTTTAGGTAATTTATTTAATTTAATGCTTTTTTTTATGTATTATTACTATTTTAAATATTTTTATATTATTTTTAAATTTATTTTGTAGGTAAAATAAAGAAATTAAAACTCAAGTGGCAAAATGGTAATTAAAGCTGTTGGATGGCAATATCGTAATTATGTTGAAGTTGGCGATCACTGGCAGTTTCGTAAATATCCGAAACATGCTAAGCGCCATGCGCGCATAATAGTTGGATAAGCAGCATAAGGCACAATGTCGTTTGGTGACTGCGGTAGCAGAAGAAGGGAAACTAGGCTTGGAAATCAACAACAGGCGTGTGTCACTTGAAGGAGGTGGCCAACAAATTTTTCTTCCTTTCCAAACGCATGGCAATGTGGTGGCTAACTTTTCAGCGTGGGTTCGAGGCGTGTATGGCTGAATATTCTTCCTTTCTTTTGCAGCGTCAGCGTGGGTTCTATTTGCAATGCATTAAAGGCAAATAAATAAATTTCAATTGTAATTTGGAGAAGGAATATTAATTAATTATTTTTATTTATTTATTTAGTATTTGTAAATTCTATTAAGGTTTGAAAAGTATAATTTCTATTAGGATTAGGAGGGGTATGTAGCTTATAAATAAAAGGTTTGAGATATAATTGGATATATAACTTTTTGCTAGAAAAATTATCTCTAATATTATTTGGGGCTTTTCATAGTTATGTATAGCTAAATTATTTTTCTTGATTTAAATGATTGAAGTCATCAAGATTTATACACTGTAAGATTTAATTTATTTTAATTGTTCAATTTATCTTTTGAGTATTTGATATTTTTTTGTGATTATTTACATGATTGATTCGTTTGATTGCTAGGGTGCACACTAGTTTATTATACGTTTAAATCTGCTGCTAAATTAAATATCAAATCCGTAATTATTTGGTCACTTTAATTTGCGAAGCAACTAAGATTAATAATTATTTTACAGATAAAAAAGTTATTGTATCTTAGGAAGAATATTCATCTAAATTAAATGCAGACGCTTGACTTGTGTTGTTTAGTTTAACAATCTCTCAATTTCTTAAAGCTACTAATATGTTAAATTTTTAACGTTTGTCTGAGGTTATTTAGTAGTAAGGGTTATTTAGATCGCTTGTTTCTGCTTAACTAAAAATAATGAGAGATAGAAAAATTATTTGAATGGAAAAAATTATTCCACGTTGACTATTTAAAATATAAATTGAGTTATTCTTGTGTCAATGATCAATCGTAAATTCTTGTGATGGTGGATGTTGACTTAAAGCAAAAAAAATTCTTCTCATTTGTTTCATTAAATTACTTGCATAATTATATTAGTTAATTTTATTTAAAATTATTTTTTTATTGAAAACCCCCCAATTTTGGTTTACAAAACATAAAATTAAATTAAGCATTCTATGTGGGATCGACTCTTATTTTCACTACTACATTAATATTTTTTTACAGTAAGATTTTATTTTTGGGTGTGTGTGACAGCACATCAAATTTTGGCACTGTTGTCAGGGAGTAATTTTATTTATTTTTCTGCTTTTGTAAATTTTATTTTAATTTAATTTTCATATTTTATTTGAGTTGTGCAAGTTAAGGATGAAAGTCGTGGCTAGAAATTGGACTTTGAAAGAGCTTGCAGCACCATATTTGAATCAACAACTTTTAAACATAACTTTTCCTAATTTATATGTTAACACTTCATTTGAATTAAAATCTGGTCTAATACATCTATTGCCCAATTTTCATGACCTTGCAGGTGAAGATCCTCACAAACACTTAAAAGAATTTCATATGGTCTGCTCAAGTCTGAAACATTTTGGAGTAACTGAAGAGCAAATTAATTTAAGAGTTTTTTCATTTTCTTTGAAAGACTTGGCTAAAGATTTGCTCTACTATCTACCCTCCGGAAGCATCACCACATTTGAAGAGATGAATAGATTATTCTTAACAAAATATTTTTCCACTTCAAGGATAACCAACATTAGAAAAGACATTTGTGGTGTGAGACAGAGTCATGAAGAATCCCTATACGAGCATTGGGAACGTTTCAAGAAATTGTGTGCAAGCTGTCCCCACCATCAAATCAGTTAGCTGCTCCTTATCCAATATTTTTATGAAGGACTTATGTCTACCGATAGAAGCATGATCGATACCGCTAGCGGAGGAGCTTTTTTAGATAAGACTCCCAAAGCTGCAAGGAACTTGATTGTAAATATGACAGCTAATTCCCAACAATTTGGTACTAGGCTCGATTTTTCATCTAAGAATAGTAATGAGGTAAATATTTCTTCTATTGAGCAACGAATTGATAGTCTAACCTCTCTTATTCGTCAAGTGACTGTAGGTAATACACAATAAGTGAAAACTTATGAAATTTGTACTGTAGTAAAATATCCGACGAATATGTGCCCCACTCTTCAAAAGAAGTCCTATGAATAAGTGAATGCAGCAGGTGATTTTCCTAATCAACCACAAAGGAGATATGATCCTTACTCGAACAAGTACAACTCCGGTTGAAGATATCCTCCTAATTTCAGTTATGGAAATCAACAAGGGAATCCATCTGCAGCTCAAAATTTCTCAAGCTACCAACAATACAAGCAGCCATATCCCAACAAACAACAGAGCCAATCATCTAATTCTAATATGTCTTTAGAGGATATGATTCAACAACTTAGTGCTAACACTTTGCAATTTCAACAGAAAAATTTACAATTTCGACATGAAACAAAGGCAAATATGCAAAATTTGGAAACACAGATGGGTCAAATGGCAACTGTAATCAGTCGATTAGAGGCGCAAGGTTCTGAAAAATTACCCTCTCAAACGGTGGAGAATCCAAAAGCAAATGTCAGTGCAATCACTTTAAGAAGCGGTTATGTGACGCCACCAAATCTGGGTCCACACAACCCATACTTGAGTCGTCAAAATACTACAACAAAATTATTACAACAAAGCACAACGTACAACAATACAGTGTATAATAATACACAACTTAGTCTTCACTATTATTGCCACACTATTTTACAAAACGTGAAAACTATGATAACTATTCCTCGGACCCTCACTCCATTCCCCGGCTAGACCCTGTTATGTTTTCATCTCCTGTTGAAAAACAATGGAACAAAAGAAAGGGTGAGCTCAAATAGCCCAGTAAAGAATATCATGACTAAGATAATGACGAATAAATTATCATTAGTCTTCAACAGTTGAGTTCTTGATAGAATACAATAGACTACAAGGTTTATATCAAAAACTGCAGTTAAATTCTTAAACAACGTTCAGATCAATAATAGCAGCGGAATGAGTAATCTATTAGAAGAATAATGCAGACTATAATGTCCACTCGGTTCTCTTTTTAGGAAAAACATCATCAACTTTTATCATCTGAAATATCATTAGTCAAGATAATACAAATTCACAGTTCCTGATCATAATCATGCAGATCAACAGTTCATCTTTGCACTACGGGCCAAAGACATTCAATATAACACCAACGGTCATGATTATACCAGATTCAGCCTTTGGTCATAATCATACCAAACAACAGTTCATCTTTGCACTACGGGCCAAAGACATTCAATATAACACCAACGGTCATGATTATACCAGATTCAGCCTTTGGTCATAATCATACCAAACAACAGTTCATCTTTGCACTACGGGCCAAAGAGAACATTCACCACGTGCCATAAAAGACACCGAACAGATGTATCGCCTTTAACCTATCATCTGTTCAACAAATATATCACATCTGTGCCCCCGGCCACAGATATTCACAACAGCTTGATTTTTGGATGATTAGAATGATATAAATGATGAACAGAAGAAATAGGATAACAATAAGTATCGGAAGTTTACTTTGTACAGATTCAAATAATGTCCAAATTGTCAACATGATGTGGAGTGAAATTTAAAAATGATATTCAAGATCCACAGTTCAGAATAACGGTTACAATTCAATAGAAAGGTTCACGTAAATAGGAAGGTTCAGTTGAAATAATGAAGTTCAACTATTATGGAACATATAATATTTTCAAGAATTATAGAAGCAATAGTTCCATAATAAATTTCGATTTAGGAGTATGAAAGAAAATAATATCCCTTACCGTAGCAGGTTTGATTAACAAAAGGTGAAGGAAATTAATACAAAGGGTTATTCACCAACAGGCGGCAATCCGCTCCGTAAGGTTATTCCCACAATTTAATAGAATTTGAGTACAAAGAGTTATTCACCAAACAGGCGGCAATCCGCTCCGTAAGGTTATTCCCACAATTTAATAGAATTTGAGTACAAAGAGTTATTCACCAAACAGGCGGCAATCCGCTCCGTAAGGTTATTCTCAGAGATTAATAATGAATGAATACGAAAGGTTATTCACCAACAGGCGGCAATCCGCTCCGTAAGGTTATTCCCACAATTTAATACATGGAAATAAAATGCACGTCTTATGAGTAAGGAAGAAACAATATTATTATCGAGAATCAAATAATGATAATCCCTTACCATAGTATGTTTGAATAATGGAAGATGAAAAAGATGGTATCCCTTACCTCAACACGTGACTGGATATTGATTTAAATGAGGTTGATTAACTTGAACAGTACACGTATACTTATAGATCTTCACAAATACTCAAGATGACTTAAGCACACTTAGAGAGAACTTTCACAAGAAGTATTTAGAGAGAGAAAGAAAGAACAAGTAAGGAAGTTTATGAAAAATCCTTAAGTTAAGGCTTCTATTTATAGCCAAAAATCTTATCATTCATTTAATCTAAACCATTCATTTAAAGATCATCTTTTAATCTACACCATCCATTTCAAATATTATATTATCTTTAATCTACACCATTCATTTCATATCACCTAATAATCACCTAACTTTATATTATAAACAAATCAATTTAATTATTCAACAATAATTCACACTTTAATCTACACCATTCATTTCATATCACCTAATAATCACCTAACTTTATATTATAAACAAATCAATTCAATTATTCAACAATAATTCACACTTTAATCTACACCATTCATTTCATATCACCTAATAATCACCTAACTTTATATTATAAACAAATAACTTTATCAATTCAATTATTATGACTAATTGTTATAAATACAGTATAGTTAGCTCTTAGATATCAAGTCAATAAATTAATGAAATACAACTGTTTAAATAACATCATAATAGAGATAACAATAATGTAAAATAAAGCATGCGTTACTGTGTAATGACAATTATTGATTCAATAATGTGAATTACTGTGCATATGTTACTGTGACAATTATTAGGTTCAATAATTTTAAAAACAGTGCAACAACAATTATTGACTCAATGATATAAAATACAGTGTAATGACAATTATTAAATCAATAATGCAAAATACTGTGTAACAACAATTATTGAATTGATAATATAAAATATTATGCAGTGACAATTATCGATGAAATGATGCGTAACAGTTACGGTGTCAATTATCAGACCAATAATATGAGACACTATGTAATACCGTGTGTTACTGTAGAGTACCGTGTGCTACAGAAAATACCATAAACTACCGTATGCTACTATTCTTTTATCACCGGTATTTTAACAGTTCCGTTGACTATTTTTATTTAAAAAGGTTACTTCTGTCGTTTTCTATATCCGACAAATATTCCGTTGTGGGGTCCACCAATAATTTATTATTTCGGCGCCGTCGTACGGCACGAATATTCCCCGACCAAACGAATATTCCCCGACAAAGCGAATATTGTCCGACAAAATAAAATTTGCACATAACATCCTTAACTTTCAATTTTGTTAATTTAACCACTTACTGTTTCAAAAAAAAATATATATGAAGAAAAATTAAATTTTGTATTTCATAAAATTCGGGGTCTTACAGGTTAAGAGATAGAAACTCTGAAAAAGACAGAGTCTGGACCCAAAGAGCAAAACAAACCAGAAGTGGATAATAAGACAGCAGATGATAGTAAAGAGGAAAACAGTGTTCTAGGTGACAATGGTACCTCTAAGCATACATTTTTACCTCTTTCTGATTATAAATCGATACTCCCTTTTCATCTTGCTTTAACTAAAAAAAGAAAATATGAGAAGGATTCAGATTTGTATGAAAATTTTCATAAATGCGAGATAAATATTCCATTGTTAAATGTTATTAAACAAGTACCTCGTTTTGCTAGATTTTTGAAAAAGTTATGTACACATAAGAGGAAATAAGTACTTAAAAGATATGAAAAGATACAAGTAGGAAAAAATGTGTCTGCAATAATTCAAAAGAAACTCCCTACTAAGTGCCAAGATCTAAGAATGTTTACTATCCCTTGTAAGATAGGTGACACTAGATTTGAAAATACCATGTTAGACTCAGGAGCATCCATTAATGTCATGCTACATTCTATATATGCTTCTTTGAAACTTGAACCTTTGAATAGAACTGGTATTGTGATTCAGTTGGCTGATAGATCTAACGCTTATCCTAAAGGTATAGTAGAGGATGTTCTTGTGCAAGTAAATAATTTGATTTTTCTTGCTGATATGGAGAATGTGGATCAAAATGCTCCTATTTTGTTAGGAAAATCTTTCTTAAAGACATCCAAGACTAAAATCGATATTCATAGTGGTACACTGACAATTGAGTTTGATGGTGAAATTGTTAAGTTTAATATTTTTGATACCATGAAATATCCTAATGATGCTAATCCTATTTACTATGTTAATGTGATTGATTCTTTAGTACATAAAGTTTCTGATGGAAAGGATGAATTGGAAACGATATTTAGTCTGAATCTTGGGAAAGAGAATGAGGAGTTAGTCTTAAGTACTGATTTGAAAAAAACTGTTGCGGCTGTGAATGGTTCTCTGAAAGTAGGTAATGATCCATATTTTGACTTACCAGTTCCTAACGAGAAATCTTTACCTTCTGTTTTGCAGGATCAAATTCTAGATTTGAAGCCTCTCCCTAATTATCTCAAAAGTTTATTCATTGAAGAAGGAGTAAAACCTTCATATCAACTGCAAGGAAGTTTGAACATTGGAGTAAAGATGGATGAAATTGTCAAAATTCAAGAGGGATGAGTGATGTAGTGTTTGAAAATGTTGTCAAGGCAATAACAATAAACAAATGCGTTGCTTGGGAAGCAACCCAAGGGGAGTATAATGTTTTTTTTTTTTTTGCATTTATAGTTTTGTTATTTGCGCCTTTTTCTTTGCCTTTTACTTTACATTGGAGACAATGTAAATTTTAAGTGTGAGGAAATGGATTTAGGAATTTTGTTATTTTATGTCTAATTTTTAAAAAATTTGAATTTTGTGAGTATATTCACTGCAAACCCTCACGAGACACAACTCGTCCACTTGGAGTAACCTTAAGGTTTAAAGGCTTGTTGCACATGTTAAGTGTAACCGTGTTTCCTACGAAAATGGAATAGTATTTTTTTTTATTTTTAGGATATGTCACTTGAGCAATAAGTTAATTGAATTTTATTTTTTTAGCCAATGATAAAATTTTGATTTTTATTTAATAACTCTTGAAAAAAAGATAAAGTTTTACTTAGTCTAAATTTTTGACCTATTATTAGTATTTACTATATTTAAGACTTTTTAAAATTTTTATGCACATATCCATACATGTTGAACTAGTTTTAATTTGGAGGAAGTTTATGTGATTAATTGTTGTAGAAGATGTGAATTTTCTCTATACCTTATTTTTATAATATTTTAAAGTCTGATATAGAAAAATATATGATTGAAGGATTGAGAGAAAAAAATAGTAACTAAAAAAAATAATTTAACTAGTTTGATTTTGTGGCCTTTGTTACTCGAGTTAGTAGATTTTTAGGGGTGTCTCTAAACCTAGTGTCCTAAAGCCAACAAGTTTGGGAGTAATTGGTTAAAAGCTCGCTACATAGATAACTCTGAAAAGCCTAAGAAAATTAAATATTGTACAATCAAGTATGCCAAAAAAAAATTGAGATGGAGCATAAAATGCACTCACTGAGAAAAAGTGTGAAATATGAAAAGAAAATGTGTATGAAGAGCAAATATTATTGAGGAAAAAAGAGAAAAAAACTTTGAATCCTTTAATTTTTGTTTTGTCTATATTAGCTTTGAGATATGTTAAAATTAAGTGTATAGAATGTTGAGTATCTCTCATTTAGCATTTGATTATATAAATTAATTTGAGTTCTAATTGGTTTGATGTATTTGGATTCACACACGCACAAAAAGTCTTGAGTAGAGTAAGGTTAATAAATATGTTGACATTCTAGATTTTACATGTTTTTGAAAAAAAATTTAAGTTATCATTAAAAATCTTTGAGGTTAATATTGAAATTCATATTGGCTTGTTGGTTAGGTATGTCGTTTGTTTATTAATTTTAATTTTATAATTTTTATTCTTATTTTGCTTGAAGATAAACAAATAGTTAAGTGTGGAGGTATTTGATAAGTAGATCTTATGTCTATTTATAAGGTATTTTATGCTTAATTATTTGTAAGTTTTTAAGTATTTTTAGTGTTTTAGGTAATTTATTTAATTTAATATTTTTTTTATGTATTATTACTATTTTTAATATTTTAATATTATTTTTAAATTTATTTTGTAGGTAAAATAAAGAAATTAAAACTCAAGTGACAAAATGGTAATTAAAACTGTTGGATGGCAATATCGTAATTATGTTGAAGTTGGCGACCGGTGGCAGTTTCGTAAATATTCGGAACATGCTAGGCGCCATGCGCGTATAATAGTTGGATAAGCAGCATGAGGCACGACACCGTTTAGTGACTACAGTAGTAGAAGAAGGGAAACTAGGCTTAGAAATCAGCAACAGGCGCGTGTGTGACACGCTTCAACGGTAACTTGAAGATGGTGGCCAACAGATTTTTCTTCCTTTCCAAATGTGTGACAGCTTGGCTGCTGACTTTTTCGCGTGGGTCCGAGGCGTGTATGGCTAAAGATTCTTCCTTTCTTTTGCAGGGTCAGCGTGGGTTCTATTTGTAATGCATTAAAGGCAAATAAATAAATTTCAATTGTAATTTGGAGAAGGAATATTAATTAATTATTATTTTTTATTTATTTAGTATTTGTAAATTCTATTAAGGTTTGAAAAGTATAATTTCTATTAGGGTTAGGAGGTTTATGTAGCTTATAAATAGAATGTTTGAGATACAATTGGATATATAACTTTTTGCTAGAAAAATTATCTTTAATATTATTTGGGGCTTTTCATAGTTATGTATAGCTAAATTATTTTTTTTGATTTAAGTGATTGAAGTTATCAAGATTTATACACTGTGAGATATAATTTATTTTAATTGTTCAATTTATCATTTGAGTATTGGATATTTTTCTGTGATTATTTACATGATTTATTCGTTTGATTGTTAGGGTGTGCACTAGTTTATTATACGTTGAAATCTGCTACTAAATTAAATATCAAATCCGTAATTGTTTGGTCACTTTAATTTGCGAAGCAACTAAGATTAATAATTATTTTGTAGACCAAAAGATTATTGTATCTTAGGAAGAATATTCATCTAAATTAAATGCAGATGCTTGGCTTATGTTATTTAGTTCAACGATCTCTTTATTTCTTAAAGCTACTACAAGGTTAAATCTTTAGTGCTTGTCTGTGGTTATTTAGTAGTAAAGGTTATTTAGATCGCTTGTTTCTGTTTAACTAAAAATAAGGAGAGATAGAAACATTATTCGAATGTGAGTAATTATTCCACGTTGAATATTTAAAATATAAATTGAGTTAATCTTGTATCAATGACCAGTCGTAAATTCTTGATGGTGGATGTTGACTTAAACCAAGGTTTTTTCTTCTCATTTATTTCATTAAATTATTTGCATAATTATTTTAGTTAATTTTATTTAAAATTATTTTTTTATTCAAAACCCTCCAATTTTGGTTTACAAAACATAAAATTAAATTAATAATTCTCTGTGTGATCGACCCATACTTGCACTACTACATTAATATTTTTTCAAAGTAAAATTTTATTTTTGAGTGCCTACGATAACACACCACTTATAGGGCGTTTAGACATTTATAACAATTAAAAACATCAAAGGCAGTTGGGGAACTGCCGCCCCTTGTTAGCATCACCTTATTAATGTAATCCTTTTGGTGGTTAGGGTGTCAACCATTATATATGTAACACCCCCTTCCCGACCAGTGGAAAGGGAGGCTACGCACGAACGAATTCTAAGCAGAATGTCAAAACAAAAAGGAACTCTCTTCACACTTGCCCTTGAATCCCCTTGCAAACCTGCCGGAAGAAAAACACAGCATGAGCCAAATGCCCAGTACGGATAAAGAGTGCGCAAATAAGAACTGAAATTGAATAACAAAATCAACTGAACCAAACTGAGATTAACAAAATCAACTGAACTGAATAACATAATCTTACTGAACTAATCTACTAAACTGAACTAATCTCCTGAACTGAAACTGATCTCCTGAACTGAATTGATTTACTGAACAACATAAAAGGCTGAATTGAATGGTTGTGTTTATTTCATACCGAGCTCAAAACAAAACAGAAATATACCTTGTCACAAAGACAAGTCAAAATACTGCCACACAGGCAGGCACACATTGGACTGCAGATCCAAATGTATGCAAAATCGGAAGGTGTGTTCGGCACAAACAACACCAAACCGCAGAACAGAACAGAACAGAACAGAAACTAGGGTCGACCCATACGCCTCCCACAACAAAACACCAATTGGCCAACTCCCATCGGAGCACACAAAATGGAGACGCCGTGGACTAATCACACTGCCACGGAAGTGTCATGCCTCGGTGCCAAGAGGACATGCCTGTGGTACCCCCACAGGTGGTTATAGCTCAGGTATACCCTACGGTACTTTCTAACAAAAATATCATGTCACAACGAATGCGACACAATATCACAAAAGGGGTTCTAATACGCACATGCTAAACCGAAACAAATCGACACAAAGTCTCCCAATTATACTTGCATGTACGTTTCTACAGAATCAAAATAAATACTAGACATGCTTAAGAGTACAAGATAAGTTGTGAATATCTAAAATCAAACAAAACTATCATATGCATTTGACTATGAACAATATATCGAAAAAATATCCAAATTCTAATGAAGAACAAAACAAACAAATTAAAATCAAAGGAATATTGCTGAAGGAGTACGGAATCCGTACCTGGAATACGCAATGTAATACCCAAAATTATATTCCAAAAACGACTCGTTAAATTCCCTCCGTCGAAACTAATAAAGGAACAAATAAATAAATAGTTAATTAATTGATTAAACTTTACAATTTATTTCTCTTAGGCGAATCCAAAATTCTTCTTTTATAAACAAACTTCTACCTAAAGTTATACATACATAAATATTCTAATCATGGTAACGTATATATTAATAAATAATAACTTTCTTGTTCTTCCGAAATACATATAAAAATATTTACAAAGTATTCTTTCCATTTTTAATTCTATTACAAACAAACAAATATTATTATTATTATTATTATTATTATTATTATTATTATTATTATTATTATTATTATTTTCTTTCAAAACTTTAAAGTTACAAAAATATTAATTTAATATTCTAAAATACTAATTACTAACAAAGATATACCAAAATATATTAACTAACAAACTAAATAGCATACAAAAATTTAAAACTACAAAATTATAACTAATACAGAAAATTAAATAATTACACAAAGAAAGAAAAAGAGACATACCCGAAATTATGAGGTTCGCAGTCCGCCCACGTCCTCGACACCGAAAAATATTTTAACTAAGGAGGTCCTTACTAAAAAGGTCCTCACACAAAAAGGTTTCCTCACATTGGGAAAAGCCTTAATGTTTGGTGTTAAAATAGGAAGGGGGTATAGTCATATATAGTGGAGGAAAGGGAGAATAGCTTTCAAAATGGGTGATGTGGGACTTCAACAAAAACAAAAAAAATTTGACCGGGTATTACATTACCTCCCCCTTAAAAAGGATTCCGTCCTCGGAATCAAAAAAAATAAAATAGGACGAACCTAATTATCAAAATATGCGAATACTTCGCTCGAATAGAATTTTCACAAAACAAACGAAATGATTTTCCTCCGAAATCTTATCAAAACAGATAGTGCACCATGTGCAACAGATGATAATGATAACTCTTCAGCACTAAGACACGAAATACGTTATACCCATAAGCTAATTGTGGAGGCAAAGCTAACCGAAATGCGACTTCGTCAACCCTTTCTAAAATCGCAAATGGGACAATAAAACACAGACTGAGTAGTTTCCCTAGCACCTTAAGCACTTCAAAATATCACAATCTCAATTCGAATTAGTTCTCAAATATTATTACTCCAAATAATATACCACTAAAATATCTAAATCACCATATTAAACTCCAAGTCATGTTTCATTATCTGCATAAACAAACTGCATACTCTAAACTATTTAAGGTCTCAAAATCTATAGAATTTCTTCACTTAATATATAACCATTTAAATAAATCAATCATTTCTTAGTGCAAACCTTAGTCTTTATATAACAAAACTCCAAAATAACTGCAAAATTTATCATTTGTCTCAATGATTAATCTAATTACCTCGAATATCTATAACTCAAGTTTATAAGAGATCATTTATACATACTTAATAGTTTTCACTTATCATATTGTCCCATCAATACACATACCTCACATCATCCACGAGCTTAACACAAATCCAACACGACCTATATCAAATCCTTATGTCTAAGATCATAACAGATTATTACTAAAAGAACTCTAACGATTAATTCTCCAAAATCAAATATACTTGCTGATACAAATACTCATATCATAATCATATTACATATATGATCATTTCTTAACTGTACAAAATATAACTTTATTTTCCTTAATGCTCTAATCACAATTCTTAACTAATATTCTTACTCCATTGTATAACAAAAATAACCTTGACAAATTATCTCCCTTTTCTCATATCAACTACAAATCAAAACAGATTAACATTTGATCAAAATCAAGACCAACCAAACAGAGAACCAAATCGAAACAAACTTATATGTCTGCCTAGTGATTTACTCATAACTCACAGATCAAGCCTAAAGGCAATCTACATAATCATAACTTAAGTTCTGACAGTCCATTCCAAGAATTATATCAAAGTCGTACATACGCATCGACCGAAAATTAGACCCACGAATCTTTATTTCCAAAACTAATAGAAACAACCTCGGCACAAATCAGAGATAACAAAAAAATTCTCATCAGAGCAGAATCTAAAGACTGAAATGGCACACCACGATGCCGAACAAAAGAATACGAAATAATCGAATGAGTAGAGTCAAACTCAATAAAAGTCTTATGACTGCCAATTAAAAGAGTGCCGAAACAGAATATTGCGCATCTATCACCTAATTATATGACAAGACGAACACACATCCTTCGTGGTGCCGACCAACATTGTCATCATTATCACCGCCTCCACCACCTCTAATGGTTTTACAAGCCCTCGACAAAACAAAACGGACGAAAGCGAAATTGATTTCAGGCAAATTCGACTACAAACGGATAGAATAACTGAACAGAATTTCAAACAGAACAAAAACCTAACCCAAATGTCTACCCATAACTCACAGGTCAAACCTAAATAGGTTTTCTACAAGAAAGAACCCTAGCTCTGATACCAACTCTGTAACACCCCCTTCCCGACCAGTGGAAAGGGAGGCTACGCACGAACGAATTCTAAGCAGAATGTCAAAACAAAAAGGAACTCTCTTCACACTTGCCCTTGAATCCCCTTGCAAACCTGCCGGAAGAAAAACACAGCATGAGCCAAATGCCCAGTACGGATAAAGAGTGCACAAATAAGAACTGAAATTGAATAACAAAATCAACTGAACCAAACTGAGATTAACAAAATCAACTGAACTGAATAACATAATCTTACTGAACTAATCTACTAAACTGAACTAATCTCCTGAACTGAAACTGATCTCCTGAACTGAATTGATTTACTGAACAACATAAAAGGCTGAATTGAATGGTTGTGTTTATTTCATACCGAGCTCAAAACAAAACAGAAATATACCTTGTCACAAAGACAAGTCAAAATACTGCCACACAGGCAGGCACACATTGGACTGCAGATCCAAATGTATGCAAAATCGGAAGGTGTGTTCGGCACAAACAACACCAAACCGCAGAACAGAACAGAACAGAACAGAAACTAGGGTCGACCCATACGCCTCCCACAACAAAACACCAATTGGCCAACTCCCATCGGAGCACACAAAATGGAGACGCCGTGGACTAATCACACTGCCACGGAAGTGTCATGCCTCGGTGCCAAGAGGACATGCCTGTGGTACCCCCACAGGTGGTTATAGCTCAGGTATACCCTACGGTACTTTCTAACAAAAATATCATGTCACAACGAATGCGACACAATATCACAAAAGGGGTTCTAATACGCACATGCTAAACCGAAACAAATCGACACAAAGTCTCCCAATTATACTTGCATGTACGTTTCTACAGAATCAAAATAAATACTAGACATGCTTAAGAGTACAAGATAAGTTGTGAATATCTAAAATCAAACAAAACTATCATATGCATTTGACTATGAACAATATATCGAAAAAATATCCAAATTCTAATGAAGAACAAAACAAACAAATTAAAATCAAAGGAATATTGCTGAAGGAGTACGGAATCCGTACCTGGAATACGCAATGTAATACCCAAAATTATATTCCAAAAACGACTCGTTAAATTCCCTCCGTCGAAACTAATAAAGGAACAAATAAATAAATAGTTAATTAATTGATTAAACTTTACAATTTATTTCTCTTAGGCGAATCCAAAATTCTTCTTTTATAAACAAACTTCTACCTAAAGTTATACATACATAAATATTCTAATCATGGTAACGTATATATTAATAAATAATAACTTTCTTGTTCTTCCGAAATACATATAAAAATATTTACAAAGTATTCTTTCCATTTTTAATTCTATTACAAACAAACAAATATTATTATTATTATTATTATTATTATTATTATTATTATTATTATTATTTTCTTTCAAAACTTTAAAGTTACAAAAATATTAATTTAATATTCTAAAATACTAATTACTAACAAAGATATACCAAAATATATTAACTAACAAACTAAATAGCATACAAAAATTTAAAACTACAAAATTATAACTAATACAGAAAATTAAATAATTACACAAAGAAAGAAAAAGAGACATACCCGAAATTATGAGGTTCGCAGTCCGCCCACGTCCTCGACACCGAAAAATATTTTAACTAAGGAGGTCCTTACTAAAAAGGTCCTCACACAAAAAGGTTTCCTCACATTGGGAAAAGCCTTAATGTTTGGTGTTAAAATAGGAAGGGGGTATAGTCATATATAGTGGAGGAAAGGGAGAATAGCTTTCAAAATGGGTGATGTGGGACTTCAACAAAAACAAAAAAAATTTGACCGGGTATTACATTACCTCCCCCTTAAAAAGGATTCCGTCCTCGGAATCAAAAAAAATAAAATAGGACGAACCTAATTATCAAAATATGCGAATACTTCGCTCGAATAGAATTTTCACAAAACAAACGAAATGATTTTCCTCCGAAATCTTATCAAAACAGATAGTGCACCATGTGCAACAGATGATAATGATAACTCTTCAGCACTAAGACACGAAATACGTTATACCCATAAGCTAATTGTGGAGGCAAAGCTAACCGAAATGCGACTTCGTCAACCCTTTCTAAAATCGCAAATGGGACAATAAAACACAGACTGAGTAGTTTCCCTAGCACCTTAAGCACTTCAAAATATCACAATCTCAATTCGAATTAGTTCTCAAATATTATTACTCCAAATAATATACCACTAAAATATCTAAATCACCATATTAAACTCCAAGTCATGTTTCATTATCTGCATAAACAAACTGCATACTCTAAACTATTTAAGGTCTCAAAATCTATAGAATTTCTTCACTTAATATATAACCATTTAAATAAATCAATCATTTCTTAGTGCAAACCTTAGTCTTTATATAACAAAACTCCAAAATAACTGCAAAATTTATCATTTGTCTCAATGATTAATCTAATTACCTCGAATATCTATAACTCAAGTTTATAAGAGATCATTTATACATACTTAATAGTTTTCACTTATCATATTGTCCCATCAATACACATACCTCACATCATCCACGAGCTTAACACAAATCCAACACGACCTATATCAAATCCTTATGTCTAAGATCATAACAGATTATTACTAAAAGAACTCTAACGATTAATTCTCCAAAATCAAATATACTTGCTGATACAAATACTCATATCATAATCATATTACATATATGATCATTTCTTAACTGTACAAAATATAACTTTATTTTCCTTAATGCTCTAATCACAATTCTTAACTAATATTCTTACTCCATTGTATAACAAAAATAACCTTGACAAATTATCTCCCTTTTCTCATATCAACTACAAATCAAAACAGATTAACATTTGATCAAAATCAAGACCAACCAAACAGAGAACCAAATCGAAACAAACTTATATGTCTGCCTAGTGATTTACTCATAACTCACAGATCAAGCCTAAAGGCAATCTACATAATCATAACTTAAGTTCTGACAGTCCATTCCAAGAATTATATCAAAGTCGTACATACGCATCGACCGAAAATTAGACCCACGAATCTTTATTTCCAAAACTAATAGAAACAACCTCGGCACAAATCAGAGATAACAAAAAAATTCTCATCAGAGCAGAATCTAAAGACTGAAATGGCACACCACGATGCCGAACAAAAGAATACGAAATAATCGAATGAGTAGAGTCAAACTCAATAAAAGTCTTATGACTGCCAATTAAAAGAGTGCCGAAACAGAATATTGCGCATCTATCACCTAATTATATGACAAGACGAACACACATCCTTCGTGGTGCCGACCAACATTGTCATCATTATCACCGCCTCCACCACCTCTAATGGTTTTACAAGCCCTCGACAAAACAAAACGGACGAAAGCGAAATTGATTTCAGGCAAATTCGACTACAAACGGATAGAATAACTGAACAGAATTTCAAACAGAACAAAAACCTAACCCAAATGTCTACCCATAACTCACAGGTCAAACCTAAATAGGTTTTCTACAAGAAAGAACCCTAGCTCTGATACCAACTCTGTAACACCCCCTTCCCGACCAGTGGAAAGGGAGGCTACGCACGAACGAATTCTAAGCAGAATGTCAAAACAAAAAGGAACTCTCTTCACACTTGCCCTTGAATCCCCTTGCAAACCTGCCGGAAGAAAAACACAGCATGAGCCAAATGCCCAGTACGGATAAAGAGTGCGCAAATAAGAACTGAAATTGAATAACAAAATCAACTGAACCAAACTGAGATTAACAAAATCAACTGAACTGAATAACATAATCTTACTGAACTAATCTACTAAACTGAACTAATCTCCTGAACTGAAACTGATCTCCTGAACTGAATTGATTTACTGAACAACATAAAAGGCTGAATTGAATGGTTGTGTTTATTTCATACCGAGCTCAAAACAAAACAGAAATATACCTTGTCACAAAGACAAGTCAAAATACTGCCACACAGGCAGGCACACATTGGACTGCAGATCCAAATGTATGCAAAATCGGAAGGTGTGTTCGGCACAAACAACACCAAACCGCAGAACAGAACAGAACAGAACAGAAACTAGGGTCGACCCATACGCCTCCCACAACAAAACACCAATTGGCCAACTCCCATCGGAGCACACAAAATGGAGACGCCGTGGACTAATCACACTGCCACGGAAGTGTCATGCCTCGGTGCCAAGAGGACATGCCTGTGGTACCCCCACAGGTGGTTATAGCTCAGGTATACCCTACGGTACTTTCTAACAAAAATATCATGTCACAACGAATGCGACACAATATCACAAAAGGGGTTCTAATACGCACATGCTAAACCGAAACAAATCGACACAAAGTCTCCCAATTATACTTGCATGTACGTTTCTACAGAATCAAAATAAATACTAGACATGCTTAAGAGTACAAGATAAGTTGTGAATATCTAAAATCAAACAAAACTATCATATGCATTTGACTATGAACAATATATCGAAAAAATATCCAAATTCTAATGAAGAACAAAACAAACAAATTAAAATCAAAGGAATATTGCTGAAGGAGTACGGAATCCGTACCTGGAATACGCAATGTAATACCCAAAATTATATTCCAAAAACGACTCGTTAAATTCCCTCCGTCGAAACTAATAAAGGAACAAATAAATAAATAGTTAATTAATTGATTAAACTTTACAATTTATTTCTCTTAGGCGAATCCAAAATTCTTCTTTTATAAACAAACTTCTACCTAAAGTTATACATACATAAATATTCTAATCATGGTAACGTATATATTAATAAATAATAACTTTCTTGTTCTTCCGAAATACATATAAAAATATTTACAAAGTATTCTTTCCATTTTTAATTCTATTACAAACAAACAAATATTATTATTATTATTATTATTATTATTATTATTATTATTATTATTATTTTCTTTCAAAACTTTAAAGTTACAAAAATATTAATTTAATATTCTAAAATACTAATTACTAACAAAGATATACCAAAATATATTAACTAACAAACTAAATAGCATACAAAAATTTAAAACTACAAAATTATAACTAATACAGAAAATTAAATAATTACACAAAGAAAGAAAAAGAGACATACCCGAAATTATGAGGTTCGCAGTCCGCCCACGTCCTCGACACCGAAAAATATTTTAACTAAGGAGGTCCTTACTAAAAAGGTCCTCACACAAAAAGGTTTCCTCACATTGGGAAAAGCCTTAATGTTTGGTGTTAAAATAGGAAGGGGGTATAGTCATATATAGTGGAGGAAAGGGAGAATAGCTTTCAAAATGGGTGATGTGGGACTTCAACAAAAACAAAAAAAATTTGACCGGGTATTACAATATATATACTAGGGTTTGGACATATTATTTCTTAAGTATTAGATACGCATTTTGTGGGTTATATCTACAGGCTTTGGTCGGTGTATTCCTTAGGTTGATAAAAGAGCAATAAAGGTTGTGATTGATTCCCGTAAATACTTGTGTTGGCTAATGTGTGTGTGGGTTTAATTATATATGAAATATGTTTTATTGGCATGCATTTTAATGGTAAAATTGTGTGTCATAAAAAGTCAAGGGGTTGACTTGGTGTAACATTTAATAAAGCACTGATTGACAAACAAGTAGGCAGGCGGTATGTTGAAACGTTGGGCAACGAGTGTGTGGGGAAGGCATACGTTGCACAAAAGCTATTGGTGGCATGAATTTGAACTTGGGGGGTCAAGGGGGCTGACTGCTGTATGACGTGACGGGGTGCAACATGTGTGTTGCATGGGAAAAATGTGCAGTGCATAGACACTGGCCATGGACTTGGCCTGTGGGGCTGACATATATACAATAGATAGTGGGTGTGCGCTGCTGAATAGGCATGCGACTTTCATTAATAGGAGCAACAAACGTGCTTGTGGTGCTGAAGGCAGACGCATGACTTGACTAGGTTGATAGGATGTGTCGAGCGACAGACGCATAGTATTGGTGTGCATAATGTGCCAACAGACAAGCATAGGGTGTGACGCTGTTGATGGGCGTTGGTATGCTCTGATGGCGTACAATGTGAGATTGGCTGACCAAGTTTGGGGGTAGACTTGGGCCATCACAAGGCCAAAATTCGGAGTCAATCTTAGCTCTGTGACACCTACCATGCCAAAAAAACATCGATTTAAATAAAGAATATACTCCTCTGAAAAAAGGAATATATTAAAAATTTAGTTATTCCCCTGACCAAACATTGTGCATTTTCAGGAGGACTTCTAATGTAATCTTTTCCTAAAACATATCCCTAATAGTTATTTAAAATATATTAGCAATAGTAGAAATAATTTAAATTTATGTAAAAAAAATATAATTGATGCTAATACTAATAATTTCAAGCTTTTTATAAATGTATTTTTAATTTTCAAATGAATTTAAAAAAAATAAATTCACAATTTAGGGATATAAGGTATTCTTTATTATTCTAAAAATTATTTTACTGATTTATTTTAAAATGAAACTGACAGTTATTTATTTTAATAACTGGGGTAGAAATAAGTAGCTGGGAATTGTGTTCTGCTCCCGTACGATACCATACCACTCAATTGGTAGTCTATTTTCTTACGCGCGATCGTATGGGAAAGAAGTGGCGACGCAAAGCCCTCGGATTCTCTTTCTATTAATCACCAATTAAATTTATTTATTTATAAGCAAATTACAGAAGAGGCGTCTCAGGAAAGGCCCGTCCTCTTTGCAGCGCATCCTTCCTCCCTCCCTCCCTCCCCCTGCACCCCCTGCTCTCTCTAGGTATTCTTCTTCCCGTTTTCTCTCATTATCTTCTTTCTTTTTTTCTTTTAGATTATCATCAGAAAGAAGTATACATTAGCTTCATATTTTTTTATTATTTACAAACATGGTTAAAGAAAAAAAGTAAAAAGAAGAGGGAAATTCAAAACTTTCCTATTTCTTTTCCAGTAATTCTTCCGTAAAACTGATTCAAACCCTTTGTGTGAAGGGATCTGAAATCCCAATTATTGGGTTCTATTATTCCTGAATGAGCTCTAAGGACCTTGCATTCTTGGATCTCTTCTCTTTCAGTTTTTGGATACCTACTCTTAATTTCACTTATAAATTCCTTTTGGGTACTTCAATTTTTGCTAATTTAACTCGTAAATTTTGTCCCTTTATTAATTCCATACTTCTTTCTTCTTCTGATTTCATCGCCCATTAAATGTGTGTAAGGCTTTCTTTGAAACAAATGAACTGCAGTGTATCATCTTTATAATTCCTTGTATGATGATGTGATCTACTCAGTAGTCAGCGCCTCCGTTGTACACATGCCCATATGTGGTTTTTGATACATTAGAACTATGCTATGTAACGGTTATACTAGTTATGTAAACTTTTTCTTAAGATGCAGTGTACAACTGAAATAAAGTATATTGAGAAAGGTGCACCTTTTTTTTTTTTCTTCTTTAAAAAATGTTTTCTACTACCTTTCTGTTTCTCACCCCCTCACCTTCTATAGTATAATAATAACATGGGTATGTGATTTTGGTACAAGATGAATTAAAACTTAGGTGATGAAGCACAGATTATAAAAAGTCAGGAAATTTTAAGATTGTTACTTTATTTGCTAAACTTACTTTTTTGGACAAGTAAGATGAATATTAAACACATATAGCACAGGCCAACCAAAAAAAGTTATATATAGTCATTTTATAGAGGTGCAATTTAGTTTTCACTTCACTCAGTATTTGTATTGCAAATAGCTAAGCTCAATACTGGAATCTTGTGCTTTGACAAGACCATGTTGTTATACCTTCAACATGTGTGCTTGTATTCTGTCGGCAAGTTTGTAACTTCTCACCTCCTGAAATATGTCGTTCCACTTGCCTGTCTATCCATCTCAACCTTACAATTGAACATGTTACAAAGCTCTCTTTCTCTCTTTACTCTTCACTTTTTCTACATTGTTTATTAACAGTGTTTTACATTTTGCATATGAAAAGTGTCACCTGGATGTATTGCCTTCACAGAGGTGGCATAGAACTTATATTAAGATCATGCCTTTTTATATATCCTTCCTAGCTATTGAAGGACTTGCATAGCTCTTGTGATTGTCACTAATGATCACTTTGCAGCCAGCGCGCATGCACGCACGCACACCCACGCACGCACACACACATATATATTATAGTTGTCATGGCGTTGCCTAGGCGAAGACTAGGCGTTTTGGCGCTAGAGAAGGATAAGACGACACCTTGGATGCCACGCCACCAAGGCTCACGTCGTGGTAGCTGGTCCAAGTTAAGTGATTTTGTACCCATGACGTATCATAACTCATAGACTAGCTACATGGCGTAATTTTATTGCTTATTAGACTTGTAATGCTCGTTGATTCTTTATTTTTTACGTACCGTTTATTGACTTGTTCTTAAGTATTCATATAATTGTGTTTTTAACTGTATTCTATAATATTAGTTATTATATTTTGAGTTTTAATTCGTATAACATTTTATTGTCCAATATACTTTTGAAGTAGAATAAATAATATATAAGTTACACATTGTTAACGATTTGTCGTTATACGGACGCCATGGCGGGTGCCTTGTCACCTAGGCGTCCTGGCGGTCAACTACCGCCGCGTCTCACCGTGGCGTCATGACAACTGTGATATATACTTATTTTGAACTGTATTTACGGTTGAGACGGTACATATAACAACTGGTTGAGGCAATTAATTACACAGTATTATTGCCTTACTTTTATATCTTTAATGTGTTAATAAAAAGTGATTGGGTATGTAATGAGGTGCAACTGCAGCTATAGTTTAACAGTTTTGCATCATTAACCTTTTGCATCTTGGATTCCAGATTTGCCATCCGGATCTTCATGAATTCAAGAATCGTTATTGCATCCGTCGTTTCCTTTCAATCGGGAAACGGGAACTTCTTTTGCTGGATTTTGGTTCGCTTACTCTCAAAGTTCTTTAAAACTCTGACTGTACACATGAACTTCCATTTGATTAGGGCCATTGATAGGAGTCTTTCAGCAGTTTGCAGCTTCACGTTGTTTGAGGAGATCCATACGTAGTACTGACTAGTTTAACCATCTGCTTTCCGAACCAATATTGAAGCATGGTTTCTTCCCAGTTAACTTCTCTCAGAAAGAGCATGACGTGCAAATCCTCTCGGAGCCAGTTTCTCTTCTCTATGAGCCCTCCTGATGTTGTTCCAATAGATAATGTTGAACTAGAATTCTCTGACATATTTGGTCCTCTACCAGTTCAGGACTTGAATGAAAGTTAATAAGAATTCTGGAACTTTGGTGCCTGTAGGAGATGAGAGTGAGTTTATCTACGATGATCCAGTAGTCATATACAGCCGATCACATTCTTTGGTTGGTCCATCTGCCTGTGGTAATCTGTCACTGAGACTCAGCAAGCTCACCATCCATGAGACAGAAGATTCAATGGAATTTCTAGATTGCACCGGTGATGAGGAAACTCTAGAAGTTCAGGAGGTTTCCGATAATGGTACTGCTGTTAAGGAACACTTGGTTCATGGTGATGACAATTCCATGAAGGTCCAGAGTATAGGCCTTGAAGATTTTGAGGTTATGAAGGTAGTTGGGCAGGGTGCATTTGCGAAAGTATTTCAGGTGAGAAAGAGGGGTACCTCAGAAGTATATGCAATGAAGGTCATGCGGAAAGATAGGATTATGGAGAAGAATCACACTGAATACACGAAAGCAGAGAGGGATATTTTGACAAAGATAGATCATCCCTTTATTGTTCAGCTCAGATATTCGTTTCAAGTAATCTTTCATTCACACAAATTAATTCCTTGACATCTATTTTCTTAATTGTTTCTGTGTTTTCTGTATTTATGAGTGTTCATTTTGAATTCCCTCATCCTAATTTTTTAAATTTGAATCTATAATATGATATACAAGTTTGAATATTTTCCCAAGAGTTTGCATAAATTTTATCTTTTACTTTTTTAGTGATAATTGAATTTATATAATCCTTTCTGATTTGCAGACCAAATATAGACTGTATCTTGTGCTGGATTTTGTGAATGGAGGGCATCTCTTTTTTCAGCTATACCACCATGGTCTTTTCAGGTATCTTCTCTCTTTTTAATCTTTTATGATTTCTTAGATGCTGGAAACGTGAAGTTGATAATACGTGGAATATGTTTTAGGGAGGATCTGGCACGTATATACACTGCAGAAATTGTTTCGGCTGTGTCTCATCTCCACAAAAATGAAATTATGCATAGGGATCTCAAACCAGAAAATATCCTACTGGATGCAGATGGCCATGTACTCATATATATATATACACACACACACACTTACATATTTCTTTATTTTAGGCCTTCTTCTTTTTCTAATTTTTTTTCTTATTGTAGGCATTGTTGACTGACTTTGGCCTGGCAAAGCAATTTGAAGAAAATTCAAGATCAAACTCCTTGTGTGGAACGATGGAATATATGTCACCTGAAATCATTCTTGGAAAGGGCCATGATAAGGCTGCAGACTGGTGGAGTGTTGGAATCTTGCTGTTTGAGATGCTTAATGGGAAGGTTAGCATATTTTAATAATCTGTTTCTATGAATTATATTGGTTCTCTGTTATGGCCTTTTACTCATTTGGTCATGCATATACTTACGTAGAAATGTAGAATAAACAACTCTTCTTATTTACTTTATTAGTCTTATATGTATGTGGGAATGTTTGGTGCTTGAGTAGGGAATAATTCCTAGTTTTTGAAAGTTGATGTACTACCTTCATTCCAAATGTAATTGATCATCTTTCAAACTTGGGATACCCCAAATTAATTGACATTATTCTATTGTTAGTGCATTAATTGTGCAATTTGACTATATTAGAAAGGACTAACGACATTAAAAGCCAATGAACTCTTAGTTTGTTTTGTTCTTAAACAACCATGTATTTTTATGTTTTAAACATTAAACTCGATATCACTTCACCACACGAACTTAGCACCCCTTAGTTGACTTGATGGAATGGGTGATGTAGTTTTCATTTTAATTTTCTGTTCATGAAAATGACATGAAGGATATTAGGGGGATATTATGTACTAATGACTGATGACCTGACATATTTTCTCTTTTAACTGTTGCATCGGCACTATCTTGGCTTCTACTTCATGATTTAATCAGTATGTGTGTGAATATTTACATCACTACTAATCCCAAGTCCTTGGCTTTTCTTCTACGCTTCTCTATTGAACTTACCAATCAACCTAAATAGGAAGATCAAATTTGGATAGTAATTGCCTTGCTTGTGGTGAAACTTCAAGGGGGTTTGCTAACTCGTCTGGTTTGGAAAATATTGACAAACTTGAACTTAAAAGTACTGTTTTAAATTATTTCTGATACTATTATTTGCATGCATGAATTAGATTATGTATTTTGATTATGTCCCCTTCCACTTGCAATGGCCATCATACTGGTCCAAAGGTAGTTTAGATTTGAAAATTAAGGGGAAATGCATAATGTTGAGATCTTATTAATGGTGTACCCTGGCTCACTCGAAATTCCTTGTCGGTTTTGGGTGGTCCATATGTTTAGTTCAGTTATCACTGTTATGATTTGAAAAAGAATCTAAGCTTAGAACAATTTTAACATTACACCTTAACTTATTGGCTTTTCTATTCATATCTTCTCTTGTAAAATTCCCAACTTCAGTCATTAAGAAAAGAAAAAAAAAATCGTTTTGGAACTTCTAATGGTTTTGATCATCTCCTTGTGCAGCCTCCTTTCAGTGGTGGAAATAGTGAGAAAGTTCAGCAAAAAATAGTAAAGGATAAAATTAAGCTGCCAGCATTTTTGTCAAGTGAAGCACATTCTTTGCTGAAAGGGGTAAACTCGTACATCCTCCAACCTAATTTAATTATTCTATATCTGCGTGAAGTTCTTTCCCCTTGTTGGCCAAGTAAAGTGTATTCTATGGACAGATGGACATCTGACATGGAGAGGGATCTTTAGGGGGATCTCATGGACTTGTAATGAAGACATGCTTGATGGGTGAATTTGAGAAATTTAAATAGTGGACTTCTCATTGATCATGAATAAAAGATTAAGTTCCCTACATTGTTATTTTAAATAAAATGCAAATTGCCACGTGCGGTTTAGCTAAAATCCCACTTGACGACATGTGGTCCTAAATAGTATATAAATGAAAAACACATTTAGTTTTGTGCCAAGTCACAGAGTAAAACACGTCACTAATTTAGGGACTCTGGAACTTATCTCAAAACCACTAGTGGATTTTTGTAACTCTTAGGACCACAGGTAACCAGGTAGGATTTTGGGTAAACCACATGTGGTCGTTTGTATTTTACTCTTGTTTATCTTTTCATAATTTTAAATGTTGATCGTAAAACTGATAGTTTATTATTTATTTGGGTATTTTAGCTGCTACAAAAGGACCCAAGCAAGCGCTTTGGCAGTGGTCCATCCGGGGGTGATGAGATAAAGCTCCATAAATGGTTCAAGCCAATTAATTGGAAGAAATTGGAGGCTAGGGAAATTACGCCGAGTTTTTGTCCTGAAGTTGCAGGAAAACATTGCATTGCCAACTTTGATAAGCGCTGGACAGACATGCCACTGCTGGACTCTCCAGCTTCCAGTCCAAATGCTATTGGGAACCCTTTCCAGGGCTTCAGTTACGTGAGGCCTGCAGATTCATTTCTTCAGAAGAATAGTTCCTTGTGCTAGGATGGTATTTATGTGCAAGGTTTTCCACCTTCATAATATTTCGTAGGTGGTTTTTTTTAGGTAGTCCCTGATAAGTTCATTTGGTATAACACAATTTGAGTGAATGTATTGGCCAACTGTTTGATTAGGATTTCTTTATCAGCACGTGTATCTTCACATGGACATAAACCTTTCCATACTGACTTGTTAGTAGGCTCAAGTATTTGGGGTTTTATATCGAAAGATTGGCATAAGCTGCTTGTGAATTTCTGGTACGGTATGTTTGAGTGGGCAGAACATTATCGCGTCTTGATCCAATAGAGGACCTTGTGACATTGCAGCTTGCAGTTTTTCTTCAAGACAGGCATTCAATTTTAGCTTGCTAATGACATGCATGATTATCTATGGAAGAAGGCCAATAAGTAGGATGTTAAGCCAAGTCTAGTGCCTATGATGAAATTAAATGTTCTCCATTCTGCTGATTTGAATGTGTCATGCTGTCAAAAATAATGTTGGTTTAACTGTGTGAAAGCCTCTTTCATATCCACGTGAAAGAGTGTACTTGGTAACATTGTAGAAAAATTTAAGATTTTTTTTTATTGGAACAAAGAATCTTTTAGTTTAATCGAGAGAGCACTAGATAACAACTCTAAAGAATTTTTAGATTAATACTCCAGAGTTGTATGTTCTCAATCTGTTATCGTTATGCATAAATAAATTATTTAATTTACCACCAAAATTTTATTCTAAATAGTTTTTAAAATTATTTTCCAGTCACAAATTGAATAATCAATAAATATATTTTTTTCCCTATATATTACCAACTTTTCTACCACTACAAATGAATATAAATTAACATAATACTAACAAGGATAGTTTAAAACTGAGACAAACAGTAGTAGGTGTCAAAAGTAAATTTTATCGAGGTTGGGATGGGAGATAAATGAATTGCTGTTTTCTCACTCTCCACACAACCCACGATCCAATGGATAAACCTATGATTGACATGAAAATTCCGTTGCTAGTTTATCAAACTAGCACTCTACCCTTCCTTTTCTTCTTCTTCTTCACCACTACTACTAGTACTATTATTATTCATGGCCTCTCTGCTTCCAACAACTCTTCAACAGAATTTAAACCACATTTGTTTCTCTCCTTCAAGACCCCTATCACAAACCCGTCTCTGGACGCCTTACAAAAGAAACCCATTGAGGTGCAATGCATTTCTTGATAACATCTCTTTAGACAACACTCTTCATCTCGACCAAACACTGTCCCTGTCCCCAGTTTTTCAATCCGGGTATGCTCAGTTTCAGAGATTTTCTGGGGAATTACCAGAAACTGAGAAATGGGGAATTCTTGTTTTTGGTGGGATTATTTGGATTTACTTAACTGCTAGGCCAGGTGTTCTTATTGGTGCCATTGATGCATATATTCTGGCTCCTCTGCAGAAGGGCGTGGACAGTTTACTCGGGAAGAGGAGCCTGAAGAGGTCTGATTTCTTAATAGGGGACAAATTGGGAGAAGGGTCATTTGGTGTGGTTTATTCTGGTGTAATTGTGCCCAAGAATGTGACTGTAGAAGAAACAGTCCGGAAAAGAGGAAGCAGAAAATCTATGGAGATGGATGCCAGGTTCAAAGACAAGGTTATTCTTAAAAAGGTAAAGACAAGTACTTTGTTCTGATTTTGAACAAATATGCCTGCAATTATTCTTCAAATGGTTACTCATACCTTCTATTTCAGTTTCTAACTAGTGAAGGTGAGGATACTTGTAAGGCGCTAACTGTTTTTTGAGATGATCTCTCTGTTTATGCGAGAGCAGTATATCTTATTCACTAGAGCAAACAAAAACTCCTTAGGCACATTGTATCATACCATAATTAGAACTCTTTAGACACATTGCTTATTTCCTTGTTTAAAGTAAAACGAGAAGCCTATTAGATCAATACTTCATTTACATACATCTGAAATATTTCAGTGTTTATAAAGAAAAATGTATTTCGAACTTCCATTATTATGTGTTTCATTTTCTTGATTTTCTTTTTAACACCATGTCCTTACCCTCATCCTCATATGTTTCCTCTGACACTCTTTTTAATTCTAGGTTAAGCTTGGAGTTCAAGGTGCTGTAGAGTGTGGTGAATTTGAAGAGTGGTTTAATTACAGACTATCAAGAGCAGCTCCCGAGACGTGTGCTCAATTTCTTGGAAGCTTTGTTGCTGATACATCTAATACACAATTTATCAAGGGTGAGAAATGGCTTGTCTGGAAATTTGAGGTAATAATCCCTCTGTGGAAGAGAGAGAGAGGGGGGGGGGGGGGGGGGGGGGGGTGGGGGGGGTCATTTATTTTATTTTCTTCGAGTACCTTGCACATGACCCCTTCAGGATACAGTGGTATAGGCTGTGCCAGACCATCACAATTTATAAATTTGCTGTGTTCAATTTTTTATGTTAGATGACATCATTTTTTCCTTCTGTACATGTGTATGGAAGGAGGGGGTGGGAGGGATTTTGAGTGTGGCTTCTTTAGGCATAGGAAAACTAAAAAGGTGTAATGCCCCCAATTCCTTCAGAGGAATAATAACATCTTTTCATGTTATAACATTCTAGATGTCATGATGTATAATAAGACTGAATACAGGACTTGAAGGTATCCACAGATAAATGGCTTCCTTGCCTGGATATCAGTACTCAATTTAGTTACATTTCTTTAACATCCCCAAGGCAAAGTAACTATTGTTACAAATTCTGTGCAACGTTCAAAATATTGTCATTTTACCTTTTATTTGGCATATCCATTGGATTAGCATTAAGAAAGTTCATTCATTAAGCCCTTCCAAACCCTTCATCTAGACTGTTGGAGAACATAATTAGTCAACTTCCACCATCATCAAGCACAGGCAAATATGCTTGTGTTGACCATTTGAGGTGTGCTTGTAGGAATTTATGGCAGTTGTATTAACCATTCTTGTATTTCTTGCTCAACTTTTATTTTCTGTACAAAATGTAAGCCTAATTGTGTCAGCAGATGGTCTGCTAAATGGTTTATTTCATGCTACAGGGAGATCTAGACCTTGGTGATTACATGAAAGATCGTAACTTCCCTTTGAACTTGGAGTCTGTCATGTTTGGTCGTGTCTTGCAAGGACTAGATTCTATCGAGCGCAATGCATTAATCATCAAACAAATAATGCGGCAGATAATTACTTCACTCAAGAAAATCCACGATACAGGTATCGTTCACCGAGATGTAAAGCCATCCAACTTAGTTGTGACAAAGAAGGGACAGATAAAGCTCATAGATTTTGGGGCAGCGGCAGACCTTCGGATTGGCAAGAACTACGTACCAAATCGTGGCCTGCTTGACCCTGATTATTGTCCACCTGAACTATATGTACTCCCTGAGGAAACACCAAATCCACCACCAGAGCCGATTGCTGCTTTTCTTTCTCCAATTTTATGGCAGGTACTAGACTTGCTGACCCTGTTCCTTATGTAAGATGCTGAACTCATCCTCCATTATTTTTTTTCACTAGTTGGATATATCTACTAAAAATATATGAAAGGAGAGGTAAGATTCTTATTTATGTTAATATGGATCGATCTAGTGGATGTTAGATAGATGACAAAGAAAGATTTCCAGTATTGAGATTAGCAAGTATCCACAGATTGGAGTTGGATCACTTAGTTATCACTGACCGCTTATTTAACCTAGCCATTGGCTGATTGGCATGTAGGTCGCAATTGAACATGATGTTGCTTGGATTTTCTTTTTTAAAACATGAGGTAAAACATGTTCTATTAGTGCTACTAAAAGTTTGTTTTCCCCCTCAACTTGCAGCTGAATAGTCCAGATTTATTTGATCTCTATTCCGCTGGGATAGTTTTCATGCAAATGGCGGTGCCAAGCTTAAGATCCACTGCAGGCTTAAAGAATTTCAATCTAGAAATAAAGACAGTTGGATATGACTTGAAAAAATGGAGGGAGAAGACTCGTTCAAGGCCTGACCTGAGTATTCTTGATCTTGATTCGGGTAGAGGGTGGGATTTGGCGACAAGGCTTATTTCGGAGAGAGGTTTCCTGCAAAGGGGGCGTTTATCAGCCGCAGCTTCTCTGAGGCATCCATATTTCTTGTTGGGTGGTGACCAAGCCGCGGCAGTTCTCTCAAAGTTTAGCTTGACCAAGTAGAGTCTTTCTTGGTAACTAAAGGGGGGGCAAAAATATTTTGTGGATGGCTGCGGGATGCAATTATACGAGAGACGTTTTATTTAATTATGAGAGGGATCTCTCAATTCTGGGTATTTTCTGGAGCTAGTCATGTTAAAAATTTTACTCTTGGTGTCCATTATCATCCCCATTGACCTAGGTCAGGGTATACTCGGCGCCTGGCGGCTAAGATTTTTTTCAAAAATGATCACAGTTTCTAGAAGTTAATATATAGCTGTCACTTGTGTTCTCGGAGCATGATCTTTATAAATACATGATACAGTTGAGGAACGGATGATTGCCTCTCTGTTATTCCCCTCCCCCCCCAACACACTAAATGTACTTCTTAATTCTTATGCTGCTGCTGTGCAGTATTTCTAGTAAAAACTGCATCCTGATGTCCCTGTGCCTAGGCGGGTGTTTGTATTATTCCCTCGAAGTCCGTTGCATTTGTAATTACTAAAAGACTAAAATACAGACGGAAGGGAAAAACAAAATATTTGCAAGCAGAAGCATCGAGGGACTCTGAATTTTGCCTTCTTCAGTGTAAGTATGTATGGTAAATATTGGGACATGGAAATGATAAATTTAACAGAATGCAGTTTAACAGTGATATTATTCATAAACATTCAGATATCGTTTCATGTTCATAAAAGAATTACAATACTTGTGAATTAAGCCGTTACCTAAAGCACATTCCAACTGATTCTCTAATAATCCTGTGATTAATTTAATACTGCGACGACAACGGATGGTAAGGTTTTTAGACAAACAAGGCCAGTGACTTGTGTGAAGAAAAATATATAAAAATGAATGACCAGAAAGAAAAAAGGAGAGCTTCCATTATTTATCCAACTAATTTCTTATTAAAAGAGAGGCATGGCATAGGCAGCGAAGGGATAAAACATCTGGATCATGTCCCAGGCTTCCGTCGTCCAACCCGCGCAACAAAACCAGCCTTGATGGGAGCTACTGACCGCCCAGATCCACACTGCATGCAGTAGAATGGAATGGATAGATAAATAACAAAAGAGTGAATCTAACCCTAAACGTCCAATTATCATAAAGGTAAATAGTCAGTCATGACAAGGAAGAAAACTAAGTTTCTCTGTAATTACAAGGAAAAACAAAAAGATGGAAAAAGATTATCAAACCCCATGCCGTTGCTATTTCTTCAAACTTCAGCACCTTATGTAGACGACACTCTTCCAGAAACTTTAGATGTTCACATAATTACGGTAGTAGAAGAATGTACCTGTTCACATCTGAGAAAGAAGAGACGGTTCTCTTTCGAAAGAATTGTATCTGGACTTCTACAGCCATTGCATATGACATATTCATCTGCAATCACAATGCGTCTTTTGAGAGAGCAAATATAATATAATATAGCTGAAACAATACAAAGAGACCCCTTGGCAAACATATGTCAACTTTTCATTAAGGGACTTGTCATATTCAATGGATGGGTATCGCTGTCCTTAATTCTACCAACCTTATACACCTAAACATGGAACTTACTGATATATCTACGTAGAATCCCTTCAAAATTTTTAGGAGCAAATCTACCCTTGACAACCAATCTCTGTTGGCCATCAAGAGAACCGCTTGTGCCCATTTCAGCCAGTAAGAAAGTCATGACATGATCTGGCTGCCTATGCATCCTGAAAGTTTTAAAAAGGTACCAAATGATGAACTTCAAGGACAACAAAAGATTCACATTAACATATACACACACATTTATAATTGAAAATACTATTTAAGCAAACCCCAGGCAAAATTAGAAGTCTGTCTTGATATATATTCAATCTAATAAAAGACAAAACAGACATTGGTGAAAAAAACCTTTAAAGATCAAACCGTCTGAAGAGAAATCAATTCTGGAAATGTGAAGCCTAATTGTGAAAGGTAAACTACGAGCAACTAAGATGCTTAAGATCAGGATAGAAGAGAAGAGCGGAAAGAGAAGCTAAACAAGATACAAGCAAACGGTGCATCTAAATTTGATGTGCTTACAGATGAATGGTTATTGAGGATAATTGCCAACTACCAAAATTGCTAGAAGCAGGAACTATTTGAAAATATTGCATTACAAAGGTTCAAAAATCATGTTGTGGAAATTATTATATCCAACAATTAAAAATTTCATGGAATTCCTCGCCAAGATGCAGATATATTAAAAAAGCAGAGTAAAAGTTCAACATACGCCCTGCACAGATCCATAAAATTCACAAATACTGTCTTCTTTGTGCCTTCTCGAAGAACTTGTGGTGGCCTCATTACCGTCCTACGTCTATCGCCGGCAAGCTCTGGATTATTCTCCCGCAGGATATGGAACACTCTGCCTAGAAGCTGCAGTCCAGTGAAACAAGGCATTACATCAAAGTATATAGAAGAACGGGAAGGGTTAAAAAGTGAAACATACCTCCTCGTACTCATAATCCCGATCACTTCCTTCCCATGGATATCGCGGCTGCATGTCACTTCCTTCCCCTTCATCCTCCCCTATATAAGTGCCCAAAAAGATTTATACTCTACTTTGAGGATCCGGTTAGTATGAAATTAACTTTACGATAAATTGGATAGACAGGTCGGGAGTGTTCTCTCTGCGTGTCAGTCCATTGTCCAACTTACAATGAAGTTAACTTTATGCAAACCGAATCCCTATTTTGATGATTGACATGTTTAAAGTACACAAAGCTGTTATACATCCTTTCTAGGAAAGGTCGTCTGTCAATCACACGAATTAGAGTGATAGAGTCAACAGTTTACCTGCCAGATCACCTCCTGCATGAGCACTCGCGTTGTTCAAGGAATTTGTTTCCACCTGTAAGGAACGGATCACATCATATTACTTGCAGATGCCAACTTTATGCTTAGAAATTAAGCTGCAAGTTTTTTAAACTTACTGGTTTCTTCTTCTTCTTTTTCAAGCCAACGAATGAGGCATTTTCTGTTCCTTCAGGACCTAAAAGGAAGCAAAAATGTTCGAAATATTAGATCATTTGCAATCTATAATTATGTTGCTAGGAATATAACTTTCTATTACAAAATAATAGTAATAATAATACATATTATTATGTCACTAAAAAATCAAATAAGTTTCCATGATAATCCAGTGTAAGATCTAGCTAGGATGTAAGAAAATGCATGGATATATGAATTAAAAACTATGGAGGAATTGGGATATAACTTTGCATGTGTATACTCGATAAGTTTCCTGTCTTGTCAGATAACTTATCAGCAGCATCACCATCATCATGATCTTGAACTACAACCTTTTTTTTCTTCTTCTTCTTGGAGTTATCAAATGGAAGAAGCTGCAGAACAGAAAATTATGAGAAAAATAGAGTTAGCAGGCAGTACGTGAAACAGTTGAAATATATTGTCAGATAAAAGTACGTAAAAATTGGGTATGGAAAATCACACTCTCCAGAAATAGTTGTGTAAGGTAACCAAAAGGTAAATGCTTGATTAATCAAGCAATCAAATTATTGAAGAACAAATTATCCTTCTCATATACAATGCGACGAACATATATATAGCTTGAAATGATGAAGTATATCCATGCATATTAAAGCTCAGTCCCCTTAGGGATATGTTAATTTCTTAATTAATTAGATCATAAATTCATCGCGCGCGCACACACACATATATATATAATACACAAACACACACACCCCTTACATTAATGTTTCCTAGCTTCGGGTGTTTTCAACACGGAGCAGGAATTAATACTGTGATGTGTAAATCTATAATATAATGCAGGTCGGATAGAATACAATAAACGCGAAATGTGAAAGGAAATGAGTAAGTATAATATATATACATATCTATTAACAAAAGGACTCACCTCAGGGATATCTTCTTTACCTTCTTCAGCCATATTAGAACAATCGAGCACGATTCAGAAACTAATTTTTTGTGCTAAAAGCAAGATGATTGATTAAAATGATTTTAAAGCATTATTATTATTATTTTTTATTTCTTTGAATTGATGAAAGGAGGATCAGGGTGTATAATTGGTCTTTGGGGAGCCTGGGACAGATGCCCGAATTGTTGCCATAATAAATTGCTGATCCGCTAATATCTCATGCTTTCCTACGATCTATCTAAGCCACTTTGATATCGTCTTACTCCTCTCTCTCCCCTCTCTCTCTAAATGATGGGCTTAGCCCAAACTTGGTAAGCCCATGGCCTGTTAAAACTGGTCCCCCACGAGGCCACCTACTAGCTTGCTAGATGAGTTGCACAGACCATGTGCATGTGGTATCTCACACAATTATTGAATGTCCTATGAAAATTGAAAATTAAAAATATTGACATGATTATTGTTGTGTTGGTCTATCTAATGTAATATTTCAATGTAAAGGGACTCTAATGAACTTGAACGCTGAGCCATTTAGAAGGTCGTCAATTATAGTTTGTATGTGTTATATGTTTTTTATTTTTTTTAAAGACAGATGAAAAATTATCAGTACCTCAATTTTATCGATTCTTTAAGAGTTAAACTCTTCTTAATAAACATTATATCCAAACATAAGGTGAAACAAATTAATACAAAACCATTACCATTCCTAGAATTGATATATAAGGGAGGCCGGAATATCAGTTTTATCAACTTAGTTATGTTTGGTTTGGATCTTCTCATTTTTTATTATTTTTCTGCTAAATGGATCTTCTCATTCCCCTCTTTATTTTATCTTTAAATATAATGTAGCATATCGATTTCAAAGGATTTGAATGAAATGATAACCAGTGTCACATGAATGAGAATATATATATATATATCAGGTGGTTCCTAAAGTCCTCCCTCACAAGAGGAGAGAAAAAGCATATTGTGAGGTACGATAAGTCTTACTTACACGTCTACTATATTCTTTAAATTTAGTAGTAATATATACAGTCGATCCCCGTCTTCTTTTGCTCAAGACGAGTAGTACGTAAAAGTCAAAAAGAAGACGTTTTGTTTTCTTTGGGAATTAGAGAATTGAAGAGTGATCGGCGCTGAGTAGTAATGCGCGTATGCCAGCTCCAACGGACCACAGTCTATTGATAAACGTGGTTGATGGCCCCATTTCATTAGACTCTCTGTACTGCATGTACCAGCTACAGCTAGTATAATAATAGTAATAATTTAATTGAGGATGAACAAGTAGGGGAGGTGCCGACTTGCTATGTAAAAATGCAATAACCATAATCAATTACAATTAATTTTTTTAACCTTTCACAGTGATGTGATATTGAATGCTATTATTAAAATTTTATGATAAAATCAAATAATGAATTATTAAAAATCTACTTAATTAATATAATAATGTTACAAGACATTATTTTAATTTTAATTTTTTAAACCTCTAGCATTATCTTTGATAACTAAATATATTCTCTTTAGTTATAAGTCAATCTATATTAAATAATATAGAGTTGTGATTAATTATAAGGGCTTGACTTATTTATGTATGATGATTAATGTTCTAGTTACAAAAATAACTTACAAAATAATATTGAGAATAGTTACAACGGTTTGACTTATTTATATATAATGATTAGTGTTTTTATTATAAAAATAATTTATAAAATAATGTGTTAAAATATAATTAATTAATTTATAATTTATGAGTGAGATCGGTAATTATAAGTTATAATCGACCATAATCATAAACGCTATTTTTCATTCTTTTTTTATTACACATCTTTTAATTACCAAAACATTGTACTTTTTTTTTCCCCATGCATTACGAATCATCAATTAAGTATGCTTTACAATTTATTACATTATTTTACAAGCTATAACTTTTTATACACGTAAAGATACTCGAGATTAGAAACGGCCACCGCGCACCGCGTATAAACAACTGTCCTCTCGGCTGTCGGCTCTCGTCCCCTGGTTTTATTTTGTGAAGAAGGAAAAGGGTGGAGGGTGGGGGGTGGGTCCATGACGCGTTAATGAATGAATATGATATATGGTGATGATCTCCGCCTACTGTTTTTTATTTTTATTTTTATATATATTTTTTAATTGCCCTTTATTATCTGTTTTCCGCTTCTTTTCAATGTCAAGTGTATCTTTAGAAGTATAACTTACTTCATTCATTTTGGACAAAATTAAATGATCCCTCAAAATAAATAAATGTAATGATCACCTTCCAACTTAAGTGACATGTATATATATATATATATATACATACATGTTAACGTCATATAATGATTTCATGATACCGTGGTCGAATAATCGTCTGTATAATTTAATAAATCGATGACTTGCTGACAATAATCGTTAAAAAAATCATTTTCGACGTATAAATTAGTACAGACTTTTCAAGACATTAACAATATGTGAAGGATATTATTGTATACCAGATGATTCTTGTGATAATTACAACCGATGAGTTATCGATTTGTTACATTATGGAGGCGATGTTTGTCCGATATCGTAGTCATTGGTCATCGATTTGTTATATTGTGCAAGTGATATTTATCTGACGACAACATTGTGGCGTTAACAATATATTTGTCCTTTAAAGTTTTTTACTAGTTAGTAGTCTTTGCTTACTTAATATTGCAAATAAATAAATAAATGAATTTGATGATTATTTTTGTTATTATATGTTTTCACTTTCATTTGTTTTTATGAGTGAAAATATAAATCCAGTAGGATTGTTTGTTAACTATGTTCAAACATTAATTTTACATTATTTTATAAAGAAATAAAGTTTCAAATTTTGATGTTAATTAGATTTGATATTTGAAATTCTTTAAACTTAGCATGACTGTGTGTTCTCAAAATTTGAAGAAGCAAATTTTTATTATTTTCGTTTTATTTTCTACCAAAAGGAAGTTTGCTTTCACTTTCTTCGAAACAAAACAATCACTAGTTTAAAAAATATAGAAGCAAAATAAAATAAAAACATTTACCAAATGGTCTCAAACTAAAAAACTCATTAATTTTTTTCACTTCTATAAGCACGCAACAACAATATATATATATATAACGGATTTAAATTATACATCTCTTAAATAACATATTTTTATCAAAATAATATCGTTTATAAGATTTTTTTAATAAAAATAATATTAAAAGAAGATGTAACATTTCGCGACCTTTTTTTTTTTATTTTTATTTACAAAAATACTATTAAAAAAATTTCAAAACGAAATCATTTTGAAAAAAATATGTTACTTAAAAAAATATACTTTTAAACCGTTATATATATATATATATATATAATAAGTATTATCTTCGTTTCTATCCTACTACAAAGTTGGTTTTGAGGTCTGGCCTCCATTCAATACTCACAATCACATTCACAGCGTTGGGTTGCGAGTAAAACATACACAGCGTTAGCAGTAAAATGTAACGTGATACAGCAGTAATTGATAGTGACATGCTGCAATCGTGAGTGAATTACAATACCTTACCAAACCAAAACAGACAACTGTCAGCCATACGACGAATATAAAATTAAAATTAAAATTAAAATTGGAAATTAAAATAAAACTCGGCTAACCCTCACTCTCTTCTTCTGATTCCCTTCATCTCTCTCTCTCTCGCAAAATCCCTCCAACACTCTTCCCCGTTGTTCTTTTCTCTCTTTCCGACCACCGACTCTGCGTTCAACATTCAAAACAAACGAGGAACCAACCATTTTGTGATTATATATATATATATATATATATTCCACTACTAGTGTTGGGGGGTTTGGTTGGATCCGTGGCTTAATGCAAGCTTCCCCGCTTGGTGGATCTCTCTCTTCATTATTAATTACTCCTCTACAGGCGGCACCTTTCCATTTATTAAGGTAATTTTTTAGTAATCTTGGGAGTATTATTGCTTTGCTTTACTTCACTTTCTCAAATACTTTCTTCTTTTTCTGGGATCTGCAACCTTGCTAAGAGAGTCGAAGTTACTCGGATTCTAATTATATTTGAAAAACTTTATTCAAATTAGTCTCGGCTCTACTCAAATTCGGTCGGAAATCGAATTATATTCAAACTATTCAAACTTGAATTCAAATCTTCATGTAGTAATTACCTTTATAATAGATATATAATTACTGATTGAATTTATTATTTTATTTAAAAATAAGAAAATAAAATTGCAATTACACTTTAGAAATATAAAATTATAATTAAATTTACAAACAAAATAAAAAAATAATAACTAATTATTCAAATTTTGTTTAATTATGCATATATAAGAGAATATATTGAATATCTATTTGAATATGCATTAATCTAGTATATATTAAATCGTGAGTAAGAATTTTAAACAAGTCGAGAATAATCTTATTTATATTTTTCTCGTATTTTTATTCGAATTATTTTTTGTACTTAAAGTTGGATCATATTATTAACGAATTCGATTTTTGCTCATACTTTTTTGAGTTGAGTCTGAATCTACCATTTAGTTCGATTTGCAGCCTTAAACCTTACGATGCCTTTGACTACTTGTCTATGCTTGCTTCTTCCTTCTATTAACTCATTTGGTTTGAACTCTAACTAATTAATTAATTTCACTCTTAGCTACCTCATTCGATCTGGTGTTAGCTAGCTATTCTTCTAATATATACAATACTATCACACACATTATATTACTCGATTTGTTCCACAAGAAGAAGAATACCATTTATCTTTATCTTTTTCTTTCACCCAATGCTTCATTATCATGAATGTACTGCCACTAAACTAACAACTTATTGCTTTTAGGGATAAACATGGATGGATTAGTATTCACAATCTTGCAAATGTTCTTTTATATCCCCTTTTCATCTTTTTTCATTCCTTGATTGAATTTTGATGTACTGTTTCTTATGTTTTTATTCTGTCTGCAACATTTTCAGCCTCTCTTTTTTGCCGCAAGCTTATCCTCATATATCTTCCATGAGGAATTCCAGTCAGTGTCGTCATCTCGGTTTGATTATTGGTTTCTTATTACTCGCCTCTGTGGCTCATGAAATATCAGCTGCCAATTATGTCCCAGCTGATAATATTCTCTTGAACTGCGGGGGTCCTGCCCAAACAGTTGACGGTCGGGAATGGACCTCAGATATCAGGTCAAAGTTTGCTTTGGCCGGTGGCAAGTCTTTAGAATCCGCTGCTGACACTCAAAAATCATCTGTGCCTGAAGTCCCTTACATGAGTGCTCGTGTTTTCCAATCCGAATTCACCTACAGCATTCCCGTAGCATCTGGCCGCAAATTTGTCCGTCTCCATTTCTATCCTGCATCATATGCAGGCCTGAATGCATCAAATGCTGTCTTCTCAGTGTCCTCCGGGCCTTACACCCTTCTCAAGAACTTCAGTGCAGCCCAAACCACTGAAGCTCTTAACTACGACTTAATGGTGAAGGAATATTCTGTCAACGTCCCATCCACAATGCTGAACATTACCTTCACCCCGGATTCAAATGCTTCGAACTCCTATGCATTTGTGAATGGTATTGAGGTTGTGTCACATCCTGACATCTACAATACTGTTGATGGAACTGCCATGATCATTGGGCTAAGTTCACCTTTCACCATTGACAATTTCACTGCTATTGAGAATGTTTATCGGGTAAATGTAGGTGGAAATGCCATTTCTCCCTCAAGTGATACCGGTCTCTATAGGTCGTGGTATGACGATATGCTTTACATATTTGGGGCAGCATCTGGGGTTACAGAGACTGCTGACTCTAACATGACAATAGCATATCCTGATAGCTTGCCGACTTATGTTGCACCTGTTGATGTTTATAGAACTGCTAGATCGATGGGTCCAAACCCCTACATCAACACGAAATACAATTTGACTTGGTCATTCTCTGTTGATTCAGGATTCTTTTACCTGGTTCGGCTCCATTTCTGCGAGGTTGCTGAAAACATAACAAAGATTAATCAGAGAGTGTTTCAAATCTTCCTTAACAATAAAACTGCAGACCCTCAAGCAGATGTAGCTGGTTGGACACATGGCAACGGAGTTCCAGTGTACAAGGATTACGTGGTACTTGTTCCAACTGGGCCTCCACAACAGGATCTTTTGCTTGCACTGCATCCAAATGTCGAATCAAAATCCAATTACTATAACGCAATTTTGAATGGCGTGGAGATATTCAAAGTGAATGGTACTAATGGAAATCTTGCAGGTCCCAATCCAGTTCCAGCGCCAAAACAAGACAGAATTGATCTATCATTAGATCGACCTTCATCGAGATCAGGTCACTCAAAGAATAAGAATGCTATTATTGGTGGAGCTGTTGGTGGCAGCATTGCTGCAATCCTTCTTGTTGGTTTACTTGTTTGTGTTCTTTCCCGACGCCGTAGGCAGAGGAAGGATTCAAGTGCGGGTGACGGACCATCTGGGTGGCTCCCTCTTTCTTTATACGGAAATTCACACTCGTCAGGTTCTGCAAAGACAACCACTACAGGGAGCTCTGCCTCCTCCCTCCCTTCAAACCTTTGTCGACACTTCTCTTTTGCAGAGATCAAGGCTGCCACCAACAACTTTGATGAGGCGCTAATCCTTGGTGTGGGTGGTTTTGGCAAAGTGTACAAGGGAGAGGTTGATGGTGGTACTACTAAAGTTGCAATCAAGCGGGGGAACCCACTCTCTGAGCAAGGTGTTAACGAGTTCCAAACTGAGATTGAAATGCTCTCAAAACTACGACACCGGCACCTCGTTTCGTTGATTGGTTATTGTGAAGAAAACTGTGAAATGATCCTTGTATATGATTACATGGCCTATGGAACCCTCCGTGAGCATCTGTACAAGACCCAGAAACCACCTTTGCCATGGAAGCAGAGGCTTGAGATTTGCATTGGTGCTGCTCGTGGTTTGCACTATCTTCACACTGGTGCTAAGTACACTATTATCCACCGTGATGTGAAGACAACTAACATTCTCTTGGATGAGAAGTGGGTGGCGAAGGTATCTGATTTCGGCTTGTCAAAAACAGGTCCTACATTGGATCACACTCATGTCAGCACAGTGGTTAAGGGTAGTTTTGGATATCTCGATCCGGAGTACTTCAGACGGCAGCAACTGACAGAAAAGTCCGATGTCTACTCATTTGGAGTTGTACTTTTTGAGATTTTGTGTGCTCGACCTGCTTTGAACCCTACACTACCAAAGGAGCAAGTTAGTTTGGCGGAGTGGGCTTTGCATTGCCACCAGAAGGGGAATCTTGATCAGATTATTGACCCATATCTGAAGGGGAAGATTGCACCCGAGTGCTTCAAGAAAATAGCTGAAACAGCAGTGAAGTGTGTGGGGGATCAGGGAATTGACAGGCCATCAATGGGCGATGTCCTGTGGAACCTCGAGTTTGCCCTGCAGCTTCAGGAGAGTGCGGAGGAGAGTGGCAAGGGTTTTGGAGGAATGAACATGGAAGAGGGAGCATTTGACGCGACCTGTAAAGGAAAGAAGGATCCAAATGCATCCCCAGGTTTTGATGGGAACGTAACAGATTCAAGAAGCACTGGGATGTCTATGAGCATTGGTGGCCGGAGCCTAGCGAGTGAAGACTCAGATGGATTGACCCCCAGTGCTGTTTTCTCACAGATCATGAACCCGAAAGGACGTTGAGAATGTAAGGCAAAAATGTACTTGCCATGGTTTGGTGGTGCCCGGTAAGGTAATGTGCTTGCTAGCGTCTGTTAGCCATAGAAATTACTCTTTGTTTTGTATCTTATTCTTTTTACCCACTATGTATTTTTTTGAGCTGTTGAGATATGGTTTATTAAAATACCTTTACAAGTTGTATCTACAATTACATGAAGACTGAAAATAATGATGTACTTGCTTTTTTTCCTGTTTCTACTTGACTACCTGAGTGGTCATTAACTTGGGAGTTTTATATATGTTCATACTTAAAGCGAAGTGATTTAAGGGGTTTTGTGTTCGCAATAGCACTAATGGAAATAGATTCCTATATACATGTTTGGCATGGGTCAATAGAGTTGGCGGAGTGAGGCGTGTGCATGTTTCTGTGATTACACGGGGTGGGCATGTTATGTTTGCACCAGTTGGCTTTTTTTTATAGTTGTAGTCCTTTTGTCACATATGCCCGTTGTTTAATGTTGACATTCATTACGAGTGGGCTGGCTGGCTGGCTGGCAGGCATATAGTCTGGAATCTCTTTTTGTGTCTGAAAAAGAAATACGGATACAAAAAAACTGATTTAGAATAGGAATCATTCAACTTGGACCATTTCCAGTTCCAGCTGGAGGGAAAGAGTAGGAATAATAACATGGTGGTTCACCATCAGCATTAAGAAACCAGCAAGACTGAGTCTACGGGTGTTTGTTATACTCGTGTGTGCCCACGCCTTTTCCTGCCCCTGGTTTGTTGACAAGTCCTCATAATTCATTTCCCCCTACCTCAAGCAGACATACTTGGTTGCAACTCTGCAATGTGCTGGAATTATGAAATTAAAATAATAAGCCAAGCCCAGAAGTCGTGAGAAACAAAAACATAGAGAAGACGAGGAATGATCGACTGAAATCATTAATTAAAGAACAATCAAACGGGGTTTAGACTACTTACGGTATCTCAATATTGACCGTGTTTTAGGTCACATTGTCAAATGAAATTAGTATAATTATGAAAAATTATAAATTACTTAAAAAGTATTGCTAAATGTAAAAATCATAGTATTTGAATCATATCAAATTTGAGTTTATTAATTTTTAAAAGGATGAAATAATTTGAAATGTAAGGAATATAATTTATTTTGAACCAAATTATGCTCGTTTATAACGTAAAATAAACCACGCCTTGTTGCGTTTGGTGCAGCTCATGAAACATAATTATAATCCGATTATAACTAAAACTATATCGTCAGCTTGTAAATAATTCAGCTATTCAATGAATTTTTGAAGCATACTTTCAAGAAAATTACTCCATCAAACTCCCGAGTCCTGACCTTGGATAACATGATACGATGATCTCCAGTCCAGTTGAACAACATAGGCCTAAGTTATCATGGTGGACTTAAATTCTAGTACTGGGGGCGCATGTTGGAATCTATCATGGGTGTCTTGAGCAAATGGAAGCCATCTTACTGCTTGAGGGCAAACTTATATTAGGATCTCCTGCTGCACAAACCGATAGTACAAAGCACGGCCTTACAGATAGAATAAAAACAAAGGGAACTATAACAAAGAAAATAGAAGCCAATGATTAAAATCAGGACACAGAAAGAACAGCTAGTAATTGGATTACACAACAGAGAAGGGGGCAAAAAACTCAATTTTCTGACAATTTAGGGACTGTAATAATTTACAGTCTAAGGGAAGCACAGAAAGAGACTCGCAACAGTGTTCCCTTGCCACTTGTTACTATCAAGGGAACCACCATACTATAGCAGTTTCTTCCTAACTCCGTGCTACAGAATCCGCAACGGAAGTCACCTTCTTCTCCAGCTCTGGCTTGTTAGCCCCCACCAGTTTGTCAAATTGCTGCCCATCTCTAAGGAAAAAAAAGGTTGGTGTAGCTTTGATATCCCATTGTGCACTAAATTCCTGCAACGACAAAGATAGATATTATTGCCTAGAAATTTGAAGACCCCTAAGAAATCAATCAAGCTGCCTGCCTCATCAAAAATAAAATAAAATTAAAATTAAAAATTTATGTGCAAGTTGCTTACTGGGGTGCACCTTCAGCTATGCTGGGTTCTTGAGGGAGTTCTAGTCATGGTTAAAAAAGTAATCAAGGCCAGGACGTAAATAAGAGGTAAGACCTCTTGCCAGTTTACTTCAATTGTTACGGCATGCATACATATTTCTTAGTGTATTTAATTTTGCAATATAATTGCATTACTTACAGTTAGTTCATCAACGTCAATGGTTAAAAACATTAGAGAAGGGTGTTTCTCAGACAGTTCGCAGTAGTATGGCGTAATCATTCTACAAGGACCACACCACGATGCACTGAAGTTGGCAACCACCTGTTGAATAATAACCACTAGTTAAAAAAAACAAAAAGGAGAATCCTAGAAAACAAACACTATATTAATTTGAATTGAGCTTAAATGAGATAGTTTTCCAAGGTGAACTTGTACACTGATATGGTTGCTAGTATGCCAAAAAACTGTGTTGTGTATGTAGGTAAGTATGAGAGAGACGGAGAGCGTATGCGTTTGTTGTGTGCAGGCTCTTATGTAGTACAATCACTTGTGTGTAGTAGGAACTGACAACTATAGTTCATGAAAATGAAATCTCCCCTACTTTTTTCTAGCCTCGTAACTCATCTTGTAACTTTGGCACAATTTTATTTTTTTTCTAAGTCAAATGGTAAGTAGATTGTCTTGCACATTTGGTATCAATGATAAGCAGTAATTCTCTCAAAAGATGGTAAAATATACGGTTCAGAAAACGTTATTCCTCCAAGATATTCTGAGACATGCTATTCAGAACTTTTGACATAATCACTGCAGCCCAAAGCTACACTGAAATTCTCAGAAAGGTTATCTATCTAAAGAGGGGTGCCAAACACTTCAAACGTTTTATCCATTTCACTTAAACAATTGACTATGTGTATCACTAATAGAGTGTCAGAAAACATGGAAAGTTAGAGCAGTTATGGCATATGGAGTTTAGTCTATCCAAATACGACAAAAATTGAATTTATTACAATAAATTGGATATATATATTATGTTGAGAAAAAGTAAGAGAAATGCATTTTTATTTTTATTTTATTAGAGGGTAGGAATAATATAGTGGTGACCAGCCCATGATGCATAAAAGATTAATAGTACAGTATTTCTTTGATTACTGCAATATGCTCCTTCATATTTTAACTATTTAGCATTATATTGCATACTTGGATTACTTTCCTAAATTGTTTCTAGTTTCATAAGTCCACTTATTTGTCAAATAAGTATTTAACATATAGCTGCTGATAAGTAGATAAATAAATACTTAAAAAAATAATAACTAAAAATAATGAATTAATTTCATACTGCCTATTTGACTTTTTAACATGTTAAGGCTTGCCGAGGACATAATTAAATATAATTTTTTCCCAACAAAAACTTCAGAATTAACCTCGAATATTAAAATACTCATCAAAAAAGTTATGCCCAAGTGTGTACTAGGCAAGCTTTGACTTGAGGTTAAAAACACATGGGTCTCTCATTATGGGAACTGAGGGAGTATACGGATGTCTCTGACTTATCACAATGAAATTCAAGGGCAATAAATTCAAGAGCAATGCCTGATAGCATTTAGGTACTTACAATCTTGTCATCCCTCTTTGCTTCTGCTAGCTTTTGTTCCCAACCATCTTTTGTGGTGACAAGTTGAACATTTCCACCGGCGAACTCAACATGATGATCAGACTCCTCTCCATCATTTCCTTTCTACAAGTAACAACCACATTATAACCACTTTGCAATTCTAGGGAAGTGTTCAAGTCAGAAAAACACACAACAATGAGATTGAGTTTTAAAATCTAGCATCTAGGCATTCTAATAGGCAAACATGGACAAGTAACATATACTTTAAGTTGGTCTTCGACATAATTTAGTTGAATTTCTCAAAGTGAATTCTTTTAAATAGAAGAACCACAAATGTTACTCCCCTGTGACAATCACTGCTTGATCTCCTTCACATTGGATAATAAATTTTCATAGAGAGACATAAGACAGAAAAAGAAGAATAGAATAACTGATGCAGCCAAGAAACACGATAGTCAAGAAAAATAGATTGTACCCATCTGAGGGGTAGTGGTGAAATGTTGGAAGGGTCACAGATTTCATACAAGGTCTAACCCTAGATATATAGATATTAGTCCCAAAATAAATCTGAGAAATTTGAGTTGTTTAGATAAAAGAAGAAGGCTTTATCAAGCAAGAGAGAGGATAAGACAAAAGGGAAGTACAGTATGTCCACACAACAGATTATATATAGTGGAAAAAACACAATCCTCAATGTAGGATTGCCCCCAATCTTGATGAAGATCCAAAACAGGAAACTCTGAAAAGCACCCATTGCCAATGCCCAAAGAGATGCAATGAAAGACATTATAATAAGGGGAGATTGGTACTATTCACTGTCCATTCTACACACCACTTGTCATTTGCCAAGCCATTTCACCATTCCCCAACTCAAACCAGACTAAATTCCAGAAGAAAGTAAACCCAGTGACCCACTCTTATATCCTATAACGTATCCCATAGGACATCATCATCTAATATATTAAAGAACATCGTAAAATCTTTGACAATACGGACCTCACATTTCTCATCCTCAAGTCATTTAAGAATCTTTAACCCAAATAAAATATTGAGTATAACTCTTAGTATGTTTGTCTTCCCCAGAGGTGGCTCAAGACAATTTGAGGCCTAAATCGATATTTCTAAATGAGACCTTTTATATTTGGTACGTTCTTCATTAACTTTTATGATCAAATTGACCATTTTTTAAATTAATATATTTTATTATTATTTAATATATATGTAAAAAGCCTATAAACATTATAAATTATATAAAATTTAATACTAATCTTAATGTTTACTTTTTTGAAAATCTAAATAGATATGTTTAATTGATAATTTTAAAAACAGTTAATTTGACTACAAAAGTCAATGGAGGACTTTTATTTTGAGACGGATGGAGTATTAATATTTTTTATTTAAATGAGACTTTTTTGTTATGCTGTTAATTTTTTTAGGTAGTTAATATTTAGATTGGACTATGGGCTCTAAAGGATTGATTGAGCTTATATTTTTATAAAGTTTTTTTTACATGAATTATTTATCACGTTTACAAATTTGAGACCTTTTTTTGAAATGGGGCCTAAAGCCTGAGCTTTTTTTTCTATATTATAGGGCTGGCCCTGGTCTTCCCACTGGTTTGGAAAGGGAGAGTCTCAAATAGTTTGGACTGGAAGAAAGAAGAAACTGCATAATTGAACCATAAACATTGCCTCTTACAACAGTGTGGCATAAGGAAAAATGAAGAAAAGAAAAGGCAAATAATAGCAACCAATAACAACTAGATATATCATGTATAAACTATAAAGGGAATACAAAAGTACATCTCTTGATGTGATTGGGTAAAATTAGTTTGCTAAAATTTTCTTTCTTGTATTTTGCTAATGTGGAGTGCATCTTTGATTTACCTTGGAGAAACACATCCCCATTTTGATCTTACGAACAGAGGCGAAGAATTGTACCAGTTGTCCTGAAATCGAATCGAGTTATTAAATGAGAATATTAATGTCATTTCATGAAAGTAATACAGACTACAGAATACAGATCAACCCCCCCCCCCCCCCCCCCCCCCCCCCAAAGCCAAGAGCTGATCAAAAGCATAAACAACTACTAGGTAGAGAATCCCATCAAAACTAAAGGAGCACGTTGTGAATCTCATAGACGGAATATGATATAATTCTAAACAAAAATAAATATAGTATTTTCTTCATGTTATTAGCTAGCTACCATAAGCACCAAAAAAGAAGACTTTTTCCCTCCTCCGACCACCGCTCTACAAGAAGAAGAGAAAACTAAGAGACATGGTTGGTAAATAGTTGGCATGCATCAAATAAGCTAAAAGAAACAAATCATGGGTTTTCTTGAAGAAATTGAAATGAATCTGATGTTCCAAGTGAGAAAAATCGGAATTAATGCCAAATAACTCCGACGCAGAAACAAACCACACAAATTAAATGCGAACCAATTAACCATCAATTTGTGTTTCTTGTTCAGATGCAAAAATAAATTACATTACAACTTGCAAGAAAGAAGAGAGTGTAAAACCGCACCCGGGATTGGGAGATATGAAGCTTTCTGAGGTGAGCTCGGCAGATCGCTCGTTCCAAGGATTCGATCAGTTATTCCGGCGGAAAAAGGTTGAAACTTGGAATCGGAGGAATCCCAATTAAGATAGCTAGATCAGAATTCCGATTTTCAGTTCCTAATTTCCTATAGGAAGTAGATGATGAATGTGTCAGGTGTGTATGTATATATATATGTGGGAACCATCTAGACCACATCTTACCGTAGATTAATTATAATAATTAACCCTGCCTCCAGACTAGCGACAGTGAAATCCAAGTTTTTGGATATAGAGGTAGAGACCGAGTTTTTGTTGTGATAGTCCATAAAGGAATACCAGTCTTCCGCTGTAAAGATCACTTTTTAGCTTAGCGTGGTTTTCGTTTAGCTGAATGCGCAAAATTACTGCAATGACCAGCAGCCCTTCCTCATAATTTCCTTCCTTAACCAACAGACAACGTTGTACTATGTTTAGTTTATATATATACCGTACTGTTTGATTAATGGAAAACTTACTTTTCCAATTTGGTGAAGCGGTGTAGAGCTATAAAAACATATTTATCTAAATTACTACGTTTACAAAAAAAAAATAATCTTAACTTATAGTCCCTCAATTCTAAGGTGTTATTGTTTTTTGAATTGAAAAATTACATATTTTCTAATAAAAAAATAATAATCTTGTACTTGTATATATACATAATGTTGAGAAATATAAAATAATACAATCGTATATGCATAACGTAGAGTACAATAATAATAATAATAAAAAAAAGTTTTTCTAACTATTTTTTGGCCAAAAAAGAAAAGAAATCTAATAATGTCCATTTAGGGAGAGCCATAACAAATAATATTTAAAACTATACTCAAATGTGTCTTACGCAACAATGTTCTCTTTGTTTTTTCTTTTGAAAAAAAAAAGTCAATATAAATGTTAGTATTCTCCTAAACATGCTTTTGGTAATAAGCTTTTGGGATAAAGTCCCATCCAATTGAAGTGGATTATCTTTTTCTACATCTCAGCAAGACCGTGAGGCTCGAGGAATTAATAACCCACTGTATTTAACTTTGTTTGAAACCAAGGCCCAAGCACAGAACGTCAAAGGCCCAACACGAATAGTAATGCAATGTAGCATAATCGTAATATAAATTTGAAACGCGATAAATCAAACATCACTAACATCTCTCTCCCTCCTGGCTCCTGCTGCAACTCGCGACCAAGAGGCCCGCTTTCGTTCTGTATCCTCCTCCTCCTCCTCCTCCTCCTCCTCCTCCTTGGGTGAGAAAGAGAGCGGGAACAACTGAATCTTGAATCCAAAGCTTAATTTGTAAGACTTCTCCAAATTCGTCTCCTCAACGGAACCGAACAGATTTTCGGATCTCTGAGTTTATGTATTTTAATCTATTCATTACGCCTTCACTCACTCTGTCCTACCCATTTTTAAACTCGGATTTTTGTTTATTTATGTTTCACATTCATATCATATTTCCTTCCTTTGCATTTCTTTTTTTATTGCTTCAATTTCTGAATGTCCGTGTAAACGTTGGGCGATTAGCTTTATTGATTGATGTTATGGAGTAAAAATGTTTTTTTGTTGCTGAAGAATTTATATATATATTTTTTCCTTCTTTAGATATTCGTTAATTAAAATTTTCATTTTGATTAGAGGCATTTGATACTATTTTTTCATCGGAGGAATTAATATAATGGGTAGCTGAATGAAATTAGACCGATTTGGATTAGTAACTTGAATTCATCACTAATACTTATCAGCATGATTTTGATTCGGTGGAGTTTTATGTTCTTGTAGGTGAAAAACAGTTTGATTTTAATGGAAGACGAAAAGAAGAAGAAGAAGAAGAACAACAAGAAAAAGAAGAATAAACAGGCTAAGACTGCTGAAGCTGCAGCCGTTGGCATTGAGGGATCGGCTTCAGCTGATCAAGCAGTCAATGGGTTTGAGCAGGATCATCAGGGCCGCGTCTTTAAAACTGCAGATATTCCAATTGACGTGCCGAAGTCTGATATGTATTTGGATAGCCATCACACCAGTGGCAGTGAAGACGTAAGTTTCACAATAATGCCAATAATAATTCTTTGTAGTAGGACATTTGATCTCCAGCTCTATCACTCACATAACATACATGGACATATTTTAAGCATGAGCTTTCATGGCTTTGCTGATTTGAGGTTACTAACTTGCGATTGTGATTTTGCACTGTTATCTTTCTCAGATTTGGCACTTACAGACACATCTAACTGGTGTTTAGTGGTTAAGGGTTTATAAAGTATACCAAAACTGAATTCCAAAACTTTCACCTGCAATTTTCAAGTGATTGACTTATACATGAATTTGTTTATCATATTTTTACCAAAACTTTCAAAAGACTTTTTGAAGTCCTTTACAGCTAATTCATGGGATCCCCTTTGCAGCTGTATCCATTATGGCTGTCAAAATTGAAAAGAGACATTGGTATTGTATATTTATGGAATTGCTATTTCACAAAAAAATATGCTATTTCGGTAGTTCCACAAGGTTCCCTTTCAAATGGGTGTGCACCCCATCTGCATGCGTAGAGAAGATCTTGGGGAAGTAGCATGTACTTCAACACTCAGTTTAGAGTTCTCTTTATTTCCATATACCATATTTTTGCACCTTTACAGTATTTGTCAGTCAAGGCTGAGAAGCTTCTCTGGCTAAACAGAGAGTATAAAATGCATTCTAACTTTACATGGTTACTTGATCTTTTTGTCTTTCAGTATGATGCATTAAGTAACTTGCTGGGTTTATACAGGTCAGCCTAGAAGAACGTATCAAACAATTACCAAAGTACAAAGATACATACATTAATAAAGAGGTAAAAAACTTTATTAAATCGGGGTGATTAGATAGGTAATACAGAGCATTCTGAAGTTGCTTACTTATTAATGTTTGATTTTCTTTTTCTTATGATATTCTACTTTATGCTCAAATAATCAGTGGCACATATATGCTGGTATCTCTAACATGTGATATCGTTCGTTCTTATTATAATTTTCAGGTTGATTTAGGGCTTAAAATTTCTCAACTACAGAATGAAAAAGATTTCTGGCATCAGAAAGAGGTGATATGAATTGAATGATTGAAATATACTTAGTTTGCCAGTTCTAGATCTTGGGCAGTTACTTTTAGATGGAAAGTCTATGTCCTATTGCTATGGTGCAGATAAGTTTTTGAATTGATCTTTTAATAATCATTCAACTTTCTTCTAATTCTTTATCTTCTGGGATTTTGCAGACCAGCCTAGAAGAACAAATTAAACAATTACTAGAGGAAAAAGATACGTACATAAGTAAAGAGGTAATGAAAAGTTATTAGAATTGGGGTGGTAAGATATTAGTACAGAACTTTGTAAAAATGACATACTTTTATGTGTTTTGTGTTTTTTTTTTCTTTTTTCTGCTTATGGTATTCAATTTATCCTCATATAATGTGAGGTATATTCTAGTTTCATGCTTGAATCTCTGACATGTGATATCTTATTTTTTCTTTTTGTAATTTTCAGACTGATTTAGGGCTGAAAATTTCACAATTAGAGGATGAAAAAGAATCTTGGCTTCAGAAAGAGGTGATTTTAGTTGGATGCCTTAATTATACCAAGTTTGGTTCTTCTAGATCTAGGGGAGCAGTTACTTTTACATAAAGAGTTTGTGTGCTACAGCCATTGTGCACCTAAGTGTTTCGAGTGGTCTTTTAGTAACCATTTATTTTTTGCTAATTCCTTGTCTACTCGTGAAATCCTCTTTAATTTTTCTGGGGAGCTTGAACATCAGGGCCTTGTTATATGCAGGCTAATTATAAGGAGAAGATCAGTCAGTTGGTAACTAAAGCATCCACCACAAGTTTAAATGAGGTATTTTTGTTTTATACTTCCTCAGTCCAATTTATGCGCAACACTCTCCTGATGTCCCAAAATTAAGAAAGCTAAGCTTTTGTCTTGTATGATTTCCATCCAATCAATGACTAAAATATTTTGATTGTGATTACTTTTGGGTCGACTGAAATGCAAAACCGTCCCTCCGGTTTGTATCATTTTTGCAAAACTCTCCCTCGAACTAAACTCTCCCTCCAAGATGTATTAGTTAGGCAAAAGAGACCCTTAACAAATATATAATTAAATAAATGATATATAATTAAAAAAAATGACTAATTATGTGGTTCTTAATAATATTAGATTGGTTGAATAATTTTATCTCATCCTTATTTTTAGTAAAAGTATAACCGAATAATATTTGTTTTTAAACATTATGATGCGATAAGATTATTTATACTAATTTATTATCACTTCGAATTACTCATGTTATGATTAATTTGTTATTAAAGCCTATGGGCTATGTTTGATCCTTTTTAAGACCATGAATGATTATAATTCTAAGTGATAATGTGATATTATATAATTTCACTTTTAAGGTATCAAATGACATTAGAAATGATAAAAAATAATTTAAAATTTGATGAAAAACTAATCATTAGAAAATAGTTCAAATTAAATAATAAATTAGAATAGTCAGTATTAATAATAAATTAGTACAAATAATTTTATTTCATTATCATTTTAGTTCAAGTACTAGTTCTGTTAATATACTTTATATTGTTATGTTTGTAATATAAAGTTTCTGATAAAAAGTTCAGGGGAGAGTTTTACAAAAATGATACAAACCAAAGGGACGGTTTTGCATTTCAGTCCTTTTGGTCCCACTTAGGTTGCTCTAAGAGAGAAAAATTTTGAATTCTTCTAATTTAGTGGTTTCCATTGAGATTACTTTCAAGATATAGATTCAAAGCATCTAGCTTTCATATCTGTGTGAAAAAAGAAGTGTTGCAAGTAAATACCGACGGAGTGTAATTTTCAGACTTGGTATCTTCTTTGTGCCCTCAATTAGCATCGTATTTATGTTTTGATATATATGTATTTGGTTGATTGAACTATGGATTTTCTCTATTTATGTTGTTTGTCTACTGTCTAGGATTCTTATTGGTGATTTTTACGAACATGTCTTTTTTTTTTGGGAGTTTAGAGACCTATTTCTGTTCTATTCTAGGGGGAGGGGGAATGAGGTTTGATCCCCTGACCTTTTGGTGGAGTGGGGGCGCCTATTGCCACTAAGGCTAACCCTCAATCTCTCTCACAAACATACGAAGCAGCATTAATGGAGTAAGTTATACATTGTTCCACAGGTGGGATTAGAAGAAAAAATCAAACAGCTGGAGAAAGAAAGAGAATCATTGGCTCAAAAGGAGGCAAGTCCTTATGCCGCATTCCGTACAATTTTTTGGTTTAGCTGATAATCTTTACATTTTGAAGAATTTTTCTCTTTAAAATCAGAAGAGCTAGTGACGGTATGAGTAGGATACTAAGATGTTGCCATGCTAGTCATGTTATTGGTCTACCACAGTAATTATTTCCAATAGTGTTACTATGTTATATCTACATACTCATATCTGCCAAATAGCTTGGTCACACATCAAAACAGTTTTTTGTTTTTACCACAAGGACTGAACTAGTAATAAAAAGTTTTATTTTCAATGCTCTTTTTATATAAGCTTTGTTGTAGAAGTAACCATGCCTTGTTTCTCATCTATGTGATTTTCATTTCTTGTTCTGTAAAGAAAAAAAACAGAGTCTTTACACTTTTAAAAAAACATTGAATCATCATTATTCTTTTCAGTTTTCTTCAACTTTCTGTGACTTAGTTGGCTATCATAAAACAATAAATAGTTAGAATTCTAGAGTTTCATTTCCATCGGCATGTAAAGGATCCCAACACCTATGCCTGTTTCTCGTTACAATAATACCTAATTTTTTCATGAAAAGTTAGTTTAGTTGCGGAACAATTTTGACTACGATGGTGAATAATTAAGAAATAAAGTTGTTGATTTGTCTTAATCACGTAGTGCTTCAATCATATTACATTGCTTTTTACTCCTTTTCTGTTGAGAGTGGAGAAATGAAGAGTAAAGGCCTCATCTTACTTGTTTTACAGACTTTTATCAAAGGAACAATTGCTGGCCTAAATGCTGATAACACAAGACTACGCTCACAGGTACATGGCTTTTTTAATATCTATATCATTTATGTTGTTTATCATTTAAACTATTAATAAAGCCAGTAGAGAGGATTAAATGTTACTTTTTTGCTGATTGTGGAAGTGATGTGATCCTTCAATTTTATGGGTGTGTTTTTCTTACTCTCCTCAATCTTCCTTATATCGCAACGAGCCATTGCTTTGTGTACGTATATTTTCAACTGTAGTTAAAATAATTACAATATCTGTACTCGGTCCTATCAGGGTATCACTTATGCACACATCATAAGCCATTCACAGACTAGTCACAAAGGTGTGTTTATATGTTCTGATAGGATATTAAAATCAAAGCCTCGCAGGTAACAGAGTTGGAAGAATCCCTGAAGAATCTCTTACAAGAGAATCAACAGCTAATAGAAAACATATCTGGTCTGCAGTCACAGATAAAGAATTCAGCTTATTTATCAACTATAAGCAGCACGATGGTTTGTTTCTTGAATTATCTTTTCTCACTCTTGGCACATTATATGCCTATAATTTGTTAATTCTTGTTCCTTGTTCAGAAAAATTGTAATGCTTGTCCAAATATTAGTTTGGTGGTATCACGTGGATCCGACTCGCTTTTAGTATTTGATATTGGTATCTGACTCCCATTAGTGACGACTGTTCCATAAATGTCGTAAATTGGTTTATGGTGCTTGCCCAAATGTTTTTTGTTTAGATGCTTAACATAGCCTCATGGAATGGCTAACTGAGAAATGTTTCTTTGCAACATGTGTTGTAAATACAACCTCAACAAAGCCTTTCCCTACCATGTGGAATTGGCTTACATTGTCCTGTGTATCAATCTTCCTCTTTTTAGTGATAGTTACATATGTTAGTCAAAACTTGACACGTTATTTTTGCAAATTAAATGACGTTATGATGACTACCATTTATCTCCTAAAAAAATTGCGTCAGTGATCACTGACAATATTGCGTTTTTCCTAATCATCAGAGGCACTTCTAGGATGGATTTTCACATACAAACATACATGCATAAATACATACATACATACATACATACATACATATACAGACACACACACACACGCACGCATATACATTTATGCTTGTGTATATATAAGTAATTGTTTCCACAAGTAAAAATGATATCACCACAATGTCCTCTCTCACATGAGTGTGGATCCACTTACTATTCATGTAAGGAGGACCTTGTGCAAATATCATTTTTACTCGTGGAAATATAATTCCCCTATTTATATATGTAAAACATGAAGATGTATCTTGAAACTCATTCCGAAATGTGTCTCCTAGCCTTGTGAGAAATGGAGAATGAATACACAACCTAGGGATTCTTTTCTTTAAACTCCTTAAGTCCAGCTTTCCTTTGGGAAATTTATATCTCGGAAAAGGAATATACACCATGCTGCAAAATGGATAATTTGTCCAGATATATGTTATCATTTTTAAAACTGAAGCAACGTGACATAACCATGAGGTGTTTTCACTTCTAACTTTCAGATTATGAGTTTCATGGAATGAGCTATTTACTCGAACTATTGATAAGAATGCTATCGAGTTTGTGAGAATTTGTGTGGTGTCTCTTTTATATGCTGATATCTTTCTGACAAAAACGGCATTTCCTGTTGTAGTGTGCTTCAATAAACGAGGACATGAAATCAGAGATGCTTGCTGCTCAGACAATGATTAAGAAATTGCTCTCTGAAAATGTGGAGCTTGTTGAGAAGGTAAATAAAGCATAAACTTTTATAGGCTTTGAAATATTTTGATGATTAGGATTTCCGTAAATAGATAGGGAAGGTCCTCAGTTTACTGGAGACAAATACGTCTCGTCATAATGGTGAGAGAAGAAAATAGATTTCTCAACGAGATCTGCTCAAGAGTCCTTAGTGGCCTAGTGCATTTTTTACAGTCCTTCAGGGAAAACCATAGAAGAAAAATACAAATCAAGCTTTTTCGAATAATTCTATGTACACTAACTGCTCAACAGGCGTGCAGAGAGAAAATAGTACGTTGGTACTAGTATATAAAATAGTTATGAGATTTTTGAATTGAACCCATGTATTGTTTTTCCTATGTTAGTGCACAGTTAGTGCACATAGAAGTACTCTTAATTTTCTTACTGGGTCTGACGGTTATTATGTATTGTTTCAGTTGAAGGCTGAGCATGATCAAAAGGGCACAACTGCTGAACTGTCATCATCTCTTGGTCCTGATCCAATGGTTTGCACAGTTGCACCTGCCCTTGTTGAAGGCTCAGCTATTGCCTCCGATCAAATGGATGGAATTGCTGAAAGGCTTACAAGTGCCCCTGTTGCAGAAAATTCAGCTCTTGGACCTGATCCAATAGCTGGAACTACTGAAAGACTTGCAGGTGATATCATTGATGATCCCGTGTTTGAATCCAGTGAGAGGCCTTATTTATTAGGTGAGAAGATGACGCCCATCGAAAGTGTTGGGAGTCACCCCCCCGAGAAGGATGTTGGCAATTATGCTAACCACAAGAACCCTGATGTACTTCCAAATGATGAAACCATTGTGTCTGAAGAAATTGTGCAGATTCCACTGGATGAGAATGAAGTTGGGGTTACAAAGTTGGAGCTGAAGGATTCTCGAAGTATTGAGATGGCTGACGTGCCAATATCAGATGCTCCACTTATCGGTGCTCCATTTAGATTAATATCTTTTGTGGCTAGATATGTTAGTGGTGCTGATTTGGTGGACAAGAGTCATTCAGAGTCTCGGCGGTAACTTTCTACCATGACCCGAGTAAAATTGTTTTTGTATCCGAAGACTAAAATTGTTATAGAAAGTGGAGATCAAAGATTGGCCCAAATAGTGGGTCAAAAAGATGTTTTGTAATAGGCATATATGAACAACCCGAGTCAGAGCAGGTTTATTGCTGTGTACGCCATTTCTCACCAGGTACTTTTATGCATTTTTCATGTAAAACCACAGAATTTATATAGATCATGTTTATTTTTTTCTTTATTTAAGACTGATACTCCTAAAATCGTTTTGGATCGAGTATTCAATGTAAATTGAGTTGTCAGATATTCAGATGGTTAATAGTTGAGACGATTATTGTTCATTGTATGTGGTGTTTAGGAACCAAAATGTTGGTGCCAGTCTGATATAGAAAGCTTTAAAAGCTAAGAGCCTGCTTAAACTATGTAAGAATATCTATACTAGGGATTAAGCAGAAATTGCAAATCAGAAAATTTCAGAGTGCAAACAATTGGTGAAGAATATTTGTAAAGCTTTCGGCAGTAACAACATCCGTAATCAAATTGAACCCTCCATCCATAGGCATTAAGCGTTTAGGAACTTCTTGCAAACATCCACCCATTCACATTGGAGTTCGGTGCATATGGTAGTTAAACTGCATACGACCTCAAGGTGTCCAAGTCGTAGTAGGGCTTTTGGAGTTGTTATCCTCTGATGATGGTCGGCTTTGTGCGTCTGATGGCCGGATTTTCTCGATCATGCTAACAACTTGTTGCATCTTTGGCCTCATTTCTGGCACCGGAGCCACACAGGCCATTGCAATCTGAAGCATCTGCACCATCTCTTCTTCAGTATCTTGATACTTTATCAGCTCAGCATCAAAAACCTCTGCTGTCCATTCCTCTCTAACAACAGACTGCACCCACCGCGGGAGATCAAACACATCTTCATGTCCTGGGGACTGGACTGGTGCTTTGCCCGTCAGCATTTCGAGAAGGAGAACACCAAAGCTGTAAACATCTGATTTTTGACTAGATTTCGTAGTTTCAATCACCTCGGGTGCTCGGTAGCCCGTATTTCTCGACGGGATAGTAGGGAAACCCATGAGAGGAGTTGGGCCCAAATCTGAGATGCATGCGTGGAGGTCTCGTGTGAGGAGGACGTTGGAGGACTTGATGTTGCCGTGGATTAGTTTCCCACCGTCAGCAGAATGGATATGAGCAAAACCCTTGGCACTCCCAAGGGAAATTTCCAGTCTGGATACCCAGTCAAGTGTCATTCCAGACTGTCGGTTTCCTGTATCCATTAGAGCACAGAAGAAGAATGTTACAGCTTTATTCATATTTGCATAAAATGTTGGAACAAACAAGATTCAGTTTTACTCATCTGCTGGCATGGTTTATCAATTATCACAGCCCAACAATATATATTTTTCATTTATATGTTTTGTGTGTAGTCGCAAAAAAGAAAACTTTGTTTTCATATGAATTAAAATAATCCACACAAAAGCCACCAAATATAATAAACATGACAATTTAGAAACAGAGAAAGATAACCGGACAAGTGGGGATTGGATACCGTGTAATAGCGTGGACAAGCTTCCAATGGGTATGTAGTCATAAACAAGGAGTTTCTCATCCTTGGAATAGAAATAAGCACGAAGAGGCACAACATTTTGATGCTGCATTACGCTCCCCACAATTTCCATCTGTTGCTCGAACTCTCTTTTCCCTACCACCACTTCTTTAAGCCTCTTGACAACCACAGTCGTTCCCTCCTCTAAGATAGCTTTATAGGTTGTCCCATAACTCCCCTTTCCCAACACTTCAGCAGAGGCTCTCAGTAAATCCTCAAGATCAAAATTACGAGACCAACCTCCGAAGAAAACCAATTTGTTCTTCTCAGCCTCTTGCACCCCACTCCCGAAGTCCTCCTTAGGCTTCTCACTCCTTCCAACGCCAAAGGCCTTCCCTTTTGATATACTACTGCTACCTTCTTGACTGTTCCTTTTCTTCAAACAACACAGGACTATCGTCAGAACTAGCAGCAAAGAAACTGCAGAAGCCCCGATTGCAATGGCAATAACAGCCCCCAAGCTCAATCCCTTCTCGGATTTTGGTTTTTGAGGAGCAGTTGGTGAGGCTGGCAAGTAAGTTGTAGATGGAGAAGGTGGAAAAAGGTTTGGTGCAGGAGAGGGTGAGGGGGTGATATAAGGGCACTGATTCAGGGGTGACCCACATAACACAGAATTCCCTTCAAAAGAGGAAACTGGGAAACTTTGTAGGGAAGGTGGAACTGAACCATTGAGCTGGTTATTACTCATATTCAAATGCTTAAGCTTAGGAAGTTTGAGAGCAGGGATAGATCCTGTGAGGGAGTTGTTCTGAAGGCTCAACCCAGTGAGATTTTTCAAACTTTGAATTGTAGTTGGAATGTTACCTGTGAAGGAATTGAAGGAAAGATCAATCAACTCAAGTTTGGGGGAGAGAGAAGACGGAATATCCCCTGAAAAATTGTTTTGTTGGAGGTATATGTAGCGGAGGGAAGGAAGGGAAAGGATATCAACTGGAAGACTACCACTAAGACGGTTGGATCGAAGGCTGAGGATAGTGAGTGAATCCAACCTTCCAAGAGTATTGGCTGGAATGGAGCCATAAAGTCCAACACCAGGGAGCCTGAGAGAAAGTACATGGGTTCTATTTTTTGTGCAAGTGATACCAACCCAAGACCTGCAGACCGGAGAAGCAGTAGTCCAGTTAAGTTTGCGACCATGAGGGACAGCAGCAACGAACTCAAGGAGGGCTTCTTTATCTGAATTCAGGTCAGCAAGATTTCTGGGGAGGGCTATACATAATAAGAGGAAAGGTAGAACAACAAAATATTGTCGTTTCATGGAGAATTTTCAACTTTAGCCCTGAAAAGGTGTTTCTGCTTCTGAGTGCGATCTTCTTGTTGTCCTGGTACAATCGTAACACATTAACCTAGATAAGAATGGAAAACTTGGCTTAGAAAAATGACAACAGACATAAGTAGATTTTTTATTAACAAGCTGCATAATTATGGAGTAGATGAACAACCACATGAATAATGCTGAGACATTATATAGAGGATGTGTTTGTGTGTGTGAGCAAAAGAAGGGGCAGAGAGAGCCACACACCTATCTACAGAAAGCTGAAACTTTAATATCTTGAAATGAACTGCTAACATTGTTTCAGCAGTTTACAGAAAATAGTTACTATCTGCTCTGTTTAAGTAAATGGCAACTATTAGTAGAAGGTTATTGGCTATCTAAGGAATTCAGGTGGGAAGACCAAATTGATGACTCCATGATAAACAATATTCATTGAAGCTTCAAGCCTTAGGGAACATAAGATGTAAAGAAGAGTTGGTAATAGTTCATTATTCTTCATAACGCTCTTGTTACTACATAGGTAATAGTGAATCACCACATGACGTTGATTAGCCAATTCACTGCATTATTTCATTCTCTTATATATGAGCCATTAAGTTTTCCATCTCTTTCCCCTGAACTGATACTCTTTCTAAGGGTCCGTCCACATGAGGCCGGGGGCTTCAATGGAGTGTACGTGAATTAAAAACACAGCTGGTGCTCAGTTCTCTGTCAAAATTAATGCTCCCAGTAAGAAGAAGTACCTATGGTAGAATTCATAGTCTGAAAATCTATTTTGGGAATAGCATGGCACTTTAATCTGATAAGCATTGTTGTGGAAAATCTTTCACAATGTCGGTATGGAAATCTAATCACGGGGGTATGAAACATCAGAAGGAAGAATAGTACTTCTTCCTCCTCCGCTCCTTTTTATTTGTCTTTTTGGAGAGAGAAATTGTTTCTTTTTATCTATTGTTTGTAAATTTTTTCAAGGAAGAACTAATGACTTAATTTTCCATATTATTCCTAAATTAATTACGGTTTGTTTCTGTTTCATCTTTTCAATGTATTAGACAAAGCATGCATTAGTTATCCTAAAACGTAATGGGGAGAGTATAACAGGCAACCATGTTTGAGCGAATGGTAGAGAAACAGGAAGTACGAAACAGGAAATGGTAAAAGCATATGCAAGTAGAAAGATACATATCTGGGAAATTCTCTGTGTATATATGTGTGTTAAAATAAGAGATGTTGAAGTAGACGAGAACCTGAGAATATATATTGCTTGATGACTATTGAGTTTTAAAAGCTTTCCTGATGTTTGCTAAAAGAAAAAAAAAAAAACAGAGAGGGCAAGGAACCTGCCTGAAACATTGATGAAATTTATAAGATTCAAACATAAAATTGTGGGTGAGGAGGTACTAACTACGTATATAAAAATGTGAAGGGCTTAACTTGATTAAGGTGGCGATCTGAAATGCATGCAGTTAACCTCGTCTGAATGAAGCTGCTAGCAATGTGAAACAGAGATCTGTGAGTGCTGCTTCTAGCTTGCCTGCTTACAAATTATAGTATCTTCAAACAACGGCATAAATTTTGCACATTTCTCTCCCTCTGTCTCTCTCTTTATGAAAGGAAAAAAAAAAGGAAGGAAAGAAAGAGAGAGAGAAGAGAAAGAGCTTTGGATTCGTGGGTAAAGTATATATCTTCTACACCTGAAAAAATAAAGTACAAGTTTAGCAGCAGCCGCATGCTTCTTCCTTAAGCCAACGGAACCAAAGTAATTGTTGAGATTTGAGCCCAACAATATAATTAATTGGCAATACCATATCATATAAGTCTGTATGTATGTATATCCTCAGTCAGTCAGTCACAGATCTCGATGCCCAGTTCTCCTTCTTTCCAACTCCATCCCTCCAGAAATGCATGAATCAGAAATCCATATATAGAGGAGAGCTCCCACCGGTTATTGATGCATCATAATTAATTACCACTTCAGGAGGCCTTTTATATATACTAACAGTAGTTTCGCCCACATCTCACCTTCTATATATTATGTATACTGTTACATACGTACATAAACGAGAAAGCAAGCAACTTTAATTATGAAATAATTATAAGTGCACAATATACAAACACAATATTAAACATTTATTTTAACTATTAATTAAAAAGTAAGATAAAACATGATATTAAAATTTGTATCATACCCTATTTTTTAATAATTAATATAAATGTTGTATATGTATACTTATCCTTAATTATGTCTTCATTAGACCCTGGCAGTTAGGGTTGGTTGATCCAGGTGTCCGTCCATCTCCATTTTCATTATTACTATATATCATCTGTATTACCAGTAGTATTGCCAAAATATATATAGTATTAAATTTTGTTTCACTATCTTTTAAAAAAAATAATAATTAACCACTGTAGTTATAGTACCTCCCTTTGATGAATGGATCATGGACGGACCCACGGATGGATGGATAAATTAGTCATCTTCTTCCTAATCTATAGCTAAACAATTCATTAGTAAAATAACTAAGCATGCATTTTCCATTTTTTATGTTCTAATTACATATAAATGCAACAACAACAAAAAAATTTAAAAGGATTTTTTGTGTATGGGGCACCTAATTAACACCTTAATTCGATGATAATGGAGTATTAATTGTTTTTAAAATATCAAAGGCTTTTCCTTAATTCCCACATGAAAGATTGTAACATCAGCAGTTGAAAAGTTATGAAGTGTAAATTAATTAATTAACATCCCGTCTTATATAGGGAGTAATTATTCTGTGATTTTAAAACACCTGTCACATAGTGCCTCACACCATTCATATGCTATTATTTCAGTATTTAAAGTGAAATGACTCATTTTAAATGTTAAAATAATAGCATATTAATAATATAAGGCACCACGCGATACTCCTCTAAAAGCATCTAATATTTTTTCCCAGGAGTGAGTAGTCTTATCTATTGTAATGGTGAGTAGTCTTATCTATTGTAATGGCTGGGTACTTGTAGTATTTGGGGAGGAGTAGTTTGGGAAAATCTTGGAAACGAGAGCTAGCGCGCACATGCATGCATACATCAAATATAGTAGGTGCCGGTCTATCCAAGTATATATTTACTCCACTACCGTTGTACTACTAGTATATAGTAGTAGTATATATTTAGGTAGCTAACTAATAATTAATTAATTACTAGTAGCTAGCTTGGTAGCGCTGTAGTAAGAATAATTGTTTAAGGAAGGAGGGGGGTTGACCTGAGCTGGCGGGTGGGTGCTGCAATTAGTGGTTTTCACATTTGGATCTATATATATATATATATATATATATATATATATATAATCTTCATTAATTACGTTAGTTACTTATCTGGTAGTCCCAGATGTGGGTGGTTTGGTTGGTTGGGTGGTTGGTCAAACTCAAAGAGGCAAACTAGCAGTAATTCACAAGACTGTCTTTCTTCTAGAGTACGTAGTTCACGTCACCTCAATTTAGTACAGATTCGTTTACTGGGTTGGGTTGGGTTGGGTGGGGCGCCCCCTCAGTCATGCATGCATCTCTACTACCTCTAACAATGCAATTAGGTAGGAAAAATCCTTGCTTGTTTCTTCTGTTATAAAGAAAAAGAAGAAAAAAGCGAGCGTTGCCAACAAATATATATCCATAGGTGAGGCCGGTAAGAAAATTTAGAAAGACATTTGTTTTGGTGGTTACTAAATATAACCAAAGGAAGGAAGGAAATACTACCGTAATAACTAACATCATCTTAGCGTGCGTACGTAGCATTTCCTCTTCCTCTTCTTGGCGAACACACTGCAGCTATCTATCTATCTATCTAATTACTACTACACTTCAGGGTAGAGCTAGTAGGTTTGAGTAATTGAACCATATACACCAAGACCACGCACGCATATATATAAACAAATGAACTATAATATCATTATTATTATTATTATTATTATCAACGTAGTAATTATTTATTTTTTGTGTACGTAGCTCAGTACCTTATTTATTATGATCCTGGACTAGACTCCCTCTCTCTCTCTCTCTCTCTCTCTCTCTCTCTCTCTATATATATATATATATATATATATATATATATAATAGATGGAGTGGCAGGACTCGAGCAGATAGATAGATGGTCCTTTTCCTACCTAACTCATCGCTCGTGGAAAATGAATTGATGGCTAATACTATCACCCTAAATTTACTGCGAGTTTGGACGGGTAGGAAGAACCGAAGAAGACCGCCAAACTGCTGAAAATATTAAAATTAAGAGGTTGATAATGTCAGAGGACGAAGATTATTCATTTGCGCAGAGACCCACAGGCAGGTATATTTAATTTGATAAACTTGGATGTTTGACGGTCGCCCACACAAAAATAGGACGGCAGTAGGACTTTTGACTTTTGTAATGAAATGAAGTAAGGTAGGGGAATTTTATAGGCTTTTTACGAGACACAAATCTATGTACATAATATTTAAATATAAAATTAAATATAATATTTATTTTAATTATTAAAAAATAAAATATAATATAAATTTTAATATTATAATATTATAATTTATTTTTTAATAATTAAAATAGATATAGTGTTTGAATATTATGTTTATATGTTATGTACTTATATTTATTCTTTCACGAGACCCGATAAAAAAAATTTAAGTACGTGGGTTGGTCCGGTCTGTAAGTTAAAATTTGAGTTTTGAATTTTATTTTTATAATTTATGAAAATTTGGGCTATTTTGACCTAACTCAATCTATTTCGATTCGGCCTGCCCAAAAAAAAAAAAAATTGCTAAAACAAAAATATATTTTTTACTATTTTTTTTTGCCTAACTTTAAATCAATTTTCAATATAATTTTTAGTAAGGATGAAAATGTGAATTTATCCTATTATTTTATAACTTAAACACTAAATAATGGTTTTATATTAAATTGTTATATTGATAATTGTTATGCATAAGAATAAATACTCAGCATAAACTATTTTTATTTTAGTAAAAAAAAACCATCTTTTTATTCTTAAGAGATGATCAAATTTTTTCTTCTTCTGACACCTTGCTTGAAATTTAGTTCTTTATTTTGAAATAAAAATTATGATTTTGGAATTCTATATTTGATTTATTTAGCTTAGTTATAGTTAGTTAAAATTGTTTTAACTTTTGATTTTGATCAAAATAAATGTCATGAAATATTTATGTTACCGATGTGACGCCCCCAAATCTGGGCCCACACAGCCCAAACTTGAGTCGTCAAAATACTACAACAAAATTATTACAGCAAAGCACAACGTACAACAATACAGTGTATAATAATACACAACTAAGTCTTCACTATTATTGCCACACTATTTTACAAAACGTGAAGACTATGATAACTATTCCTTGGACCCTCACTCCATTCCCCGGCTAGACCCTGTTATGTTTTCATCTCCTGTTGAAAAACAATGGAACAAAAGAAAGGGTGAGCTCAAATAGCCCAGTAAAGAATATCATGACTAAGATAATGACGAATAAATTATCATTAGTCTTCAACAGTTGAGTTCTTGATAGAATACAATAGACTACAAGGTTATATCAAAAACTGCAGTTAAATTCTTAAACAACGTTCAGATCAATAATAGCAGCGGAATGAGTAATCTATTAGAAGAATAATGCAGACTATAATGTCCACTCGGTTCTCTTTTTAGGAAAAACATCATCAACTTTTATCATCTGAAATATCATTAGTCAAGATAATACAAATTCACAGTTCCTGATCATAATCATGCACATCAACAGTTCATCTTTGTACTACGGGCCAAAGATATTCAATATAGCACCAACGGTCATGATTATACCAGATTCAGCCTTTGGTCATAATCATACCAAACAACAGTTCATCTTTGCACTACGGGCCAAAGAGAACATTCACCACGTGCCATAAAAGACACCGAACAGATGTATCGCCTTTAACCTATTATATCGCCTTTAACCTATCATCTGTTCAACAAATATATCACATCTGTGCCCCCGGCCACAGATATTCATAACAGCTTGATTTTTGGATGATTAGAATGATATAAATGATGAACAGAAGAAATAGGATAACAATAAGTATCGGAAGTTTACTTTGTACAGATTCAAATAATGTCCAAATTGTCAACATGATGTGGAGTGAAATTTAAAAATGATATTCAAGATCCACAGTTCAGAATAACGGTTACAATTCAATAGAAAGGTTCACGTAAATAGGAAGGTTCAGTTGAAATAATGAAGTTCAACTATTATGGAACATATAATATTTTCAGGAATTATAGAAGCAATAGTTCCATAATAAATTTCGATTTAGGAGTATGAAAGAAAATAATATCCCTTACCGTAGCAGGTTTGATTAACAAAAGGTGAAGGAAATTAATACAAAGGGTTATTCACCAACAGGCAGCAATCCGCTCCGTAAGGTTATTCCCACAATTTAATAGAATTTGAGTACAAAGAGTTATTCACCAAACAGGCGGCAATCCGCTCCGTAAGGTTATTCCCACAATTTAATAGAATTTGAGTACAAAGAGTTATTCACCAAACAGGCGGCAATCCGCTCCGTATGGTTATTCTCAGAGATTAATAATGAATGAATACGAAAGGTTATTCACCAACAGGCGGCAATCCGCTCCGTAAGGTTATTCCCACAATTTAATACATGGAAATAAAAGGCACGTCTTATGAGTAAGGAAGAAACAATATTATTATCGAGAATCAAATAATGATAATCCCTTACCATAGTATGTTTGAATAATGGAAGATGAAAAAGATGGTATCCCTTACCTCAACACGTGACTGGATATTGATTTAAATGAGGTTGATTAACTTGAACAGTACACGTATACTTATAGATCTTCACAAATACTCAAGATGACTTAAGCACACTTAGAGAGAACTTTCACAAGAAGTATTTAGAGAGAGAAAGAAAGAATAAGTAAGGAAGTTTATGAAAAATCCTTAAGTTAAGGCTTCTATTTATAGCCAAAAATCTTATCATTCATTTAATCTAAACCATTCATTTAAAGATCATCTTTTAATCTACACCATCCATTTCAAATATTATATTATCTTTAATCTACACCATTCATTTCATATCACCTAATAATCACCTAACTTTATATTATAAACAAATCAATTTAATTATTCAACAATAATTCACACTTTAATCTACACCATTCATTTCATATCACCTAATAATCACCTAACTTTATATTATAAACAAATCAATTCAATTATTCAACAATAATTCACACTTTAATCTACACCATTCATTTCATATCACCTAATAATCACCTAACTTTATATTATAAACAAATAACTTTATCAATTCAATTATTATGACTAATTGTTATAAATACAGTATAGTTAGCTCTTAGATATCAAGTCAATAAATTAATGAAATACAACTGTTTAAATAACATCATAATAGAGATAACAATAATGTAAAATAAAGCATACGTTACTGTGTAATGACAATTATTGATTCAATAATGTAAATTACTGTGCATATGTTACTGTGACAATTATTAGGTTCAATAATTTTAAAAACAGTGCAACAACAATTATTGACTCAATGATATAAAATACAGTGTAATGACAATTATTAAATCAATAATGCAAAATACTGTGTAACAACAATTATTGAATTGATAATATAAAATATTATGCAGTGACAATTATCGATGAAATGATGCGTAACAGTTACGGTGTCAATTATCAGACTAAAAATATGAGACACTATGCAATACCGTGTGTTACTGTAGAGTACCGAGTGCTACAGAAAATACCAATAACTACCGTATGCTACTATTCTTTTATCACCGGTATTTTAACAGTTCCGTTGACTATTTTTATTTAAAAAGGTTATTTCTGTCGTTTTCTATATCCGACAAATATTCCGTTGTGGGGTCCACCAATAATTTGTTATTTCGGCGCCGTCGGACCAAACGAATATTCCCCGACCAAACGAATATTCCCCGACAAAGCGAATATTGTCCGACAAAATAAAATTTGCACATAACATCCTTAACTTTTAACTTTATCGATTTAACCACTTACTGTTTAAAAAAAATATCTATATGAAGAAAAATTAAATTTTGTATTTCATAAAATTCGGGGTCTTACAACCTCCCCTCCTTATGAAATTTCGTCCCCGAAATTGACGTACCTGACATATCGAAGAGGTAAGGATACTTAGATTTCATCTCAGATTCTAGCTCCCAGGTCATTTCCTCAGTATCTTGGTTCCTCCATAAAACCTTAACTTGAGGTATAACCTTTGAGCGTAGGATCTGCTCCTTCTTATCCATGATCTTAACAGGTACTTCCTCGTATGTTAAATCCTCTGCTATAACGTCTGGTTCTAACTCAATGACGTGGTTTGGGTCCTTCACATATTTACGTAACATAGATATGTGAAAAACGTTATGGATGCGAGACATACTTGGTGGTAGGGCTAGTCTGTAGGCTACGGTTCCTATTCGATCGAGGATTTCAAATGGGCCAATAAATCGAGGGTTGAGCTTTCCTCTCTTTCCGAATCTCGTAACCCCTTTCCATGGAGAAACACGTAAGAATACATGATCTCCGACGTTGAAACTTTCGTCTCTCCGATGAAGATCAGCATAACTCTTTTGTCGTTCTTGTGCGGTCTGTATTCGTTGTCGGATCATTTGGATCTTTTCGGTCGTCAAGCGTACCAACTCGGGTCCCAACAATTTTGCTTCTCCTACCTCATTCCAACATATTGGAGAGCGACACTTCCTTCCATACAATGCCTCGAATGGAGCCATGCCTATGCTTCCTTGGTAACTGTTGTTGTAAGAAAATTCCACCAACGGCAAGTACTTATCCCAACTTCCTTTGAAGTCTAATACACAAAGTCTCAAAAGATCTTCGAGGGTCTGGATCGTCCTTTCCGATTGTCCGTCCGTTTGAGGATGGTATGCAGAACTAAAACGTAGTTCAGTGCCCATAGATTTTTGTAGACTGATCCAAAAGCGTGAAGTGAATCTAGGATCTCGATCAGAAACTATGGAAACTGGCATGCCATGCAATCTCACGATCTCATTTATGTACATACCGGCAAGACGTTCAAGTGAAAAGTTTTCTCGTATAGGCAAGAAATGAGCAGATTTGGTCAATCTATCTACGATCACCCAAATTGCATCTAAGCCTTGAGAAACTTTTGGAAGACCCGTCACGAAGTCCATATTGATGTGTTCCCACTTCCATTCGGGAACTTCAAGTGATTGTAATGGACCTTTAGGAACTTGATGTTCTGCCTTGACACGTTGACAAGTTAGGCACCTTGAGATAAACTCCGCAATCTCTCTTTTCATATTGTTCCACCAAAATGTATGTCGAAGATCTCGATACATCTTGGTACCTCCTGGGTGGATTGCAAACGGCGTGTTGTGTGCCTCCATCATGATTTTATGCTTTAATTCAGGATCGTTAGGAACACAGAGTCGAGAGTTGACTCGAAGTATTCCTTTCTCGTCGATTCTTGCTTCGGGAATGGCACCTTCTTGTACTTTCTTTATCATGTTTATTAGTTCCGGATCGGTAGCTTGAGCAGCTTTAATTTTATCGATTAAAGTTGGTTCTACTCGCACGTGAGCAATCTTCGAGTGGGTCCCTGGTGTCTTTAGCTCTATCTCCATCTTTTGCAAGTCGTACAAAATACACTTTTGTGTTGTCAGCAGTGCACTTGTACTTGCATAAGATTTTCTGCTCAAAGCGTCAGCTACAACGTTCGCCTTTCCCGGGTGATACTGGATTGTGTGGTCATAATCCTTTAACAGCTCAAGCCAACGTCGTTGTCGCATGTTGAGTTCCTTCTGGGTGAAGAAATACTTGAGACTTTTATGATCCGTATAGATATCCACTTTTTCTCCGTACAAGTAGTGTCTCCAGATCTTCAACGCGAAAACGACTGCTGCCAACTCTAGATCATGAGTAGGATAATTTTTCTCATAATCTTTGAGTTGTCGAGAGGCATAGGCTATAACCTTTCCATGTTGCATAAGGACACAGCCTAGACCTTTGCCAGAAGCATCGCTGTAGATAACAAATTCTCCTGATCCTGATGGTATGGTCAGAACAGGAGCTGAAACAAGTCTCCTCTTGAGTTCTTGAAAACTCTTCTCGCATTCCTCGCTCGATATAAGTTTTGTACTAGAATGAATGATACCGATATCTAGTAATTAAACTTTCAACTCTTGGTGTTCTATGGGAGCCATTTGGTATGGGACTTTAAAAATGGGCTTAGTGCCGGGTTCAAAATCGATACAGAATTCAATTTCACGGTTTGGGGTAAGCCAGAAAGTTCCTCAGAAAAAACGTCAGGAAACTCATTAACAATGGGAATATCATTCAAGTTTGACGTGTTTTTGTTCAAATCAGTGACATGAGCTAAAAAGGCTTGACATCCGTTTTTCAATAAACGAATTGCTTTATGGCTAGAAATAACAGTTATAAATTTCAATGGTTTAGTTGCTTGAATTTGCATGACAGGTTGATTAGGAATATGAAAACTAATAATCTTATGAAAACAATCAATTTTAGCATGATGGGTAGTCAACCAATCAATTCCTAAAATCACATCAAATTCACGCATGTCCAAAGAAATAAGGTCAACAGGTAATGTGAGGTTGTTGATTTGAACTAGGCAAGATTTATAGATAGTAAATGTAATAGGTATTTCTCCCAATGAGGTTTCAACTGATAAGACAAGATTTAAGTTTTCAATAGTCAAATTTAAACGTTGAGTACATATAGGTGAGATAAAAGAGTGGATAGAACCAGTATCTAATATGGCATAGACTTCACGAGAATTTATGAATAGCTTACCGGTTATCACCTCATTCGGTTTCTTGACTGTTATCGTCAAATCGAATCCCGAATACTTCATTCGGATCTTCACGTATTTCAACCATGGGAATACCACTGAATAATTTTCTAGCAAACTGTTTCTCGGGTTCATCAACTTCATCAGTAGTAAGGTACCAATGATTTCCATTAAAATAGTATTTTCGATAGACTGCAGTTTCCACGATAGTGACTAACTTAACCTGAATTCCTCTAAATTGTAACGCCCAAAAGTATAGAAACATCATTTTTAAATAATCTTGAAAATCATAGTTGGAACACCATAAATCCCAAAGACTAATATGAAAAGTCCATATATTCTGATCCTTTGTTATAGAGCATAACCAGGTGATATCACTCTCCCAATTAGTGAGTAAATTAAAGGCAATAATTTCCGCAAGTTCGTTACTTCCTTTAATTGCTTCTAAGAATGGATCTGGAACGACTGTAGCAGAGCTTTCACCTTCATCCTTACTGGATAGAACACGCATAATTTTTGCCTTAGGCAAATGATTCAACTCTGAGTTTGTAAGAAGATTATTCGTCGCCTCTTGTTTTGCAGATACATTTGTTTCGGTAATTTCATAGTTAACCTCCTGATTTCCAGATGCCATAATTAACTGTGGTCACAAAATAAATGTTAGTTCAAATAAACAGACTCATCTCTTCATGTTCCTACATTCAAATCGATTCATTAGATAATAAAATCTATTTTAGGTAGGACACACTAGTGACTGATTCTATTCGTCTCTCCCCTCCTAGTTCTACCCCAGATCTCCATTAAAGACCATATCCCTAAGCTCTGATGCCAACTGTGACTCTCATCCCACCATAGGGACAGCACCTCACAATGGTACCTATCAGTTTGCCACCTGTACTATAGGCGTCCCCTACGGAGAGTCTGGCTTCGGTGCATCTCCTTTCCCTAGGAAGTCACCAGCGAGAGGCTCGGGGCTCTTCGTTATATGGCTCTGATACCAACTGTGACGCCCCCAAATCTGGGCCCACACAGCCCAAACTTGAGTCGTCAAAATACTACAACAAAATTATTACAACAAAGCACAACGTACAACAATACAGTGTATAATAATACACAACTAAGTCTTCACTATTATTGCCACACTATTTTACAAAACGTGAAGACTATGATAACTATTCCTTGGACCCTCACTCCATTCCCCGGCTAGACCCTGTTATGTTTTCATCTCCTGTTGAAAAACAATGGAACAAAAGAAAGAGTGAGCTCAAATAGCCCAGTAAAGAATATCATGACTAAGATAATGACGAATAAATTATCATTAGTCTTCAACAGTTGAGTTCTTGATAGAATACAATAGACTACAAGGTTATATCAAAAACTGCAGTTAAATTCTTAAACAACGTTCAGATCAATAATAGCAGCGGAATGAGTAATCTATTAGAAGAATAATGCAGACTATAATGTCCACTCGGTTCTCTTTTTAGGAAAAACATCATCAACTTTTATCATCTGAAATATCATTAGTCAAGATAATACAAATTCACAGTTCCTGATCATAATCATGCACATCAACAGTTCATCTTTGTACTACGGGCCAAAGATATTCAATATAGCACCAACGATCATGATTATACCAGATTCAGCCTTTGGTCATAATCATACCAAACAACAGTTCATCTTTGCACTACGGGCCAAAGAGAACATTCACCACGTGCCATAAAAGACACCGAACAGATGTATCGCCTTTAACCTATTATATCGCCTTTAACCTATCATCTGTTCAACAAATATATCACATCTGTGCCCCCGGCCACAGATATTCATAACAGCTTGATTTTTGGATGATTAGAATGATATAAATGATGAACAGAAGAAATAGGATAACAATAAGTATCGGAAGTTTACTTTGTACAGATTCAAATAATGTCCAAATTGTCAACATGATGTGGAGTGAAATTTAAAAATGATATTCAAGATCCACAGTTCAGAATAACGGTTACAATTCAATAGAAAGGTTCACGTAAATAGGAAGGTTCAGTTGAAATAATGAAGTTCAACTATTATGGAACATATAATATTTTCAGGAATTATAGAAGCAATAGTTCCATAATAAATTTCGATTTAGGAGTATGAAAGAAAATAATATCCCTTACCGTAGCAGGTTTGATTAACAAAAGGTGAAGGAAATTAATACAAAGGGTTATTCACCAACAGGCAGCAATCCGCTCCGTAAGGTTATTCCCACAATTTAATAGAATTTGAGTACAAAGAGTTATTCACCAAACAGGCGGCAATCCGCTCCGTAAGGTTATTCCCACAATTTAATAGAATTTGAGTACAAAGAGTTATTCACCAAACAGGCGGCAATCCGCTCCGTATGGTTATTCTCAGAGATTAATAATGAATGAATACGAAAGGTTATTCACCAACAGGCGGCAATCCGCTCCGTAAGGTTATTCCCACAATTTAATACATGGAAATAAAAGGCACGTCTTATGAGTAAGGAAGAAACAATATTATTATCGAGAATCAAATAATGATAATCCCTTACCATAGTATGTTTGAATAATGGAAGATGAAAAAGATGGTATCCCTTACCTCAACACGTGACTGGATATTGATTTAAATGAGGTTGATTAACTTGAACAGTACACGTATACTTATAGATCTTCACAAATACTCAAGATGACTTAAGCACACTTAGAGAGAACTTTCACAAGAAGTATTTAGAGAGAGAAAGAAAGAATAAGTAAGGAAGTTTATGAAAAATCCTTAAGTTAAGGCTTCTATTTATAGCCAAAAATCTTATCATTCATTTAATCTAAACCATTCATTTAAAGATCATCTTTTAATCTACACCATCCATTTCAAATATTATATTATCTTTAATCTACACCATTCATTTCATATCACTTAATAATCACCTAACTTTATATTATAAACAAATCAATTTAATTATTCAACAATAATTCACACTTTAATCTACACCATTCATTTCATATCACCTAATAATCACCTAACTTTATATTATAAACAAATCAATTCAATTATTCAACAATAATTCACACTTTAATCTACACCATTCATTCCATATCACCTAATAATCACCTAACTTTATATTATAAACAAATAACTTTATCAATTCAATTATTATGACTAATTGTTATAAATACAGTATAGTTAGCTCTTAGATATCAAGTCAATAAATTAATGAAATACAACTGTTTAAATAACATCATAATAGAGATAACAATAATGTAAAATAAAGCATACGTTACTGTGTAATGACAATTATTGATTCAATAATGTAAATTACTGTGCATATGTTACTGTGACAATTATTAGGTTCAATAATTTTAAAAACAGTGCAACAACAATTATTGACTCAATGATATAAAATACAGTGTAATGACAATTATTAAATCAATAATGCAAAATACTGTGTAACAACAATTATTGAATTGATAATATAAAATATTATGCAGTGACAATTATCGATGAAATGATGCGTAACAGTTACGGTGTCAATTATCAGACTAAAAATATGAGACACTATGCAATACCGTGTGTTACTGTAGAGTACCGAGTGCTACAGAAAATACCAATAACTACCGTATGCTACTATTCTTTTATCACCGGTATTTTAACAGTTCCGTTGACTATTTTTATTTAAAAAGGTTATTTCTGTCGTTTTCTATATCCGACAAATATTCCGTTGTGGGGTCCACCAATAATTTGTTATTTCGGCGCCGTCGGACCAAACGAATATTCCCCGACCAAACGAATATTCCCCGATAAAGCGAATATTGTCCGACAAAATAAAATTTGCACATAACATCCTTAACTTTTAACTTTATCGATTTAACCACTTACTGTTTAAAAAAAATATCTATGTGAAGAAAAATTAAATTTTGTATTTCATAAAATTCGGGGTCTTACAACCGACTTTAATACCTTCGTAGTTAATAGTGTGAGGTTTTCCCACTATCTACTATTGAGGTTTTGAAATTTAGGTTCAAATATTCATTATGTCTTGAAAAACTTATCTTATGACTCAATTTATAAGTCTATTAAGTTGATTGTCGTTCTCTGATTATGAACAATTGTAGCCTCGACGTAACAATTCAATTAATATTAAACTTAGTAAAATTATAGAATCTTTAGCGTTGAATATAAAATTTAAAAGACCATAATTGTTATATAATTAATGAGAAAAATACTTATACTTAATAACTCTATCCCAATATACATGAATTATTATTTTATCCTTATGCTAATGTTTTTCTTCATAGGTTTTGAATCCATAAAAAAATGATGTTATAATGTGTGAGAAAAAAAATAATTCACGAGCCGCCCAACTCAACTTGAACTACAAACCTTCGATTTCTAACTAAAAAATTTTGAACTATTTTAATTCGACTCATATTTAACCCAACCAAACTATAACCTAATCCGTTTGCACAAGCCCAACCCGTTTGCTTTGCTAACTCTACTTTTCACCATATCATATTACTACTGTGCTTTGTAACTGTTCTACTCAAAAAATCAACATGATTGACCAAAAAAAGAAAAGTAAAATGTAAGGAATAATAGGCACCCCTCTTTATTTAGTGTAAAAGGAAAATCTTGCAAAATTAACAGATTTCGTTATCCTTTATGAAGAATCAACCGAGTAACTTGGGAAAACATCTGAAGAAAAAGAACATAACATTACAAACACACACTCCAGCTAGAGGTTATAAGGGACCAAAAGGTTCAGGTAGATGTTCGAACCCATTATCAAATATGGGTCCTTGATCAGACTTGTCATCAGCGCTATGCAACCAATTTGTGTTCTTCAAATCCTCCTTCAGCAAAATTGCATCATATCGGGAACTCTCATAGATATCCACTTGGCTCAGTTTTGAAGAAATAGGATATTTGTTTTCCATATTTCCATTTTCAGGATACCTGTTGTGATAAATTCCGTTGTCCAAAATGACGCTAACAGCCTGATTTCCATCTACTACTGATGCTGGAGCACTTGTAGCTCGACCAGTCTGGCTTTTGGAATTTGCAGATCGAATGCTCTGCGGGAAGAGGGTTGTGCCTGCAAGCGGACGAGTTCCACTGCTCCCATTTCTTATATCCTGCAAGAAAACATAAATACCTTTAAAATTGGATTCATATCTTCCACATTCCGGGAATATTGTTACATTGACAACCCGAGAAACTTTGAACATGATCCTGCCAAAATCATTTACTCAATAAGGACGGACCTGATAACATGAAAATCCATTTACATAATGAATATGGAGAAAAGGCTCCATTTGGTACTATGTATTACTAGTCACTTGCCAGAATAACTTCTTCTCTTTTGAAAGAAAGAAACAGGCTTATATCTAAAAAACCACAACCTACACCACGTAGGAGATCAGTTCCTTAGTTACTCGGACTATATCCAGGATCTGGATACAAGTCTCCTCTTATTCTTCCTTATTTAAGCACTAATCGAAAGTACTTCTACAGTAACTAGTGTTGTGATGGCAACAGCAGTTTTATACCACTAATGACTACTATAATACAGAAACTGCAGAATAGGAAATACTTGATGATAATGAAAATGTGACTCTGAATATGGCAGCACCATATATTGCAGGTAATGTTTAATTAACATCTACAAATACCCAAGATAATATATCAAACTTCACTTTCTAAGAAGAAAGTGGATTCATAACTTGAAAATGTGAGCATCCTAACTCACTTGTTGATATCAAAATTTGAGAAATCTGCATAATGATAAAGGAAGAAAGGAATGAATTTGCATGCATACCATATGTCTGATAGCCATATCCAATGATTTTTTTGAGATCGTCCTCCCAAATCCTGTACTGTCAGAAGATGTCTTTGTAGGTTTCCGTGTTGACGACTCTAAGACATGTAAGGCTTTACGAGATTCCAGCGTATCAACGGCCTGGCCATTAGCATGCACACGTCCCCTTCCATTAGGCTCTGTTAGTCTTCCCCTAGTAACAATGGGTGATGATTGTCTTCTGGGAATTGCAGAGCTTGGGGTGTCAATGTTCCCCTTAACAGTGAGAGCAACACCTGGCCTAGACCTACCAGCAGAAAGTGGCCTGTCTGGCAAAGTTGTCCGTAGATTTGGTGGAGTTTCTAGGGGGAAATCAGGGAGAACAATTGGCTGTGGTGGGGGTCGAACTCGTGGACCAGGGGAGCTTGGTCGAGATACTTGTGTTGCATTGCGCCCATTTGACAGAGCACGCCCAACTGACGTTGAAGGTGCAGTTGATGGAGACAAAGATGGTGCAGAATTCCGACGAGTAGGAGTAGATGGTCTGGAAACTGATCGAGAAGATGGGGAATTCAAGTTTGCTGGAATTTGGGGCCTAGATGTCGGAGTTGAAGGTCTTGAATTTGGGGACGGTCTCATTTTGTCACTAGAAGAGCAGGTGGGGGATGAACGCACTCTTGAAGGAGTTGAGGACCGTGACGGCGTTGAACGGGCTGCTGGTGTGGAAGGCCTTGAGGTAGATGAAGATCGAGCAGTGGGGGTGGAAGGTCTAATATAAGATGAAACTGAAGCAGAGCTTGTGTTGAGAATAGAGGCGGATTTATTTGAGTAGGTGCTATATTGGGTACTAGAGACAGACGGGCGAGTCACTGAACTGCTTCTAGCTGGTCTTGAGGGATGATTGCTCTCTGATTGAGAGACAGAAAGCTGAAAATAAAAGTTTTCATTTTTACATATTGATTCATCAGATGCAGTTTAAACAAACAAAATATACGCTCAGATTATGTAATGAAACAACGCCGCTTCTGATTTCCATATGAAGAAAATCAAATAAATACAAACATTAAAGGATCAGGTTGATCAATGTTTCTTTCTATCTATATTGGATGGACTACTACTATATACAAGAGGAAGGAGAAAGATGCGGAACTTGCTATCTACAGCGGAAAGGTATTAATTAATTTAAACATCTAACATGTCAAACTGAATAAGTCAGTGTTTAAAACACCATGTCAGTACCATCAGGTTATTTGGGAACCCATTTTCCATCCCAATTCATTTTGTTCACAATACGCCCTTTAAACATAGAGGCATTGAATTCATTCTTGACTATTATCATGGACCACTAGACCAGGTTGTAACCTTGACAAGCATACAAAAGTTCAATCAATACAGAACAGTTCAAATGGACGATTTAAATAAGTTTCTTGGAGGAATTTTTTTAAATATAGACGGTTGGTTTCTGCCTCTAAATGATAATGTATTGCACACCCAACCTTTAAAGAACGGGCATGTGTAGATCTATCATACCAGATTAGAAGAGTAAAAGACTTTCACCACACCAATTCGAGTGACTAAAATAGTAGATATATGACTAATGAAATAGACTATTCTAAATTGATTCACATTCATATCCGGAAGGATGATTGCAAACAAATTTCTCGGTTTCCGAAGATCAAAAAAGCAAGGATGAGTGGTATCTTCTACCATCCCTATAAGGGATGAAAGTCCAAGTCCCACCTGAGACAAGTACTAGTATCTAATTCTTAAAGAAAAATAAAAGGGAAAAAGAAAAAAATAAAATGTATATAGCAGAAGCAAACACATATAGGACAATATGACAAACAAACACGCATATCTATCTTATCAGTATGACCAAAGCTTGAAGTCTCAAGTAGATATAGGAAAAGTGCAAAACACACCCTTGAAGCCTTAGTCGTAGAGACAGATCTGACCGAGGGCCTGCTTCTTGGAGCCATTGAGGGAGGTTGGGATTCACTTCCATCTGATGAAGGAAATAGAGGAGTTCCAGGAGGAGTGAGAAGCCTGTTGACACCAAAATGCAATATCTATAAATTGGAACTGCAATCATATTCCTACTTTCTGAAGGACCTTAAGTATTGGCTTTGTTCAAATCGTCAAAGCAACTACAAAAATGCCATGATGAAATAGAGAAATGTCAAGTTTAAAACTTCAAAGAGAAAAAAAAAATATCCGGTAAAGCTTTAACATTTAAAACCTTGGCTTTGCTCAATGCAAAATCCACTTATTTGGAGGAAACACACAACGACCTGAAGGAGGAAACACTTGTTTAGACAGTTGGTATGCGGCAATGAAATATACGTGTCGAGGCCCACAAAAACAAGTTTATGCATGAGTAAAGTCTCATGCCTAACTATGCTTTAATTATCCAAGGACAAATAGTATTAACCTTTTCAAAGTCTTGGTAATATCTGATGATTATTCACCAAACAATCTTACAAGTTGTTTATTATGAGTTCAAATCTAGGTCTACTACAGCTATACATAACGCATTGCAAATTATTAGCATATGGAGAAATTTTGTTTCATTGGGAATACGGTAAGCAAAACACAAACAGGAAAGACAAAAGAAATGGAAAGAAAGAGTGATTGAGAAAAAAAGTTTAAAGTTATCTCACAAGTATGCAGGTGGTTGGACCTACTTATAGACTCATAGCTGCTTACTTTTGAAGTTCAAACTTTCGCTTGTTAACTGGATTCATCTCATCATTACTAGCATTTTCACTTTATATTAGTGTTCCTCATTATAAAAATAACCAAGATTTGTATCATACTAAAGCAAAAATTCTAGCTAAAACTTCAAAGGCCATTGAAAGTACCAATATGGTATAGAAAAGATCCAAAGTCCTTGCCTGGCACTTGATGCTCATTTTTTGTCAGTTTTTCTAAAGAACCTCACTCACAATTATGATTTCAGTTATCTCCATTCATATATGAAAACTGGAGGGGCACATTTTACAACTAACAACAGACATTGGGATGAAGCAGTAGAATTTTCCAATTTCAGATGAATATTTTTATAGACATTTGCCTTTCAAGCAGTTAAATCAGTTCTAGAAACTGAGTATTAATGGTATTGCAAAGAGAATATTCTTTGGTAGCTAATGTAAGTAGAAGTATTTATACTTTTACCTAAACAGATGTAGCATGAAAAAGATGCTTCACTGGGCAGAGAAATCTAAAATTGAAAAGATAAAGGTGTCACTATTGGTTCATTGATCCTTCAATTGGAATAACCGACCATGAAATCACTTTGTTATAGCAGAACTTCACTAAAATAATTGAAGACAGAAAACACAGAGGCCTTAGAATCTCGAGCAAAATATTGGAGCTTGTGAAGTTTTACATATAAAACAAAAAGAGTATGAACGAGTCATTGACATATTGATAGAGTCCTTTGATTAACTTGGCACGACACCCCAAAAATAGTTTTGATGGAGAGTCAAGTATTTGAATACAATAGTCCAATTAATGGATGCCACAGTGTGAAAGACAAAACTAGATCTGAAAGTATATATTTAATCAAATAAAATATGAAAAGAAAAAGATTGTTGAGATTACCAATCGTAGTCGTTCTTTCCTCCTTCGGTAGAGGACAGCAATAGATCATCAAATCCAGTTTTTGGCTGTTTGGCCGATCCAACAGACAGTCTCCCCAACTTTACTGAAAGTGCTGCACTCAGAAAGCATCCGGATAAGAAACTATGGCTGATTTTGTTTTAATCAAACAGATCAATAAACAAGGAGCTTGATTGGGCAAGTAAGTTTATCAGAATTGTTTGTTTAATGTGAAAAAGTTAGAGGGTGCAATAGAAACCAGTGGATACGATATCGTTCTAGGTGTTTACAAATTCGGACGAATAGGATAGAAAAACGCATCAATTTTCATATGATTCGTAACATTATCCAGGGAAGGAACTGGTAAGATGAGAGACCGTCTATCCAAAATGGCTGATAATTTGGAGGTGTAAAAATATGATTAGTATGTTAAGTATCCATGTGTAACAGGATGAATGAATGAATGTTGAAAGAAGATCGAATCCAAATTCCATATCAACGTAACAGTAGATTAGATGTAGCAATGCTACAAACAGAATAGAGTAGAATAGTAATACCTTGGGAGAAATCGTCGAAGGAATTAGGAGGAAGGGAGAGAGAGCGACGATTGCGAGAGAAGAGATCCGTCATGATTAAGTGGTGATGGTCGGAACCAACTCGTAGAATAAGAATCAGAATTCAGATGATGATATTAATAATCCCTCCTCCGGCGACTGAGAGCCAACCGCAATGGTCGATGGGGAAGAGAGGTGGATATTTGAATTTTCATAATTTCTTCATGTCCGGAAGTTCCAAGTCCAAAAGAAAATGAGAACGTGGGAGCATGTGAAGAGAGAGAAAAAGAGAGCAGTAGAGGAGCCACGGAAGTGTTTGTGTGATGTATACGTCAACAAGTCACTTATTATTATTATTTGCTAGGCTAGGGAGGGAGGGAGGGAGGGAGGGAGGGAGGGAGGGAGAGAGAGATAAAGAGTCATGTAGATCTCATGTGTAATGTACTACTGTAGGGAACAGGTGAGGTGACTAGAAGAAGAGAGTCGTGGAGTTAGACGCGGGCAGGCATACAGGGCCCAAGATCGGAGGCGGCCTTCACAAGTAAGTATGTGAAAAAAAGAGTATATTATTTATTTATTTTAAAAATATAAAATAATTTTTTCAGTATCGGTTCGTGTGGTAGTAACAGCAGTACTACCAGTAGCATGCCTTAGTTTTACAACTACTGCTGCTACCACCGTTACTTTTTGCATTTTTTGGCATCTCTGTGTCCCTCCCTCGCACGAACTCATGTCTCACATCACATCTTCTTATAATATACTACTACTATTATACTTTATTTGTAATAATATACATGTTTTAAGAGCTTATTTTTTGGCCCAATAAGTTTCATTAAAACGTAATTAATGATGCAATTAATGGGTTATAGTGTGCATATTAAATTTTGTGTATCATAACTCGAATGAAGATTCTAACATTCAAACTATCATTCTCTTATATTTTTACTTACTAAAAAATATGATACGTGAATGTCATGAAAAATAATACGTTATAATGATACATAAATAGAAATAATTATTTTCTCTGTTTTAAATTATAATATTAATATTGACTTTTAAAAAATTAATTTTAAATATTTTTAAACTCAAGATGAGATTAATTAATTTTAAACAAATAATATCATTATTTTTTACAAATAAACATGTCACTCTTGACGCAAATATGAAAAACTTTCATATGTCATGGTGCATATATATTACCACGTTAATACAATATTACTATACGGCTATACCTAAGATAAAAGCCTTCGAACTCTATTAATTAATTTCAAATAAACATGTCACTCGTGATGCAAATATGAAAAACTTTTATATGTTGTGGTGCATACATATTACTATACGGCTATACCTAAGATAAAGCCTTCGAACTCTATTAATTAATTTCAAATAATTAAGCATGTCGCCCGTGATGCAGATATGAAAAACTTTCACATGTCATGGTGCATATATATTACCACGTGAATACAATATTACCATACGACTATACATAAGATAAAGCCTTGGAACTCTATTAATTAATTTAATTTCAGCCGGTGAAGAGCGGAGGAAGAGAAGTTAGGCGTACATATATATTATCATATACTCTCGCATAATTCCATATACCCTACAGCTAGCAGAATCGTTTATAAGACTTGAAATCGGAAAGTGAACATTATTTTGATGATACAAATACAAGAAATATATCAAAACAACTGCATGTGTTGTGTGTGTCACTAATTAAGATCGCTAGCTTGTGATAGATTTGGTCAATTTTTTAATTAGCTGTCCAAGTCTGCATGTTCCGTTTATAATTTCCATGGCTGCCAAGTTTCGACGAAAGAGTTCATTAGGCTTAATTGGTTGTCCATCCGTTTTTCTCTTTTTCCCATTAGATTCTATATATAAAATGGGGGAAAGGATTCTATGTTTTTTCAGCTTCGGGTGTAGTTAATGACATTGCAACTACTTGTTAGTTTCCTAATCCATATCAACAATCATTTTGTGCACCTTAAATGACACTCCCTCCCCGGCCCCCGCTACGTTTTACAAAAACATAAAAATAAAAATAAAAATCTCATTTGTCATTTCTTTTTCCTCCTAAAAATAGTTAGACCATATTTTAGTGATGATAGTATAATTAAAATGATACAATATGCTCAAGTTTGTCATCATACTTTTATTATGATACCACAATACTTAGTTAACAATTTACTCTCTCTGTCTATTAAAAATTAACTTTTTTTGTCAAACTGACTAATTTTAGAATTAAAAGCTAAATATAATTATCCATATTTTTAAACCTATAATAACTGGAGGTGACATATAACAAATTTGACATAATTTTTTATGATTATAATTTTTTTATCTATATTTGCCAAAAAATTAGTGTAAATTTCAATTACAAAAATAGTCAAATTGTTTGTACGATAGTTAACTGCTACCCCTAAATATCTCTCTTTTACTCTTTAGGTATGCCAAAGGCGGGTAAAAAAAGAAGTATATAGAACATGATTGCATACATGTTTTGTTAAACATTAAGCTATATATGGTCAATGATACACACATATATATATAAAGGGTAATGATTTATAACAAATGACTGTTATAAATATTATGTAAACACAATTGATCTTGCACGGTTCATATAATATTCATGTAAACACAATTGATCTTATATGATTCATATAAAGATATTAAGTGTAAAAAAATGATAGCAACTTTTTACCAACTGCTAATCCTACAATGAGCTACAACATTCACCACGCTTATAGGATTAGCGGCTAGGGACAATTACTTGCTTACCTTATCAGCCGCTAGTATTACGGGTGGCCACTGTTGGTAGGTGTCGACAGCCATCGACAGCAACCGACAACTTTATCAAATTTAGCTTTAAACGATGTCGTTTTTCAAGCCGCTACAAGGACTAACGATTGACAACCAAACGACGTCGGTTTCACTCTCCCCCAATCACGATTAGGACTAGCGACTACTATCGAGATGTAAACGATGTCGTTTTTCAGGCCGTTAAAAGGACTAGCGGATGATTACCAGACGACATTGTTTTCCCTCTTCCTTCAACCACTAGTAAGACTAGCGGCTACTATTGAGATCGAAATGACATTGTTTTCCAAGAATAGTGGCTGGTAAAAAATTGTTATCGTTTTGCACCTTTAAATCTTCAAATAGACGGTATGAGATCAGTTTGTTGAAATAATATCTATATCAACTATTTTTTATGGATATATATTTAACTACAGTGATCTACCGATCGTGACCTTATAAATTAACTAATTAAGGAGGATACATATTTTCTTGTCTAACCGACACGTATTAATCATATGAAATAAGAAAAAAGGAAAATGCATGGTCGTGATACGTTACAATTAATTGATGTGTTTGTATTAGTTTAGCTATAGTAGAAATCAATAATTATATGTAGTATGATATTAAGATATTTTATCTAATAATTTTATAATTTTATCGAGTTATTTTAGTTAATCATGAGTCAATTATTTAAGACTCTATTTTTTTAACATAATAGATAAAATTTTCGTATAGCATAATATATATATATATATATATATATATATATATATATATATATGTATGTATAATTATATATATATGTATAATTATGTCGATGAAAAATAAAAATTATTTAATATTTATGAAAAAAAAATGACATGGCCTATCAAAATTGTAAGTAGTAAATGGACATATCATGTGGGCGACCCATAAAATAAAATAGGGTCGTGCATGCACCAAAAATATAAATAGAATACCAAATCAAATAAACATCCTCCAAATAAATGTAGGTGTACTAGGGAGTTTGACTAGATAGACCATCCGCTTGTGATGAAGAAAATCATTAATGGTTGTTCGCCAACCTTTGAGCTTGATTTGAATGATAAGGGAACCATGAAGGAATATATATATAAATAATTTTTTTATATATAAAAAAACACATGTAGTAGTAACATGGTTTTAAAACCTAGCCCGGACTAATAGTCTGACTGGTTAAAAACTGAAATCGATTGGAATGCTTGTTCGATTTGGCCAAAAAAATCGGTTTTAATCAATTGGTTGACCACCGGTCGAACTAGAGATTCAACCGGTTAGTTGATCCGATTTTAAAGTATTTTTTAATATTTTTTTTGTATAAAAATATTTTTATTTTTAAAATTAGATATTTATTAATATTATAACATTATTTCACTATATTTTACCTTACAAAAATTAGATATTTTAAAATTTTATTAATTATTAATAATATATATTTTTATGTATTTATAACGTCACCAATTCAATAGCGGTTAGACTAATAGTTGGACCAGTGATCCATTCATTTGGTATCATTTTTGATTCGATAACTGATCCGAATCTAAAAACATTGAATAGTAGTATAATTCAAGGACGGAAAGAAGAATAGGGGGAAATTGTGAAGCATGCTTTTTAAGCAAAGAATAAATGTCAATTTTTGTCAATAAGTAGAATTAAAGTTTGTATTTCAACAACAACAACAAAAAATTGGTAAAAAATTTTTGTTAAAAAACACTTGGCAGCTTTTCTTGGATTTAATTAGAAGAGTTTTTATAAAGGATAATGATATATCATATGATTTTACATGTTCGATGACTTTTTTATTACGAGTTATGTAGATAATTATATTGGATAATATTTTAACGATGTACTCTCTCCGTTCCATAAAAAAAAAAAATAGTTTGAATTTTGAAATCAAATTGACCAAATTTAGAATCAAAATTTATCCAATTTTTTTTTAAATATAAATAAAAATATTATAATCATAAGAAAATATGTTTAATTTACTACAATGTCGTATTTTTGAAAGTTCAAAAATATAAATAAATATGTTTAATTATTAATTATAAAATTAATTAATTTGATCAAAAAATTTGTCATAAAACTTTTAGAATACATACCATAACTCTTTTATAAATGGATTGTAGAAACTAGAAAATACTACATATATGTGGAGTGGTTGATATGATCCATAACTGAGACATGCATGAATGAGGCGCGTTTTGTGTTCATATTGGTCGGAGTCAAGTTCGGTCAATTGTCCTAAGTCGTAATTTACTCCTCTTTAATATATATATATATATATATATATATATATATATATATATATATATATAACTTAACTACTATCAACGTACGTTAATAATGCAGTAATACTAAAAGCAGGCAAGAAGCATGCGAGTAAAAGATATACTAGTACAGAAATGTTGACAAAAAAAACATTATGCTTGAGCCAGCTGCTTGATTGATTGATCAATTAATCAAGAAAATAAGACTGCCCTAATAATAGAACCCAAGAATCAAACAAACTTCACACCTTACCACAAAGGTGTTGAAAAACAAGAATGAAAAATAGAATTCAACTATAAAATAAAAAATAAAAATAAAAATTGGACTTATCAATTTAAAGAGAATTTATGTTGAGCAGAGACGTGCAGTGCATTGTCTTTCAATAAAAAATTTGTCCCTCAAAGAACTTATCTTGGTATTAAGGTGTCATTGACGAAATATTACTTAAAGATTCAACGGCTCTTCACCCAATTAATCAGCACTCGAAATAGTTGAATGACCCAATAACAACTTCAATTATTCCTTAACACGATCACAAAACTATCTATATATATATATTGGGTGTATATGAATAGGCTGCAACTTTGGTGAGAACACATATATAGAAATGAACAAAGGAGAACTCTTTTTACTCGAGCACTGTTTCGGTTCTAAAAGGAGATGATTGTATTTGCAAACATGAAATGAGCAGGCTTTTTATAGGCAGTAAAGGGCAAATACCCCACTGTGGTTATCAATTTGTAAGCATTACCCAACTTAACTTTAAAAAAATAGAATTAGCCCATTGAACTTTTTTAAAGTTATTAATTAGACAATTCCGTCAAATTTTAGTGACTCCGTCTAATTTGCTGGGTTTTTTTTCCTACGTGGCTTAAAAAAATAAAAAAGAAAATGACATGTAAATACCATTTTTTTTATGATCTAACTAGGCTTTCAAAGACGACGTCGTTCAATCTGCTAACAATTCTCTCTCCAACAATTGATCTGTTTGAAAAGGAAGAAGAAGAAGAAGAAAAAAACAACCATGGAAGTTGAGGAAGAAGGTTCGGGACAAATGATAAGGAAGGGAAAAACACCCAATTGTTAGTCACAGACCAATCATAGACCCATCTCCCATATCACTTCCGTCATTAACATATTCAAGCTTTCTCTCTTTAAAAATTTGTTAGATTTTCAGTTTCTCTCTTTAAAAAATCATTCAATTCTTCATAAGCAATTTAGGAAATTAATTTCTCTCTACAAATTCATTTGACACCATGAAATCAATTTCCTCTCTTAGGTTTTATTTCTCTCCCTCTACAAATTCATCTAACACCATGAAATCAAGAGTCACAAGCACCTGCAAATCTTCACCAACAAAGAAAGAAGCAACCTCATTTTACAGATATCTGAAGCCTGAAGCTTTAGCCCAAATACGAGACTCCAAAATTTGAATCCTCCTAACCCCATTTCCAAAATCTGGCTTTTGGTTTGTTCAAAGTTTGGGTTTCGGGTTAGGATTGACAGAAGGAGAAGAAAAGCCACGGAGGAGAGAGAAAATAAGAAGATAAAGAGAAGAATGGAAGAAGAGAGACGGAAAGGAAAAAAAAAACAGTAGACAGAAAGAAGATGAGAGAAAAATGAAAGAACCTAAGAAATAGAAAGATGATGGTGATTTGATTTTAGAATCCAATTTGTTTTAGTGGATACTTGTTTGATCCGGTCCATGTAAAATATTTGTTTTAATTTTATTATTATTTTAATTATTTTTTTGCCACATAATAAATGATAAGCCAAATAGACCATTTAGAATTTACATGTCATTTCTTTTTTTATTTTTTAAAAGCCACGTCAAAAAAAAATTGACGTCCGACAAAGAATTTAGACGGAATGAGGTATTTAATCTATTTTAAAAAGTTCAGTTAGTAAATTTTATTTTTTTAAAGTTCAATGGTGTAATGCTTACAAACTTACAACCACAGTGAGGTTAAAGCTATTTTTGCCGCAATAAAGGCAACGATCATTTCCCATCATTTACTCAACAATTAAAACAAATCCCACATGAATTGGTCAGCCAAAATGGAACGGAAAGAAAACAATATGACCGTTTAAAACCAATTTTGACCCAATTAAATAACATTTGTTAAATAATTTTAATAACAAAATATAATTTTGACTTTGAAATATTTATTATTTTATTTTAAAAAAATACTATAATCCCCAACATATTACAAAGTCAAAAATAAAAGAAATTGAGTAAGGAATATAAGAGTGCAACGCGTAAACACTGGTGCCTTTTGGACTATGAACCAATGTATAGAGTAAATAGGACTTGATTCACAGGAATTCGGTGAAATTAAAGAATTTCTATGAACATTTTTCCTGATTATGAATCAGTAATCATATTACTCACACTACAAACTTTAATTGAAGCTGTTCTACGCGATTTAGCACATTTTGGCCTTGCGCCATACTTGGAATTCATGAACCCTCTAGAAAACCTGCTTTGTTTTCATAAGAGGCGACCCTACCTCTACACTCATATAGGTGTTTCCATCAAATGTGCTCTACAGTTAAACAAATCACCCAACAGGACTATGAAAAACATTAAGAGCATATAACTCAACCTTTACCACTGTAGAATTACACTATCCTACACCATAGGGATGAACTCAAAAATGTATAAAAATGGATAGTGCCTCAAACAATTAACCAATGACTTGTTGTTACCCATATGAACCTACTTCATCGGATTACCATTCACATAGGTTGAGTTACCATCACTGTTGATCTCTGTAATAGGCAATAGTCTCATCCCCCTCGATGTACTGCTCACTAGCCTCTTACTTAGTGGCTTTGTCAGAGGATCTACAAGATTCATCTCTGACCTAACAAAATTAAGGGATATAATCCCATCAGATAACAGTCGTCTCACAATATTATGTATTAGGCGTATATGCCTACTCTTGCCATTATAGCTCTTATTCTTAGCTCTGCCTATAGCAACTTTGCAATCACAATACAGAGACACAGATGGAACTGGTCTCGTCCACAAGAGAATATTTCCCAAAAGATTTCTGAGCCACTCTGTTTCAGAACTTGCCTTTTCTAAGGCAATAAACTCAGACTCTATAGTAGAGCGAGTTGTACAAGTCTGTTTAGAAGACTTCCAAGATATTGCTCCTCCTCCTAAGGTAAATATGTAGCCATTAATGAATTTAGTTTCATCTGAATCAGAGATCCAGTTGGCATCACTATAGCCCTTAAGAACTGCAGGATTACCGCAATAATATAAACCAAATTTTATAGTACCTCGCAGATACTTGAGTATTCTACATAAAGCAGTCCAATGATCTTTATTAGGATTTTGAGTGTATCTATTGAGTCTATTAACAACATAGGCTATATCAGGTCTTGTGCAATTTATAAGATACATTAAGTAACCTATGATTTGGGCATACTCAGATTGAGAAACACTCGATCCTTCATACTTTTTTAAATGCAAACAAGAGTCGTAAGGAATACTAACAGGATTAACATCATATTGCTCAAACCTTTTAAGCATTTTCTCCATATAATGTTCTTGAGAAATCATATACCCATTACAAACTTTTTTCAAATTAATTCTGAGAATGACATTTGCTTCTCCCAAGTCTTTCATATCAAAATTAGTGGATAACATATTTTTAGTCTCATATATAACATCAATATTGGTTCCAAAAATAAGCAAGTCATCCACATAGAGACAAATAATAACACCAAAATTCTCATTATTAAATTTGATATATATACATCTATCTCCATCATTTGAAATCATTACACTATCAAATTTGCCATTTCATTGTTTAGGAGCTTGTTTAAAACCATATAAAGATTTAACTAATTTACAAACTTTATGCTCATTACCCTGGGAAACAAATCCTTCAGGTTGGTCCATATAAATCTCTTCTTCTAAATTTTCATAAAGAAACGCAGTCTTAACATCCATCTGATGAATTATTAAATTTTTAACAGCAGCTAATGCAATTAAAACTCTAATGGATGATGTTTTTACAACTGGTGAATAAGTCTAAAAAAAGTCTTGGTCTTGTGTTTGTTTATAACCTTTAGCAACAAGTCTAGTCTTAAATTTATCAACTGATTCATTAGGTTTTAATTTCCTTTTAATAATTCATTTACAACCAATAGTTTTAGAACCAGGATGAAGATCTACTAATTCCCAAGTGTGACTAGCTATAATAGACTCAATCTCACTATTTATGGCTTCTCTCCAAAAAGGAGCATCGGGAGAAGTGACGGCTTCTCTAGAGGTCAAATGGTCATTATCCAACAAAAATGTAAAAAGGTCATCTCCCAAATTAGAGGTTTTTCTAGTACGCTTACTCCTCCTTAGTTCAATTTCAGTTTCCTCAATTGGAACAAAATAAGAGCTCACAGGAAGCTCAGTTACAGGTTGGTCCAATTTATATTTCAAAGGAAAAATATTTTCAAAGAAATCAACATTTTTTGACTCAATAATTGTATTATGATCTAATACATCACTTTTTAAAACAAGAAATCTATAAGCAGCATTATGATCAGCATAACCAATAAACAAGCAATCAGTAGTTTTAGAACCAATTTTCCTTTTTTTAGAGTCGGGTAACATTACCTTAGCAAGACACCCCCACACTTTAAGGTATTTCAAGTTAGGTAAATGTTTTTCCCAAAGCTTATAAGGAGTTTTACTAGTTTTCTTATATATGATTCTATTTTGCAAGTGACAAGTAGATAGAAGTGCTTCCCCCCCCCCCCCCCCCCCCCCCACACACAAATTTAATGGAGCCCCAGGACTTACTAACAAAGCATTCATCATGTCTTTTAATGTTTTATTTTTCCTTTAGGCAACCCCATTAGATTCTAGAGAGTAAGGAGGTGTTATCTCATGTACAATTTTTTGTCCTTCACAATATTTGCTAAGGATTCCAGAATCATACTCTCCACCTCTATCAGACCCGAGTCTTTTAATTTTCTTATCTAATTTATTTTCAACCTCGGCCTTATAAATTAGAAATTTATCTTCAGTTTCATTTTTATTTCTGAGAAGGTAAACTTTAGTATATATAGAATAATCATCTATAAAGGTCACATAATAATTTTTTCCATTTCTAGATGTATTTTTAGACATATCTCCAAAGTCTGAATGAATTAAACTGAGATGTTCAGATTCTCTAACAAGTACTGGTTTACAAGTCTTTTTAGTTCTTTTGGTTTCTGCACAAACTTGACATTTCTTGGTGTTAGAAATTTTAACATCTTTTAAAATTTCCAAATTTTTCATCATATTTATATATGAGTAATTCACATGGCCTAATCTAGCATGCCAAATATCATCACATTCAACCAAGTAAGCAAAAGAAGTACTAACATTCACGAGTTCAAGTACATTTAAATGAAACAATCCAGCATTAAGATACCTTTTTCCCACAAACACCCCATTTTTGGTCAACACGACCTTATCAGATTCAAACATAACCTTAACCCCAAGTTTTCCAAGTATCCCAACAGATATTGTGACGCCCCCAAATCTGAGCCCACACAGCCCAAACTTGAGTCGTCAAAAGACTACAACAAAATTATTACAATGAAATACAACGTACAACAATACAGTGGATAATACAAAACAACTAAGTCTTCATTATTATTGCCACACTATTTTATAACACGTGAAGACTATGATAGCTATCCCCGCACTCTCACTCCATTCCCCGGCTAGACCCCGTTACGTTCTCATCTCCTGTTGAAAAACAATGGAACGAAAAGAAAGGGTGAGCTCAAATAGCCCAGTAAGAAATATCATGACTAAGATAATGACGAATAATTTATCATTAGCCTTCAACAGTTGAGTTCTTGATAGAATACAATAGACTACAATGTTTATATCAAAAACTGCAGTTAAATTCTTAAACAACGTTCAGATCAATAATAGCAGCGGAATGAGCAATCTATTAGAAGAATAATGCAGACTATAATGTCCACTCGCTTCTCTTTTTAGTAAAAATATCATCAACTTTTATCATCTGAAATACCATTAGTCAAGTTAATACAACTTCACAGTTCCTGGTCATAATCATGCAGATCAACAGTTCGTCTTTGCACTACGGGCCAAAGACATTCAATATAACACCAACGGTCATGATTATACCAGATTCAGCCTTTGGTCATAATCATACCAACCAACAGTTCATCTTTGCACTACGGGCCAAAGAGAACATTCACCACGTGTCATAAAAGACACCGAACAGATGTATCGCCTTTAACCTAGTATATCGCCTTTAACCTATCATCTGTTCAACAATTATATCACATCTGTGCCCCCGGCCACAGATATTCACAACAGCTTGATTCTTGATGATTAATACAAATAACAGTGATACAAATGATGAACAGAAGAACAGGATAAACAATAAGTATCAGAAGTTTACTTTGTGCAGATTCAAATAATGTCCAAATTGCCAACATGATGTGGAGTGAAATTTAAAAATGATATTCAAGATCCACAGTTCAGAATAACGATTACAGTTCAATAGAAATGTTCAGAAAATAGGAAGGTTCAGTTGAACTAATGAAATTCAACTATTATGGAACATATAATATTTTCAGGAATTATAGAAGCAATAGTTCCATAATAAGTTTCGATTTAGGTGTATGGAAGAAAATAATATCCCTTACCGTAGCAGGTTTGATTAACAAAAGGTGAAGGGAATTAATATCCCTTACCATAGTAAGTTTGAATAATGGAAGATGAAAAAGATGGTATCCCTTATGAGTATAAAGGAAAATGATATCACTTACGAATATGGAATAAAAGTGTCATGTGATAATTCGTGTAGACAAATTATTTCCACACGAGACAAATAAAAAGGGTTATTCACCAACAGGCGATAATCCGCACCGTAAGGTTATTCCCATCAATTTGAATACGAATAGTTATTCACCAAACAGGCGTAATCCGCACCGTAAGGTTATTCCCATCAATTTGAATACGAATAGTTATTCACCAAACAGGCGTAATCCGCACCGTAAGGTTATTCCCACAATTTAATAGAATTTGAACACGAAGAGTTATTCACCAAACAGGCGATAATCCGCACCGTAAGGTTATTCTCAAAGATTAATAAGGAATGAATACAAAAGGTTATTCACCAACAGGCGGTAAACCGCGCCGTAAGGTTATTCCCACAATTTAATACATGGAAATAAATGGCACAAGAAAGAAACGATATTATTTTCGAGAATCAAAGAATGATAATCCCTTCAAGTAAGAAAGAAAATAATATCCATTTATGATGATGAAAAGAGTGATACCCCTTACCTTAACACGTGACTGGATATTGATTTAAATGAGGTTGATCAACCTATATATTTATAATATAAATTAGTAATTACCACATATAAATTTCAAAGTGTATGATAACTCGTATATTATGAACTATCAAAATTATATATATTTAACATAATTTTTGTAGTATAATATAATAACTTTAGAATAGTTTTTAAAATAATATTTCAAAATAAATCTTCCAAAGAAAGCTTTTAAAAATGAATCTTCTAATAGAAGAGTCTTCTAAAGGAAGATTTGTGAATACCGCGAAATATAGGAATTTATGAAATTGCTACTCTTTAATAAAAGACTTACTTGAAAAATTCCTGCACTCCTTTTGGCTTTCAAACTCTCAAAATAACCTTACTATTCTCAGAGAAAACTCATAAAATTCTTATATAAAAATTTTATGTTTTAGGTGTGATTTTTCTATTCAGCTGAACAATCTATTTATAGGAGGAAATAAGTTACTATGCGAGGGTAGGTGGCTGGCGTGCTGCACGCCAGCCTGAGAATTCAAAGCAACAGCCGCCCACGCCAAATTTCTGCATTTTGCAATTTCATTCCTCATGTGGCCCCCACAGAGGGCCCACATGTTTACTATTCCAAATAGTAAAATTAAATTATTATTTTTTTTTTTTTTTTTTTATAAAATTTATTTATTTATTTATTTATTTATTCTTCCTGTGGGTCCAACATATAAAATAATGCTACAACAATAATTCAACAATAATGTAATAAACACGTTACAGATTATTATTAATTTAATAATATAAATTACAGTATATTTGCTACTGTGACAATTATTAGATTCAATAATTTTAAAAACAGTGCAGCAACAATTATTGAGTCAATGATATGAAATATAGTGTAATGACAATTATTGAATCAATAATGCAAAATACTGTGTAACAACAATAATTGAATTGATAATATAAAATATTATGCAGTGACAATTATTGATGAAATGATGCGCAACAGTTACGGTGTCAATTATCAGACCAATAATATGAGACACTGTGCAATACCGTGTGCTACAGAAAAATACTATAAATTACCGTATGCTACTATTCTTTTATCACCGGTATTTTAACAGTTAACATCGTTGACTATTTTTATATAAAAAGGTTACTTCTGTCGTTTTCTATATCCGACAATTATTCCGTTGTGGGGTCCACCAATAATTAGTTATTTCGGCGCCGTCGTACGGCTCGAATATTCCCCGACAAAACGAATATTCCCCGACAAAGCGAATATTGTCCGACAAAATAAAATTTGCACATAACATCCTTAACTTTCAATTTTGTCAATTAAACCATTTACTGTTTCAGGAAAAATATATATGAAGAAAAATTAAATTTTGTATTTCATAAATTCGGGGTCTTACAGATATGAGGTTATAGCGAATCTCTAGAATATGGAGAATATCAGTAAAAGAAAGGATTTTTCTAGAAGTCAGCTTTAGATTTACTTTCCCTTTACCAATCACTAGTGCAGGCCTCGAGTCGCCCATGTACACATGTTCATCTTTTTCCTCAAGGTGAGTGTAAGAGATGAATGCACCACAATTCGCACAAATGTGTTTAGTAGCACCAGAATCCATTACTCATGCCTCTTTGTCAGATACCATGTTCACCTCGAAGACAACCGCTACAATAGTATTGTCTACCTCAGCTAAGTTAGCTCTCGGAGGAGCAGACTGGTTGTTTCCCTTTTTGAAATTGTATTGGGCAGTATGGGACCTGACCTTCCACACACGAAGCAATCACCTTTAGGTTTTGAGGTTTTGTGTTTGAACTGATTTGGTTTTGTCTTTGGACCGGTGTTATGCTTATGCCCCTGTTTAGGATATTGGTTGGATGGGTTACAAGATTTACGGTCGTCAACCAGATTTGTCTTGGAAGACATCTCTTTGGCTTTGGCAGTTTTATCTAAATTTCTATTCTTTTCCTCAATACGGATATGAACAATTAACTCCTCTAAGGTTATGTCTTTTGTTTTATGTTTCATAGAGTTCTTGTAATCTTTCCAAGAATCAGGCAATTTCTCTATAAGGGCGCCAACAATAAAAGGAGCAGGTAAGGTCATGCCTTCATTATTAAGTTTGGCAACAACTAGATGAAAAGTATGAATTTGGGAAGATACATCTTTGTCATAAGTCATACAAAAATTAAGAAAGTTACCAATAGCATACTTCTTAACACCAGTATCTTCCACAACATCATTCAAAACAAATGCATCCTAAATTTTAGCAGCATGTTTATATAGACAATAGATATCAAAAAGTTCAGTCGACAATGAGTTGAGAATGATAGTCTTGCAAATTTTATCAGCAAAAGACCAAATACTAATAGAAGATTCATATTCTTTCTTTCGTTCATCGGTAACATCGTTTGGGGATTCAACAGGTTTTGGTTTGGTTAAAACATGATCAATTTTAGCAATGTCCATAATCAAAAGTAATTTGGTTTGCCATCGTTTAAAATTGAATCCATTAAAAGGCTTAACTTTAGTCAAATCAGGGACGAATTTAGTGGCTGTAAGCATAGCAAAATCCATAATTTTTATTTAAGATTGTTGGAAAACACAAATGAAAAATAGGATTTTAATAAAATTTATCTTTTGCTAATAAAAAATAAAACAAATAAGACAGCGAAACAATTACATAACTGATATGCTGAATGCTAGTCTATCACATAATTCTTCAACAATTTCATGAACAAAAATGGTAAGAAACTCAATTTCATCAATTCCTTCTACTATCTATTGGTAATTAGTATTAATTATACCATAAATTAGCTAGAGATGATATGTGAAGTAAGTGTTGGGGGTGTTTTTGAGGGTTTTGGTACACGTAAAGTGCCACCTAGGGTGTGTGGTCAATATGGGTCAATAAGATGGGTAAAGGTACTGATAATGAAGTAGGTTGTGATTAGGCTTATCTTTTGACTTCAAGACATATGATCGACTTCAGGGAATGAATACATATTTATACAGTAGAGTTACACATACTTACTAGAAAGTTGTATGCCTATATATGGTGCCCATCAGATGAACTCACCAGTTGGTTACATGACTAGAAAGCATCTCATACCAAGAACATGGTAGAGAACATGGTAATACTTAGAATAACATTATAGATAAAAGGGAAGAAGAGCCCTAAGAATCGGAGGGTTTATGGTGATTGGTCTTGGCTATTTTCACCCAAGATCCTCAAGGTTCTTGGTGAATGAATAGTCTCCCTCTCGCTCTGTTACTCCTCTCTCTTTTTTTATTTCTATATTCATGTCTCTCCCTTAGTTAACCATTTTATCCTCACTTGTTATTAGGTTACGTGTTCCTCTCCCTAAGCTAGGTCCCCTTTAGGTTTTATCTTAGATTAGAGTAAATATCTTGTTACTATTCACTAGTATATATATATATATATATATATCCTCATATATGTGAATTTAGGGGACAAACTTGAATATCACTCTATGTTGCTTAAGGAAAGGACATTTCTCATTATTACATATGTCAGCATCAATTTCCAATGTCCTTCTTCTCTATGTGCTCTTTAGTTATGCTTTTGCATCCTCTATGTTTGGAACTTGCCCTCTATTCATGCTTCCTTGGGATGAGATTGAGCCACGCTAGCTTCTATAAAGATGTTTCCTACATTTCGCCCTAGGGAAAGTAGGTCGCCCAAAAAGAGTCCACGCAAGGCCCAAAGCCACCATTCCCTTCCTAGTCATCAAGATAGCCTATTACCATCACCCTTAACCCTAATTGGTTCAGTGGCTTGCCATTTGGGATATGGTTAGGGTTCACCTGAAGGTAAATACTTTCCCCCATATCCTTAATAACCACTCTAACGTCAATAACTCTTTCATAAATGAGCCTTTAGCCAAATTCTTGGGAGATAACACGAGACTCTTTGACCTTATTCCTTTATCTAGGATGAGCTTTGCCTCATTCATATGTGAGTTTCTTATATTTCTTATTAAAGGATATTGCCTAGGTTTAATGTTTTTCCCAGGGCAAGCTCCTGCACTGGATTACATCATCCATGGGGACATATCTAACCCATGGATTCATGTCTTAGGTTCAAGCCAAGCTATTTCATCACCTACGGGGGATTCCCCTATAGGCTTGTGTCTTGGGGATAGAGCCTTAGCCTTAAGTTTTAGGGGTTTTATCATAATAATGCTTCTGCATAATCTCTTAGGCCTAACCCTTTTACTTAGTCATTCTTTATAGGTGTCCGTTATGCTTATTAAATGGGGGATCTATTTGTTTGCCACATTTTGCCCTAGGGAAAGTAGGTCGCCCAAAAAGAGTCCACACAAGGCCCAAAGCCACCATTCCCTTCCTAGTCATCAAGCTAGCCTATTACCATCACCCTTAGCCCTAATTGGTTCAGTGGCTTGCCATTTGGGATATGGTCAGGGTTCACCTGAAGGTAAATACTTTCCCCCCATATCCTTAATAACCACTCTAACGTCAATAACTCTTTCATAAATAAGCCTTTAGCCAAATTCTTGGGAAATAACACGAGACTCTTTGACCTTATTCCTTTATCTAGGATGAGTTTTGCCTCATTCATATGTGAGTTTCTTATATTTCTTATTAAGGGATATTGCCTAGGTTTAATTTTTTCCCAAGGCAAGCTCCTGCACTGGATTACATCATCCATGGGGACATATCTAACCCATGGATTCGTGTCTTAGGTTCAAGCCAAGCTATTTCATCACCTACGGGGGATTGCCCTATAGGCTTGTGTCTTGGGGATAGAGCCTTAGCCTTAAGTTTTAGGGGTTTTATCATAATAATGCTTCTGCATAATCTCTTAGGCCTAACCCTTTTACTTAGTCATTCCTTATAGGTGTCCGTTATGCTTATTAAATAGGGGATCTATTTGTTTGTCCAACCCCTTCCACGTGTACATATAGGGCCTAATGGCCTATGACCAAACATTTAAACTGTTTGGTTGACTGTGTGTCCAAGGCTCATATGACAATAACCCTTTTTGGGTACTAACATTAAGTAGTAAATAAATATGTTATTAATGTAATCAGAAATAATTAGGTCAAGCAATTCCCAGATCTCGACAGGATCCATACGATTTCGACTTTAATAAGATTCAAAATTTTAAATCTTATACGGTCAGAGTCGGATATGTGATATACCCCCGCGTCCCCACCTCGTACTGGTCCCACCCTAATAATATGTATATATAATATAATAAATATATAATTATTTTCAAAATTAACCTTTTTTTTTATATAATCATGTAATTATATAGGTTACTTATTTAAAAATTCAAAAAATTTGTAATAGAAGATGTTACTAGGAATATAAATATTGCATGTTGTTTGATTTTAATTAAATATAGTTGTGCAAAAGTAATAAAAAAAATTAAGAAAATTAATTAGAAAAATGGAAGAATTCAGATAAATAGAGTGGGGCAAAAGGGGTATGGGGTAATTATATTTAGGGGCGGGTCGAGCTCGAGAGGAATGCTCTTATTGACGAGGCGGATATGGGGAAGGGTCTCCCAAATTATACACACTTAGTTGTCATGCCTAGAAATGATATCAATACTATAAAACGGCATTGTTTGCTGCTATCGGTTTTGGCGTCCCATATCATAATTAATAAAAAAAAAAATTGTCCTTACAAGTTTACTTATATCATTATTTTATTTTTAAAAAAAAATTAAAAAATCTGTATCTTCCTATATACCATTTTATATTATATGAAATTTTTATTTTTATTTTTATGCCGCCGCAACGAGTGTGGTACCTATGCTAATCTATTTTTCAAATGAGAGAAAGAAAAAACAAACTATTTTTCTTAAACTTGTGTAATACTTATGGTTTAAAATAAAATATTATAATTTTTATATATTTTATTTTCTCTTTCATTCCTAAATTATTTCATCATTAATTAACTTGCAATTTTTTTATTTGCAGTACATATAATCCCTCCCAATTGAGCTGTCCCACATGGAGGATGTGAGGCACGAGCATACGTCTATGATATATTTATCTACCCTTTAATTTGGAGCAAAGTCGTCATACTTTGATGAGTTATGGTCAGCCGCTTTTCTGTTTTTGTTTTTGTTCTTGTGCGTGGGAGCGAGGGGTGTTAATCGTTGTACCGTATCTTATCCCTATCCCTATCGGTGTCATATACATGCATGTGCCCCAAATTAACGAAGAGTATGCTGCGATTAAAAGTTCATACTATACATAAAATTATTTAGGAATAATTTGATAAATTTAAAATTGTATATAAATTTATTTGTAATTAGTACAGTATAATTTCATTTAATATTATTTCAGATTTAAAATTAATTAAACATATAAATATTAAAAAATATCTTTTCAATGAAAAAGAAAAAATTGTGTTAAGTTATAATTTTAAAAATAAATCAAGTTAAAATAGAGATATAAAAATATAAAATCTTATAAACCAAGTCGGCAATAAACACTCATTTGTAATAAATAAATCTATAATAAACAAGTCTCCAATAAGAATCAATTTGATAAAACATTAATTTGCCAAAAACTCAATAATTTTTTTTTCAAATAGTCAAATACTGCATTATTGATTACACATAAAAAGAAAATAGCAAACAAGAAATGATCAAAGAATGCCATTTTCATAAGTGAATCAATCCTAATTTTTATAAATAGCCAAAACAATATCGTTTTAACCTATATAACTTTAAAAATAAATACAATAAATATTATTGGCGTGCTCAAAGAGGTGATAGCAATGCCACAGATGAGATTTCTCAATTATTTGTTATGGTTCTATTGGTGCGATTTCAAGACCAAATTCGATTTCTTGTTCAATGCTACCCCAAATCAAAGAAAAACATATACTGCTACAAAACTCTTTACATAATACTAGGCTAGGTAGTAACTACGAACTAATTAATAAACTGGGTGTTCTAGATTTGTATAATTGATTAAAATGAATATAAAATTATAATATTATTTTTTAAAATTCATTAAAAAGATAAATAATTTAATATTTAATATAGATATAATATAATAAAATAAATTATTCGTGTTTCTTTAAAATCAACAAAACACAAATAAAAAAGTATAATTTTCACTATCCAAAAAAAGAAATGGAGTACGTTGGTTTGCATTCTCCTAAAAACACCACCCTCAACCTCAAGACCTCGACCTCGCCTCAATTCATGAGGCAACAATATATCTGGACTCCCTATATATAATAAAACAAGCCGGCAACATTCTATATAATATATAGTAGTAGTATGGATATCAATTAAACCGGGGCAAATATATAGCAGTAGTAGTAGTATATGATATGATAGAATAATTTTTTATGTGTACGAGTTTTACTTTTTAAATTTGACTAATTTGTTTGTAAGGCACAAATGCTATTCAATTTGATATCATGCTTGCTAAAATATCCTACCTAACCCTTTTTTTTTTCCTCAAAATTTTTCCAGTTCCAAACAGTGACTTAAGTAATGGATTTGATAACACTTATTTATATTAATAATTTTTAACAATTATTACTATTTATTAATTAATCCTTCTTTAATTTAATTAGAAGCAGGAGGACCTCCCCAAACCCAATTAAGTTAAGGCTAAGCTCATATATATACACTTACTTTATTCTTTGATATAATACTTGGCAAAATTAATGTTACTCACATTTGAATCCAAATTCATTCATAAATCGTAATTTAGGCTAGGAACTTGGAAGAAAACCCGGCTCTCAGTTCGGCCGAAACGTCGGACCCGTGACCCGAATAAGTCAAAGTTGTTACTGAAATGAAACAGATTTTCCTCAATTACATTTACTGCCGACGTCATTAATCGCTAAAATTACTTTTGTTTTCTAAACAACGGTTCATCTCGCCATCAATTTCTGCTCTCACGGCCAATTTTGTTTTTGGTGGCAATAGTATTATTTTTCTTCAAAATCGTGACAAGATGAACGACGCAGATGTATCAAAACAGATACAGCAGATGGTCAGGTTCATTCGCCAGGAAGCCGAAGAGAAAGCTAATGAGATCTCCGTCTCTGCTGAAGAGGTTTTTGTTTTTTTCCTTTTCTTAATTGTTTTTTTTTTTCGTCCCCTGTTGTGCATCTCTTTCAGAAAATCTCTATTTACTTTTAATGTACAAACAGAACACAATTGTACATGGATTTTCTGAAAGAGATGTACAAAGTAAAAAAAAAAACATATACTCTGTTACAAAAGTAGCCCGTTTGCAAGCTTAGATTTTAATCCTAAACCTATAATGAGTGTTTAGTTTAGTAGTCGCGGCATGATGCTGAAATTGTTTCAAATTAAACTTGGAACATATTGTGTTTATAATGTCATCAACAAAAATGTGCTTCTTTTTGTTGGATTTGTTTAACAAAGAGAGATTCTTTTTGTAAATGGAAATGGAATGTAGGAAATCAGAGTTAAAAATATGGTGTGACAAAGTAAACTTTTATTAGTGCTCACTTTTACTTAAGAAGTCAATTTGTGAAATCAAATAATTTAACACTGATATGATTATATTTGTCTTGAAAACAACAAATTTTGTAGCTGATCAAAAGAAAATTTGTAAAATAGTAGTATTTTTTTAGACAGTTTACAATGTTCAGAATATGAATTCATATTAGTTTTGACTTTTAGAATTTTGCGAATTGACTTCAAAAGTCAAAATGAGACTTTTTTTTGTAATTAAGGTATCATAATTTTCTAAAGCAAGTTGGACGAAGTATAAAATGAATTATTAAAGTCTGGTCAGCTAAGTGCACCTTTCTTTCTATGTTCTATTTCTAGTATACATTTTGTAGAATTTTATGTTTTGGAGAGTTTACACTTGACAGCATTATCCTAGTACTCTGAATCACTGGCTCCAATTAACTTAATGTGTAGGCTTGCAATTCCTTTTCATATGCTATAACTGTACACACAATGATGCTCGAGCCATTCTATATCAATTAAGTGTGTTGACAAAAGAAAAAGTATGCAGTTTGATTCACCTAGGAGTTAGCTATGATTAATTTTTAGTTGGATTAGAAAGAGAGAAACTTCCTTACAACTAATATATGATATCTCTAGATGTCCAATGGAATATATGGTTTACTTTGGACTTCAAATTACTCGAATTGTTTTTATCAAGTGATATTAAATTGAATGTTGGGGTTCTCTTTAAACACTTGTGTAGTAGGTAAGAGTTAGTATATGTTTTTGTAATACATGCATGTAAATCCTTTGAATAATACAACAAAAGATACAAAAAGTTTGATATACTTATGAATATGACATACATTGTACTAGTAGAGGTGATGAGTTCGGGACTAACTCGGGACTAACTCATTAACCAACCAAAATGACTCAATTAATTTAGATAAAATCTCCATTTGCCTCGTTAGATATAGTAATAGATTTAGTAAGTAAGAGTTAGTAGGATCTTTTTACTTACTTTGCTTTCGCATGCTTTTGAATACGTCATGCTGAGACGGATGTGTTCAATGCTACAAACTTTAGTTCGGACTAGTCTTTTGTTTATTTTGGTTATGTGAAATTAGTGAAGTTACCGTTGTTTGTTCGACAAGGTACCGAGAAATGTAAAGTTCGTCATTTTAAAATTTCAACATGTATTATATCTTCTGAATTTTAATTTACATTGTTGTCATGCCTCTGAAAATTGCTTGGATAATTTTTTTTGATTACCAAAGACTGTTACAATGGATATCGGTTATGTCTCCAAATGTACTTGGTCTGTTGTACTTTTTTCTACTTCATTGATACTTATAACATTATTCATCATCTTTCCAGTCTTTGTTTTTAGGAATTTAACATCGAGAAATTACAACTAGTTGAAGCTGAAAAGAAAAAGATCAGACAAGAATATGAGCGTAAGGCGAAGCAGGTGGAAATTCGTAAGAAAATGTGAGTGTTATACATGTACATTTTCTCTAGAGCTAGGTGATTCCCTTCACTCAAACATCCGCATTTATCTGAAGCATTAGTTTTGACATATGGTAGAACATTAATGTTCTTGTGGAACGAAGAGGTGATTGGATGGGCTGTCATGGCAGCTTTGGTGTTTCCATAACTGAGATCAGGGTATGGAAACCTGTGGTTCTTGTAACATGCAGTCACTGGATTTTGCTTTTTATGGTAGACTTTTGCTCTTTTAGTCAAGTAGTCACCTAAGATTACCTTATAGGCCACTTGACTGAATCCTTTATGTACATATTCAAACTTGTAACATATTTTAGTCGCACATAGAATCACTGCTGGGTTCAGTCTACTGTATAATGAGGCTTGTGAGGTTGACTTCCTTTTGTTCCATGCTCATGTTTGTGGGTGTGTTTGGGGGGGAGGGGGGAAGGAAGTAATTCCACAGGAAGACCTAGAAAATGGTTTAGATTCTTTAGAATATTGTGGAAGCTATTATACATGAGAATGCTTATTTGTTATAAGACCTTCATTTGATACATTCTTTGAATTTTGGTGTCTAAATTAGTTTCCGTGCAGCGAGTACTCAATGCAGCTTAATGCTTCACGTATCAAGGTCTTACAAGCTCAAGATGATGTCGTGAGTGGGATGAAAAATTCTACAAGCAAGGAGCTACTGCGTGTTTCCCAGGACAAGAATGCATATAAAAAGCTTCTTAAAGGATTGATTGTACAGGTTCCCACTGTCACACTTATTGATTTTCTTTCCATTGTTATTCTAGGAAAACAGGTTGCTACTATATGTTTACAAGTAAGACATGGTGCCTATTGTTATGCTCTAAAGTTATGTGGAGACAGTTAAACCTGCTTGTTGACTTACGGAGCTCCTGATTTTGGTCCAGAAAAGTGTATATTAAATGAAAAATCAAATCATGGCATTTTAGTTTCATTTTTTATTTTCTTTTAGTCCCAATAATATTAATTCTTAATATGTAGGAGATGGTCAGTTTATTTATTGGTCTGCTATTTATGAGAGTTACTAAACATTTTTGGATTTGTTTATTTAATGATGTCCTTCCATATATTGTTATAATAGCATATCGTCATGCTAAGAATTAAGATAGGAATAAGATTAACATGGACTAAAATTGTACATGTCACCAATATAATTTACCCTTTGAAATGATAATTTTTCTGTTCAAGGAATTCCTAGATTCAATATATTATTTTTAGAGAATTATGTGGCTAATTTTCCATGGTGTACACTGAGAAGCAGCAACTTTAGATTCTCAATTGTTTATGTTACCTCTTCCTGCAACTGATGTTTACTTTTATGTTTTCTGAAACTTCTAGAGTTTAGTAAGGCTGAAGGAACCATCGGTGTTGCTGCGGTGTAGAGAGGTAGATGTTTCACTCGTTGATTCAGTGTTAGAGGAAGCAAAGCGAGAGTATGCTGAGAAAGCTAAAGTAAATGCCCCTTCAGTTACTCTTGACAAGCGAGTTTATCTCCCACCACCTTCGACTAGCGCCGACACCCATGGTGCTTCATGGTAACTTTTGCTCTCTTCCTGCAAGCTCCTGCTACCACAGTAAATTGGATTCTCTCTCTCTCTCTCTCTCTCTCTCACTCTCTCTTCATTATTTTACTTCATAAAGCTGTTTCATCATTTTCTTTGGAACATATAAAATTAGTCTTTGTTTGTCAATCCAGTTTAATTATTGTCTCACTGCATTTTTAGGATCTCATCTCATATGATAACGGTAATGTTGATTTCTTTTGCTATCTTCGATTGTGAAGCCCACTTTTTGTGTTTAAAGTTTAACAAGTTAATGATGACTAACTTGTTACAATATCATAGAGGATAGCCAATGTCTTTTAAAGGTATAGAGAAAAGGTCATTATTCCATTGTTCAGAGTGAAATTGTTTTTCAAGAAAGTGCATTTCTACATTATCTACATAGTGAAGATCGTTTTCTTTGCTAAATGCAATTGCGCAATACAGATACATAAGGATGCCAGCATGTAGTACCCCTAATGTGTGCGTGTATATTGATATCATCCTTTGTATGCACACTATGGTTGTATGTTTTTGCCCTTTCTGGTAATGGTACCAGTATCCTTATTGCGCTTCTCTTATTGATGATCTGAAAGCTCGGGAGGGGTAGTTTTGGCTTCACAAGATGGTAAGATTGTCTGCGAGAACACTTTGGATGCTCGTTTGGATGTTGTTTTCAGGCAAAAGCTTCCTCAGGTATTTAGGCTGTTCATGTTTCCCCTCTATTTAAATATAATATGATTGGTTCTCAATATCGGTCGCTCAACAAACTTAAAAGTCGGTGTCAGCTACCTGAATGGAATCTTTAATAGACTACAGTACTTCGTAAGCTAACTATAAATAGTGGATCTGTTTTTTCTCTGGCCATCTCACCCAACTGTATCTTTTGCCACCTTCAAATGCTGTAGCACCTCAGTTATCCAAGAAAAAAATAAGAGAGAAAAAATTGTAGCTCATTGTAAGTTGTAGTATATGGAGTATTATACCTAATTAACATTTAAAAACTCAGTAGTCGATTCTGACTAAGGTTGCAAATGAGTTGAATCGATCCGGATACTAAGCTACTTGAATTCAATTTGTAAGATTAAATTCTTACTCGAATTCGAACTATATTTGAATTTTTTTACTCAGATTCGACTTGACCCGAATTTTCGTTACTCGAATTCGATCCGACTCGGATCAAATTATATTAAAACTACTTGCGAACTTCAAACTTGAATTATCGAGTCTCCATATAATAACTAGCTTTATAATACATATAATTATTAATTGAATTTATTATTTTACTTAGAAATGAGAAAATATAATTATAATTACACTTTAGAAATATAAAATTATAATTAAAATTACAAATAAAATAAAAAAATACTAACTAATTATTCAAATTTTGTTTAATTGTGTATATATTATAAGAAAATGTATCAAGTATCTATTCGAATATGTATCAATTGAGTATGTATCGAATCATGATTAAAAATTCTAGTAGTTTGAATCTTAAACGAGTCGAGTATAACCTTACTCAGATTTTACTCGTATTTTTATTCGAACTATTTTTTGTGCTCAGATTTGGATCACATTATTAACGAATTCGAGTCTCACTCACATTTTTTTGAGTTGAGCCCGAACCGTTTGGTTATATTTGCAGCCTTAATTCTGACTTTGAGTTACAGGAGCTTTGATCTTTTTCTTGTATTCCATGTCCTTTTCTTTTCATTTATTTTCCCCCCATTCTTTTTGCCTGCCTAAATTTGCAGGAGTTGTGTTCAAACATCTAATTTAATTATAGGAATCAGTAGTGCAATCATAGAAACTGCACTCAATAGATTGTTTTATAGTTAAACATGGCCAAAAAACATACAAAAGACGGTCTTTTTCTCTCTCTTATTGATGGAGAAAATCAGCTATTGCATAGGAACAAAAGAGTGTCTTATGAGTGCATAACATTGAAATTTAAAAATATGGAACTTATAATTATATTGGGTCAACTAGTTAAACATGTTTCTCTTAAACCTGTGTTACTGTTACCTTATTGAGGAACTAGAGTATATATTCTATGAACTGGAACTTAACCTTTCGGTTGCTGAAAGGAATCCTACTTCACCGTGTCTGGTTTTAGCTGTATTTTGAGAGCCAATTTATGAGCTCTCAATCAGTTCTTCTGTTCCTGAGGACATCTAGATGTTTTGCTGCTTCTAGTTATAAAATTTTAAATAACCTGTGAAAGAAAATGAACAACATGAAGAATGAAGGCCATAATGTCATTTATTACAGGGATGGACTATTCCACCCGTTATTATGCTAGTTCTACCAAATCCCCTCTCACATGTGCGTTGGAATCCACCAACACTCTTGAGAGAGCACTGAGAGGGACCTGATGAAACTAGCAAAATAACTGGCAGCAATAGCCTTCTTCTCGTATTGCTGTTTTGTGAGATGCTCACTTTTGTTCTTTTCACACCTGTGTAGATTCGCAAGAGCCTTTTTCGGCAAGTGAGCGCATGATCAAGGATGGTTTGGAGCATATTTTGGATCTACTTTTTGGTCAACTCTAATGGAAATTACATGATGTTTAGCAAGTTTTAATAATGTTTTGTTGCGTTCATCTGTCGTAGACAAATGAAGCATTACAGACCTTGATCTAATTGGTAATAATTTGGATCTCTAGATCCTCAGATTTGTAATAATTTGGATTTCTAGATCCTCAGATGAATATTCTGCTTTGGTCTACATTTCAGTAATAATGTTTGTTAGTTGCCTTGTTGTCAAGGTTTTATGGTTCCATCCACTGACCACATGTAAGTTGTGCATTGGTTTGTGTTCAGTTTACCCTAAAAAAAAACAAAAAGTAAACAACTGGGAATCAGCCAGATAAATTTGATTATTAGCGTAGGGTTTTCCCTTCAGTTCTATGAAGATTTAGAGCATTTTGGAATTATCAATATAATTTTTTCTCCATTCTAAATTATAAAATTACTATTGACTTTTTAAAAGTCAATTTAAAACATTTTTAAATTTAAAATTGACATGATTTAATTAAGTTTTTAAAATAATAAATTTTATAACTAGTGGTAATTTTTAACTAATGTATAATATTTATAATTGGATAAATATAAATTAAATGAATTTATATTAATTTTAAAATATTTAAAATTAAAATTTTAAAATTTAATATTAATTTTATAATTTAAAAGGTCAAAAATACATATTTTGTCTCAAATGTTTTGTCTCAGTTGTGATTAAGGCTGCAAACGAGCCGAATCGATCCGGATTTTAAACTGCTCGGATTCGACTCGTAAGGTTAAATTCGTACTCGAATTCGACTCGGATTCGAACTATATAAAAAAAACTTTACTCAGATTCGACTCGACTCGAATTTTCGTTACTCGAATTCGATTCGACTCGGATCGAATTATATTCAAACTACTCGCGAACGTCAAATTCAAACTCAAATTCGAGTCTTCACATAATAATTAGTTTTATAATACATATAATTATTAATTGAACTTATTATTTTACTTAAAAATGAAAAAATATAATTATAATTACACTTTAAATATATAAAATTAAAATTAAAATTACAAAAATAAAATAAAATAATAATTAATTATTCAAAATTTGTTTAATTGTATATATATTATAAGAGAATGTATCGAGTATAGATTCGAATATGTATCAATCGATTATGTATCGGATCATAATTAAAAATTCGAATAGTTTGAATTCTAAACGAGTCGAGTATAACCTTATTCAGATTCTACTCGTATTTTTATTCGAACTATTTTTTGTGCTCAGATTTGAATCATATTATTAACGAATTCGAGTCTCGTTCACATTTTTTCGAGTCGAGTCCGAATCGAGCCCGAACTGTTTGGTTCGATTTGCAGCCTTAGTTGTGATCCCTTAGTCATCACTATTTTCAACTCTCTTACTAATGTAATTTAGTTTGGTTTTAGCTTTTGAAATAATGAAGTTTTACCGTGTGTGATATGTGTGCGCGTACGCGCGTGAAATTCAATTAATGGTACAAATTTTATAAATCTTGAGAGTCACGATTTAAAAAAATAACAAGATCTTACAAAATAACGTGTTACGGAACAATTTAATTATCACAATATTGTGATGTGAAGGGTCTTACTGGTAAGTCAAAAATAATATTTTTTTCCTTCTACAACAATGTGTTATGGTAGTTAAGTTATTTCATAACACAATTTTACAAAAAAATTAATTCTTATTTTAAATTATGAGTTGTTAAATCTTGCAATGAATGATGTAGGACGATGAGCAGTTAAGACGTATAATTACTATTTGTTATGTATCATATTCCGTGCGTGTGCAACTGTGCATGTATGAGTTTTGATGTATATATAAATTTTTTGTATACTGTAAAATATATACAATTATCTTTAACATTATATATATATTATATCAATGAAAAATAATAAATATATCAACAAAAAAAATAATATAAACTAGCTCTTAACTCGTACAAAAAATCAAACTTGTCATGTTAAGAGCTCGTTGGCCACCTTAAAGAGTGTTAGCACTTTCTGAAATTTGATCAATTGATGAAATATGTTATTATCAGTAATCCAAAAAAAAAAAGTGAGAAACGTTTGATTCCAGCAGGAGCTTCATAAAATGTGGGATATGCACCTTGATGAGATGGGAAGAAGAAAGAATATTGTATGGAGCATACTTGACATACTATATATCTATGATTTTAAATAGTTGAATTACTCGAAATTATTTATTTTATAATGAGAAAAAGGAGATGAGGCTGTCTCACGAATTTCCTTTTCTTTTTATTTTGGTAAGTTTAATTATTTTATAATTTTGTCCTTGATATTTTTTTATTTAATAAAATTATTATTATATTTTTATAATAATTGAAATTCGTACACACAAACGTGTGTGTCGCGGAGACTAATTTTCTCATATCAACGTGAATTCTAGTTAACCAGTTGAATTATGTAACGAAGGGAATAGAACACTTACGGCCGTATTGGTTTTGAGAGGCCCAAATTGAGTTTGCTCTAGGAGAATAACACTATAGTAGTAGTAGTCCCGAGAGTGAGCTGCAGCCTCCCGTTTATCTTGACAACCAGAAATGGAAACCTTGAACGTGGTCTTGCCTTCTCTACGGTAAGTATTCATCAATCCATCCGCACGAAATAACGGTACTAGGAGTTCATTTTGATGTTTGATTTGAAGCAATTTTTCTTGTTTATATGTTTCAGTTGCTCCATATTTTCTCTCGGTTGCCGCTGTGAAGTATGGGATCAGTTACAATTTCCTCACAATCTTAACAATGGGTTTGAGAAAGGTCGGTACTCTATCATCCTGTTCACGCTGATTGAATTTCATAGGATAAGAAGCTAGGCCTATAAGTTAGCAAAAAACGTAGGTATTCCTCATAAATTTGAACCGTTGTGCTATTTTTAATTTTCGTTAATTTTGGGGCTCGGCCCGGAAGCAATCAACAAGGTTTTCCTTTCAATTCGAATTTTCCTAGTGTACAGAATTTACTTCAGCCAAAATAGAATTTGAGCTTCCGTGCAAAATAGTAAATACACTTTGCTGCCTTCTTTTGATATAGAATTTATATATGATGCTAATAAACTTTATCCCCCAAAGGTAAGAGTGCTATGGCTCCTCTTACTACATGGTGAGCTCCACCCTAGACTTGGAGTGCATGCCCCACAAGTAACACATTACTCAATATGATGGGGGGATGAGAGGATCATATATGCTTGTTAATTATTTTAATGGGCTGCATGAGACAGTTTCACAGTCTGTTTCATCATTCTTACCTAGAAAAGGCGTGCAAATTGTTTAAAATTTCCCTCCATGCCAACTGAATTTAGATAAAAATGTTAAATTCTGTAAAAGGAAATACGCGCTCCCCCCAAATATGAGAATCTGATACGACTTTTTGACTTTTTCTTTTTCAATAAATGCATATCAAGGTTTGTCTATGATACACTTGAACATAATTTCTATGATATTTTTTCTCAATGATAAGGTTTAATCTTAGAAACTAATATTGGAATTATTTGTATTAAAACAGTATATGTCTAAGTATTTCTGTAAGAAACCTACCTTAACATTCATTTAGTCAAATTGTCAAACAGAACTCTCACTTATGGATAGATGAGTATTTCTCAACTTTATATAATATAATAAAGATTTTTGGTCAAAAAGAACTAGTGAGTTTTACTTGTCAAATAAAATTAATGATTGCAGTGATTATTTTAGTAATAACTGTTCTGAATTAGAGTCATTATCATCATGAACCTTACAGGAAGCAGAAAGCTTAAGGTTTCTCAATTGAAGGCTGGCTTTTGGGAATCCATCAGATCTGGGTAACTTGAGCTATCTAGTGTTTGTTTCAGAAAAATTACACACAAACACACACTAAGCTGTGCTGCAACATATTCTATCGGGTTGTTGCATTTGCTCTATTGGACAGTAATATCAAATATGTATGAGCAGCATCATAGAGTAACACATGTTATTTTCCAAGCTTCATTGTTTTGGTCAGTTATGTGGTTTTCTCTTTAGTCTATCATTTTATGAGCTTGTTTAGGTTTTGCCTGCATGCCAATTTTTGCAAGCCTTTTTATGAGTATTTAAGAAGTATAATTGAACTTCAATCATTGTCTCCCTTGGAAATAGGCTCACTAATTTGTTTAGTCATTTTCTTCATTCTGAAGCTTCTCCAGTCTCAAAAAAGTTTACCAAGTAAGAAAGGTGTTATACAGCATTTAAACCTTGTTGAGGCATTTCTCAAGGTAGGAATTTTTCATGTACCTGAGCTTTTAAAACTTGTCTTGTTATTTTTGTCTAAAGGTGTGCAAATTTGTTTAGCCACTTACTCTCTAGATGGAAAATTATAATGCCTCAGAAAAGTTTACTGCGTAAAGGTGTAAAACTACATTTGGACCTTATCATAGTTGTTCGTTAGGTATGCTGATTTCATAGCTGAGCATTTTTTCCTATGCTATTGAACAACTTTAAGAGGTTTTAAACTTTAAATGCAATAAACACCTAAGTATTCTTTGACTTTATTTCAGTTTCGCATTCTTTGCATATTCTCATTTTTTGTTGGTGTAACTAACTTTGTGGGTTTCCTTTGGTGACTTATATCTGGAGATTTCATCTTTGTGAGATTTAATTTTTTGCAACGTTATAGATTTATATACTACTTGGTGGAAATTTTAAAAATTAGAAGATATGACCAATTATATCTAGAGATTTCAACTTTGTGAGATTCAAATTTGTACGACGTTACAGATTTATATACTACTTGGTGTAAATTTTAAAATTAGTAGATAATTTTATGAACCCTAATCTTATATATTTGAGGATGTATATATAGATATAACCCAGGTCATCTGGCAAATAATTGGGGTTCCTATCTGCCGCTTAAATATATTTTATTTGCAGTTACCTGACGTATAAATCATAATACAGTCATGCCATTTCCAACGGCCTGAACTTGTGAACTATTGCAGGATTATGAAGAACAATACAACAGAGGTTATTGGACCACCCTCTGATGTCCAACAAGAGGAAGAACCACTGCCAGAAGAATTTGTTCTACTTGAAAAAACCCAACCAGATGGTACAATTGAACAAATTATATTTTCTTCGGGTGGAAACGTTGATGTGTATGATCTCCAAGCCTTATGTGATAAGGTGATTGCACTTTCCAGACCATTTCCAGACCATTTCTTACATGCAAGCTTGTTTGTTTTTCATTAAGTGCATATTCATGGATATGTCAGTACAGTAGGACACATGTGAATTCGTAACTATCTACTACTTGACTGGTTGTGGGTTTTCTGGATACGTGTTGGTGGTTGGGACCATATGTTTCGTAACTAGGTGTGTAGTTTATCGACTTCTCAGCGGCTTTTAAATCATGAATTGAGATACCACCGAGTAAGATGTCTTGATTGCAATAGTAAATAATCAGCTCGTTGCTTTGCAAAATCATAGGTTAGGGATAAATTTTTCAACCTGTCAAATATTCTTAAGCAATCTACTCCTTTCTGATAAAAATATTCAGTTCACGTACTCATTGTATGGGGTTTGGCTACTTTGGGAACTAGCAGCTTCTGAAACTGAGTTATAAAAATACTTTACATCATGGTTTTAATAGGTTGGATGGCCTCGGAGGCCACTATCAAAATTAGCTGCAGCTCTGAAAAACAGCTACATGGTGGCCACACTGCACTCCACAACGATATCAGCTGAAACAGGTACTTAGTATACACGAATTGTAGAATTTGTGCGTACTAAATGTATTAGGTTGCTCAAAGTTATTCTTTACTTGCTCATTTATCCTGAAACCATTTTCAACCAAATTTACTGTTTCTTTTAAAATAAATGTTGAATATCTTAGTGTACTTGGAAGACTTGCTTGGCAGACGGGAATAACAATAGGAAACTCATCGGCTTGGCTCGTGCTACATCTGATCATGCATTCAATGCAACGATTTGGGATGTCCTTGTTGATCCTCAGTATCAGGTATACATTGTACTATACTGCTAGGTGTGCATGGACAAATATGTTGATACGGGTTTGTAGAAAATCTTTTAAACTATAATGCCAAATATGCATCAGTCTAGTGTTGGCCTTTATAATTTAGAGTTGTTGGATATCTGTTATAGTGTAAAGAAATGTTGTGTTAAACATAAATCAATATGGTTTGCATCTTATCTTTGCAGAAGACCACTTGAGGGCTTAAGCAATATGGTTTGAATGTCCTTACAAAAGACCATAGTTAGGCAAGGTCTTGTTTGTGGACACCCATATTGAACTGGCTTGTTATCGGTTTCTCTGAAGTTTGGGCGATAACTTTTGAGCAATGTTTGCTGCCTTTAAAGTGGCAACTCTTTTTAGTTTGATAGATAACAAGAAAGTGGCGGTTTTAATTATCATTTGTCAAACTAATTGCTTTGAAACAGTGAAATTTATATGTTTCTGGAGTGAGACACTGGAGAGTGGAGTTTGTTTGTTACTAATACTCCCTCCGTTTCAACTTAAAATATTTTTAAACTTAAAATTGACATAGATTCTTTTAATTTTAATTAATATAATGATGAATCTTGTAAACATCTAAAAAGTATTACTCATTGTAAACTTTATTGATTCATAATTTTTAATGAGTCATCTCAATTTTGAGTTTGAAAATGTCTCAAATTGACTTTCAAAAGTCAATAATGGTCTTATAATTTGGAACAAAGTATGATTTTTTTACGAATGCACCCGTGTGAATATGTTGACATTTAGCTCTTAGGTCCCAAGCACAACTTTGCATGTTTTGTGCAGCTGAGTTACAGTGCAAGGAATCACCCTTTTTTAGTGTTGTTGTTGTGTGGTTGGACTATATATGATTAAATGGGTCTCAGAAAATTGCAGCTATGTCTTGCTATGCAATATGCGTCTTTCTTTCTCTCACTCTATTTCATGCACACATGTACAGACTCCTTTTCTATTAATTTATTCCTTCTTGTGTTATATGTATAACAAGAGTTAGTTTTAATGTTGTTTGTTCTTTTAAGTAGTTGTAGTTCTATATGTATTCAGGGCCAAGGTCTTGGAAAGGCCCTCATTGAGAAGCTTATAAGGTCTCTTCTGCAAAGGGACATTGGGAATATTACTCTATTTGCAGATAGTCAAGGTATAAGATTCAGTTTATGATCCTGGGTTCATTACTGGCGGAACATCGTTATTTTTCTGTAAACTCCTATCAGCTTTCGTCCAATATTGAAAGGATGATTAAGCTTTGTTTTTGTTCCAACTGTTTCAATGTTAAAGAGTCGTATGATATCAAATTCAAAGCATTAGATTTAACGTGCTTATTGTAATCATTGCAGTTGTGGAATTCTATCGAAATTTAGGTTTTGAACCTGACCCAGAGGGCATCAAAGGTATGTTCTGGTACCCGAGGTTTTAGTTTCTCTCCAATGTTGAGCTACATTGTTGCTCCAGATACCATATTGGCTTGGCTCATGCAGCGAGTCTAAATGGATGCGGCAGACTGATAGGGGAGAATTTGTACCAAGTGTTTATGATTATTAGACACACAATTTATAATTTTATGTATATTAAACTTGCTTAAATTAAGCTTCATGCATAGTAAGCTTGCGTAAATTTATGCCCCTGTGGTCCTTGGAGCCCTTTAACTGGGAATGATATTTAAAACAAATCTGCGGAATGATTTTTATTTTCTTGGGAATGGATCATTTCATTTAACTGGGAATATGAATGTACTTTGTGTTCTACTGCATCTCTCTTCCTGTACTTTATCCCCCTTTTTCAGACCTCTGGAGAGTTTTAGACTCATGACTTGAGGTTTGCGTTTTGTTCATTGGGTTGGAAGGACTTTCATTTTATATTTTCTTTCGCAATTTTCTCTTTTTAATTTTATAATATTTTTTTTTTCAGATTGAATTTATTTTGTTTACATATGAATTTTATTGTTTCTGGTGATGTTTATTTCATTTTTTACCCTCCTAAAAATGTGTTTTATTTGTAGTGTTACTGGTCCTCTAAATTAAAAATAAATAAGTTAGTAAAGAAATCAAAACTGATCTGTCGGTGTTGTCCCAAACGCTTGAACGTACTTGTGTTCAGAAGTGAAAGAATCATTTATATACTAATTTTATTGCGAATTACATGCGAATAAGAAGAAGAACAGCTAAAATCATCCTCGTCAACAGAGAAGAAGCAGCACAACAAGGCAAGGCAGGAGGCAACTCAGTCGGTCTTTTAGTTGTTCAATCGAAAGTGAATAATTTTTTATTTTTTTGTCTTCAAGGGATCAAACATCAAATTCAATAAATTTATATTATTAATTTTGAATTTAATAAAATTAAACTTAATTTCATATTTTATTTTATTTAAAACAGGAAGAATAAAATACTGTCAATGTTTTAGATAATCTAAATACAAAATTTCCTAATGACGTAGCAGCATTGCTCTTCTTGTAGTAGTAAATACTAGCACTAGTACTAGATGAAAATAATAATCCAACTTGTTGGCGTCCCCGTTGTTACTTACTTCTTCGGATATTAATTATTTATCTCACTATTCTTATTATTATTGTAAGGGAAAAGGAAGGACAAAGCCATTTTTAATTTCTTAGTCGGTCGGTCGATCGGTCGGTCAGAAGACGACTACAAACGAGCTATTAAAAAACTTAAAAATACAAGAATTAAATAAAAAATTTAAATTTTCTGTTCATTTCTTTTTTTTTCCTATTCATTTTAAAACTTAAAAACAAAGCGTAAAGGCCAACAACTAATTAGTCAAAAAATGAGGAGGAGGGAATTGATTGATATTTTTAATTCCCAAAAGTAAACTCATCGTCATCCTCCTAGCTAGCAAATGTCTTCCTCTTTATCTCTCCTCCCCATCTCTTTCTATTATATTATATTCTATTCTATAGGAGTATGTATGTAATTACGACTACTACTAAAAAACAAGTGAGAGTATCAATCAATCAAACAAGCGTTTGTAGAATGCCGTTTAAGATGTGGTTGTCTCAGACTTGGAATTGGAGAGAGAATCGTCTCGTTACTCTCTCTCTCTCTCTCTTCCTACAATTTCCTTCCCCTTTGTAGTTTTTGGTGCCACTTTCACATTTCATATTCATATCGATGAGGAGGAGGACTTTAAAGTTGGCTACTTTGACGTTTCTTCCTCCTCCTCCGTGAGGTGATTTTCTTTCTTCTACTTTTTGAAAATAAATCTTATTAACTGCCTGCTGCTTGCTTGTGAGACACATACTTTTTTACTTCTCTACTCCAACAAATTGGGGAAATTGAATCAATCAATCAAAGAAGCGTGCGTAGAATGCCGTTTGAGATGTGGTTGTCTCAGACTTGGAATTGGATAGAGAATCGTCTCGTTACTCTCTCTCTCTCTCTCTCTCTCTCTCTCTCTCTCTCTTCCTACAATTTCCTTCCCCTTTCTAGTTTTTGGTGCCACTTTCACATTTCATATTCATATCGATGAGGAGGAGGAGGAGGACTTTAAAGTTGGCTACTTTGACGGTTCTTCCTCCTCCTCCGTGAGGTGATTTTCTTTCTTCTACTTTTTGAAAATAAATCTTATTAACTGCCTGCTGCTTGCTAGTGAGACGCATACTTTTTTACTTCTCTAGTCCAACAAATTGGGGAAATTGAGTCTTCTCTTTATGTGTTTCGGCAACCACCACCAACCTTATCAGCTGCTACTTTCTTTCTCGTAAGATAGCATTTCAGCTTACCCTCCCCTTGTTTTTATGTTAAGAAAATTAAATCAACACACCCAAACAGTCGCTAAGTAAGGATATTAATAAGAACCTGTTCAATGTCGAATTCTGACTCCTTTCCCCTCCTCCTTGAATCAAACCCTTCATCACTTATTCAAGTGCTTTACTTTGACTTGTGTGATAATTCTTACTATCTATTTCTCATTTCAGGGTTAAGGATGGCCGAACTGGGGCTACGTAAATGTGTCTTTGCTTTATCCTTTTGTTGCTTTCTGCTCCTTGCGGTCGCACAAATTACTGATCCCTCCGAAGGTCCACTTTCTTATCCAGTTCAAAAAGTTTTCAGTTTCTCTTTCTCCGAATCATAAGTGGTTGATTTGGTGTTGCTTTATCATTGAATGAATGCAATCATAGACCTGATGGTCTTACCTTGCTTTGAATTTTATTTATTCAGCAATGGAAGGAAGTGGCTTATTCAAAAATTTCCTATCATCTAATATCCCTCTCGTATGATTTTCGTGCTTACTGTAAAACTACGTAAACTTGTCACAAGGATGGTGCAAATTTGAGTTGCTATTTGGGATTTTTTTAGTAGTATTTCCTTAGTGGGCTTATGAGGCTGAACTAGTTATTAATGAACATTTGCAGTTTCTGCATTGTTAGCTGTTAAGAGAAGTTTAACCGATCATATGAAGCATCTTAAGAACTGGAATAAAGGGGATCCATGCACATCAAATTGGACAGGAATCTTATGCTTTGATACTGCTGGAGCTAATGGTTACCTGCATGTCCGAGAACTGTATGTGCTTGTTGCAGAACTTTTGAGCTTTTCCTACTTTTTTCTTGAATAAATTTTGAAAATTGTAATTGGTTGTTAAAGGAGTTCAGAATCAATGTTGTGCGCTTATTACTACGTAATATACTTCTTACCTACTCAAATTTAACAGATGACATTTTCAAAATTTAGATATTTGATATGTACATTAACTGAAATTGCCTGTTGTTATTAACCTTCCTCTTCCTTTGTAGTCAGCTACTGAATATGAATCTGTCCGGAAGTTTAGCACCTGAGCTTGGTCAGATGTCTCATCTTCAAATATTGTGAGACTTAATTTGAACTTTGATGTGTTGATTTTTTACAGACATTATTAGTATCCCACCTTCGATTTGATGTCTCACTGATGCTAGCTCATATTTCTTTTGTTTTCGTTTTCTTGTTCTTTCTGGGAAGAGATTTCATGTGGAATGAATTAAGTGGCAGTATACCAAAGGAGATAGGAAAAATTTCTTCTTTACAACTCCTGTAAGTACATGTCATTATAGTTCAGTTTTAATCATTTTTTCAATGTTGTTGTCCTTTTCTTCTTCTTCTTCACTCTACTAAAAGGAATGAATAAGAAGCATCTGCTAATTTATAATTTTTAGCAAGAGGATGGATCTGTGGAACATAACCTTGTGAATCCTGAACTATGCAAACCTCATCAAAATCATAGACAATACTTCATTAGTCACTAACTCCAAAGGCTAAAGCTGTTAATAAAAAAAGGTAGTTTAAGATTTAACACTTCCATCATATGAAAACCCCATCGGTACATGAGGAGACAACTTGCACAATTAACAGATTGCAACTGCACAACAAATAGGGAACAATATGCTAGTGGGAAGACTTGAATCCAAGCCCTTGCAAAACTAGAGTACTGAACTTGTGAATCCAGGACCCAACAATGAAGACTATGCTTTAGCAATGCTGCCTAATTTATCAACAAGTGAAAACTAGTCTTCTTTATTATGAAAAAATTGCTACAGCTTTGGAATTTCTGAGACTCAACTGTTATCAGTATGACACTTACACTTCGAGTAAGTTCCCCAAGCAGTTAACTTGTTTATGATATAATCAACAAAGCAAAACAAACTGGATTAGTGTTTGATTGATGGTAAGATTGTGAAGGCTCTAAGCCAACTGTAGTGCTAAGAACATAATTTCCATCCAATAAGATCTAGATCCCAATGGAAAAAAAGTATAAATCACGATAATGGATAATGACATTTTATATCAGTTACTATCTTTTGTTTATTTTACCTGCTTTATTTTTCTGCAGACTCTTGAATGGAAACAAATTATCAGGCTACCTACCTGAGGAGTTCGGGTATCTGTCAAATCTGAAGAGACTCCAAGTAGATGAGAACCAGATATCAGGACCAATCCCTAAATCATTTTCAAACTTGAATAGTGTTATACATCTGTGAGTAAATCTTTGAGCTGAATGTTTCTACAAAAGAACCTGATTTTTAATTCTTGCCATTCATCAATGAGTGTAACATATGCAGCCACTTGAACAACAACTCAATCAGTGGTCAAATTCCTTCTGAACTTTCCAATTTATCCAGTCTAGTTCATTTGTGAGTTAAGCAGCTTCTCTCTAGTTATCTCTCTCGCTCTCTCTCCCATAGACATCAAGAAAAATGTATTTTCTTTCTGCAATCTGTTTCATATAATTGCTGACAGGTTATTGTTTGGTTGCTTAATTCTATTTTTATAGGCTTGTGGACAATAATAATTTATCTGGGTATCTTCCGCCAGAGTTTTCAACCATCCCAAACTTAAAAATATTGTGAGTGACTCTGCATATAAGGTTTTTTTTATTATATAAAGAAAATAAATTGATTACTTATGGGGTTTTAAAAGTTCAAATATTGTTATCTTATACTCTAAATCTTGTTTGTTTAATAATGGTATTTGTGTGATTATTTACTGCCTGAAAGTTAGTTTTGGACAAGCTCTTTAGGTGGATTGTAATAGATACCATTCTTCTGAAAGGATGAGATATAAAGGCTAATAATTAGCTTTCACATGATGATTTTAGAGTCCTGCTATGTATTGTGACAAATTTGTATCGAATTATAATTACGAAACATATCATCAATACACGGGATTGGATAAAATTATAAGAGGACCCTACTTATGAACATTTCTCCAAAATGATTACCACTAATACTTGTTTACGTAACTAACAATCAAAAAGTTTATGTAAATATTCGTAATATATATCATTTTCCATAATTTTAATATATGTTTGTGTGTGTATTATTGTATTGTCTTTATGGTTTTGTATTGCAAAATATCAAATATGGTTCATAATGCTCCTCATCTCTACATCAGATAACATACTCAGCTTACAAAGAAAAAAGCATGTTATATTGTTATCTGATGTAGAGATGAGGAGCATTATGAACCATAGTTGATATTTTGCAGTACGAAACCATAAACACAAAATACAATAATTAACCTTGCATGCCCTGTATGTTCTAAACTTCCCCAAGGGTCAAAATGAATCTTATATTCGTAAATCGTACTATTTAGAGTTATCTACATACAACATGTTTTGCTTTTAGGCTATCTTAGTATGCAATCATATCCGTCCACAATTCCTCAACCCATATCCGCATTCATATCCTTTTTCATTATCAATCGTATCTTCAAGATCCCCCTGAATGATGCCACTCTTTCTTGATAGTGTGCCGTTAGTCACTGCAACAGCTGAACATTTTACGCCCATATGCATTTTGTTCTATTTTCTTTAGATTTTTTGACAAGTACGGATGTGCGTTATGATCCTACTGTGATTTTGCTTTTAACCTCTCATGGATATATTTATCTTTGACCGCCCTCTGTTTCCTTTTCCCTTATCCCATCTTAACACTCAAGTTTCAAAAATGTTCATTTGTAGAGCTTATTATTGTTTACACTGTCTAATAATCTGTCACATTAAGCGGGGTCAGTCTTATAGTGGTTATGCATGACTTTTTCTTCATAGTTTTGGGATATACAACTATTACTCATGTTCAAGCAATGTTGGTGTCTGTTACGATTACAAGTTTTTTTGAATCTTGATACCTATATTTTATTTTTCCATTCTCCGAGTTATACCATTTTCTCATGGCTTCATGCCTTCTATGGGATCTTTATAACCAACTTCTACCAAAGCCTTTTTATGTCCATTATCCGTTTCTACCTTTGTAATTATTATTTGGGTGCATGCACAGTTCTTGCATGATCAAAGGGACATTTCTTTAAGTTGCAATGCAATTAATTTTTTAATGATTTTGTTTGCTTCATGCAGGCAACTTGATAACAACAATTTTGAAGGGGCTGGCATTCCTGCTGCTTATGGGAACCTGTCGAGATTGGTGAAATTGTTAGTGCTATACAAATTGTATCTGCTCTACTTCATTGTCTGTCATTTCTGCATGGAAGAAATGTGTTGCTTTTGAATTGCATGTTTCTTAAGCCTACTTAAAAGATTTAGCATATCTAAGATCCAATGTTTCTTTTATGAAGTATAAATGGCCCAACCATGTTCCACATTCGACTCAAGGTTGTGTTGAAAATTATGGATACATAAAATCACCTACAAATCACATGCATCATGTAAGTTCGGATGCTTTGATTCCAAACTTCTGTGTCAAACTGTCAATATGTAACCACTGAGCCACCTGTGTGGGTTCATATCCAAGAATCCAGCTGTTACTAACTTGTGTCATGTTGTATATTTGTATGCATACATTATAATGCATCATAGTTGGATTCGTAGGAAATTTCTTAGATATGAATCTTGAAATAATTATCAAACAATAAAATTCATATCTTCAACCAAAATTGCAATGGAACATCAGAACTTCTCAGAGTTAAATATCAGCTCACAATAAGTGCAAATCAGACCGATTCTACATGGTGCTTTCTCCACATTAATTAATAAATAAAAATTGAAATAATATTTGGAAAACCAAGTCAGTTCTTGTACTTTTTAAACCACTGCTCCACTTCCTGACAGTGCTCTAAAAATTCCCGCCTAGGTCCGATTAATCCCCGCCTAGACGCTAGGCCCCCCCCTGGCGCCACGCCTAGGCCGCCTAGCGCCTAGCTTATGTCCAAGGAGAAAAAAAAATCCCTCTAGGAAATTATACGGGACTGGGTGAGCAAAACCGAGAAATTAAGCGAGGTCTAAGCGGAAAATTTAGGGTTGCAATTTTTTTTTTTTTTTAATTTTAATAATTAAGCTACAAAACGACGTCGGAGGAATAGATGAATAAGTTGAGGGCTGTTCGGGCCTTACTTGGGAAGCGGTGAAGCATCCGAAGCGGATAGCATGCTAGAGCCTAAGAGAAATAGTAAAAATATTAGAGTAAAAGAATTTCATGAAGAAATTTTTGAAGAAGAGGGAGATGAAGAGTATGAGTGTGAGTGTGAGTGTGAGCCCAATGGAGACATTATCTTGGAGGGACATGAAAAAGAAGAGTTAGAGAGATATATAGAGGGATATGGAGATGAGGAGTATTAGTTTGTATTTTTTATTATTTGTTTGTGTTTGAACTTTAAACAATTGCATATTTTTGTTTGAACTTTGACATTAGCAACATGGATATGTGTTTGAACTTTAAGCAAAGTCTTTTATTATGGATTGTTTTCCTTTATATTATTGTTTTTTTTGGATAAATGTAAGATAAAATATTAAAATTGGCTTAAAATAAAAAATCCCGCCTAGGCCCCGCCCAGGCCCCCTAGGCGCTAGGCCCCCCCCCGGCCGCCCGCCTCCCGCCTGGCGCCTTTTAGAACCTTGCTCCCTGATAATTCTCTTGGTCTCATCATAGCTTCGGGCTTTGGTAACTTGGGAGATTTTTATTAGGGAAAAAAGGACGTATACTGTCATCAATCTGATAAGCTCCACGAAAGTGGGTACCAAACGAAAATAAGTCAATTAAAGTCTTCATTTACAAATACATCAGGTAGTCTTCTGATTTACATATATGGTGTCAAGGCAGCTCATATAATTCTGTTCTTGTACCAGAGGATTTCTGACTACAAGTTAAGTGAAATACAATTTTCTCATAAATACCATTGTATGCATTTTCAGGCTTGTCATAAAGACTAATACGTGAATCTTCTTTCTGCTTCTTAGCATCAAAGAATGCATATGGATTTCCTACATTTGTCATGCACCTGGTTCTGTTCTGTTATTGCACTTGAATTTTATTTTTGGTTTATTTTTACCTTACTTCAAATGGGGGTATCCATGTGTGTGCGTGCGTGTGTTTTGGGGGGGGGGGGGGGGGGGGGGGGGGGGGGGGGGTGTTGGGGGGGGGGACATTGTCATGAAAGAAATCTTCTTCATAGTTAAATCGCTAAAAAGTGAGTATATCTGTTTGCCCAAACATGAAATTGTTGATCTGTTAAGGAAGAGATAAAACGATAAAAACATATATAGACTTTCAACTTGTAGGATGCTTAAAAAGTTTTACACGATGTTTAAGGGTGACCATAACACCCCCCCCCCCCCCCCCCCCCCCCCCCCCCCCTCCCTCCCTCCCTCCCTCCCTCCCTCCCTCCTTTCTCCCTGAGAGAGTGAAAGAGAGCGTGAAAGTTTATGTATCAGTATATTGTACTTGAAAGGTGAAAAGAGGACATGTACTGATTCTTCTTGTCCCCAATTTGGCAGAAGTCTTAGAAATTGCAGCTTGCGAGGAGCTGTACCTGATCTCAGCAGAATATTGAGCCTTAGCTATTTGTAAGTTTGAGTTTGAACTCCAGGGTAATCCGATCAACCTTGTTTAGTTGTCAGGAACTCTTCTACCATTTATTTCCTTTCTTTCTTTGGCTAGTTGTTTTTTTATCTAATTAGCTACTGATTAGCTACTGGATTGGATTGTTGTTACAGAGATCTCAGCTGGAACCAGCTCAGTGGATCCATACCATCAAATAAGCTTTTTGACAGTATCACAACTGTGTACGTACATAACATACTGAGAAACCTAGATGTTATGTGTACGATATATACATTATACGTATTTCCTTTCCGTTGTTTCCTTTTACCATACTACTGGTACCGAATGCTAAGAAATTCATTTTTGTTAATGACTGTCTTATGCAGTGTCTTGTCATTTAACCTTCTTAATGGAACGATTCCAGGAAGTTTCTCAAATCTTCCCTCTCTCCAGATACTGTGAGGACCTCAATCTGTATATTATTGTTTTCCTACTAAACAATTTAATTGTTGTTAAATACTTTAAACCTGATGCTCTTGGACATTGAGACAAGATGTTCTGCCTAGACTCCATACGGGTTGATAGCGATTCTCTTCGATTAAGTAGCAATTCTACTGGACAATACTTTGCTATCCATTGCATGCATATTTAATAAAGGGTGTAAACGGTTTGTTACAGGTCAGTTGAGAGTAATTATTTGACTGGTTCCATCCCTGCTAATATATGGCAGAACAAGTCCTTCAGTGCGACAGCAACAGTTACAATGTAAGACCTGAAAGAAGAAACTTGCTCGACTCTTTAAAATAATATGGTGTTAATTCTGGGTGAACGTCTTTTACAAAAAAATTAGTCTTAATCTGTTTGTAAATATTTTCCTTTCTAACTTTTACTAAATGGATGTTTGAGTGCAGTGATCTTCGGAATAATTTGCTGGTAAACATTTCAGGAGTTCTCAATCCTCCAGCAAATGTGACCCTAAGGTGTGCTTTTTGAGTTTTCGTTCTTATGAAATGAGGAGCACTGATAATGAATTTAATTAATAAAATCTATGTATTGCCTGTACTTAGCTTATTAACACCTGTTCTTCAGGCTAAAAGGAAATCCTATCTGCAACATTGCCAACATAAAAAACATAGGCCAATTCTGCAGACCTGAAGTTGGAGAGGATGATAAGTTTGGCATCTCAAAAAATCCAAATGTTATTTGTCCTATTCAAGCATGTCCTGTACAAAATTATTTTGAATATGTCCGAGCATCTCCTGTTCCTTGTTTTTGTGCATCACCTCTTCGAATTGGATACCGGCTGAAGAGCCCCAGTTTCTCTTATTTCCCTCCATATGTGTATCCATTTGAGATGTACCTTAGTAGTTCTCTTGCCTTGAACCTTTATCAGCTATCTATTGAATCAGTTGTCTGGGAAAAAGGACCTCGTCTCAGGATGTATCTGAAGCTTTTCCCTACAGCTGGTGTTGATCACTCGAATACATTCAATACAAGTGAGATTCTGCGTCTGAGATCCATGCTCACCTCTTGGAATTTTGCTGGTAGTGACTTGTTTGGACCTTATGAGCTTCTCAATTTCACTCTTCTGGGACCTTATACATATTGTAAGCATTCAATTCTACATCTATTAAGAGATAGGAAGGCTGCTTATGCAATACTGAATCATAATTTCCATGTTGGTCGTTACTCGTTAATAGAGAAGGTCCAAGCAGTTATTGCTTTTGAAGGCGTAGAGAAGTACTTTGACAATGCTGACTACATGATATCTAGCGGCATTACGTTTATAGTTATATATCCAGGCAGCGAATGATATATTTACTCTAATAGAAAAAAGTTAAAAGCATTTTGGTTCCGATACTATGGTACTCCTAAATGTAAAGCACTGGGCTTTTTTATGTGATAATATTGCACTGGTATAACTGTTAAATATAATCTATATTGTTAGAAATATTCTCTTACAGATTAAGCTTTTAGAGCAGCTGGTGACTTTGACATGGTATCAGAGTTTTTGTTTCACATGGTCCACTTATATGTGCTTCTGCAGTACATTGTTATTACAGCTGCACTGAATTTTTTTTTGTACATTGTGATGTCATTTATCGTTATGTTCGAGTGGTGGGCTATACATGATATATGTAGTTGAGCTTGTTCTTTCACATATTAATGAAACAGGCAAATCAACAAATAGAAGGGATTATTTTTAAAGTCCGGGCATCTAGATCATTTATGCCTAACTTTGTCATAGACCTTGAAAACTATTACCAGGCATGCCCTTGTTAAGAAAATATCTCCCCACAAAAGAGGCCAATTGAATATTTAATGGAGATTCTCATGAATGAAGTCATTGTCTACCTTCATATGTATGGCTATTTTTTTACTGAACGATTTTATGTGTGCAATATTAGTGCAGCTGGCCCAGCAACTGGCTATGCTGCTGACTCTTCCACGAAGCGACATAACCAACTACATAGACTGTAACTGTATAGTCAACAGAAGCAGCCGGATCATTGGCTAGGGAGGGGGGGTTTGGGCAGGGGTTTCGCCCCACAGATTAGAACAGTTGTTGTAGTGGGGCCAAGTAGAAATAGATAAAATAGGAAAAGCAGAATCCAATTACTTTACTATCTTAATGTTGTTTTATAAATAGCTTGCTGTCATAATAGTGGTTGGTATGCCATCATAAAATGTCTGTATATGTGAAATAGAAAACCGTTTGTCGCAAAGAGGGATCCTTATATTGCATTAATAGTGATTAATGGAATGTTTGAAATTATGTTGTTTAGGAAAAGAAAAAAGACTTGTAGATTAAAAATCCATGACCCTAAGAGATGATCATTATTCATTAGAACTACGTTTATACAGAATTGAGGAGCGTATGGGCTCAATGTCATGGTAAAGTCGAGGCTTGTAAGAATTCATAAGGGCCTGTGCATGCAAAAGCATCATTTCTTAAAAGACAATTAAGAAATGGGTCTAATGACATTTGTTGCTTGAAGAAATAGCTTGCTACCAGATTCTTTTGCAGGAGTTGCATTTCCATGTAGGATTATTCACTTTAGTTGTATCTTTTGTCCTAGATAATTTTAGAAAACAGTTTAAGAGATTGAAACTAATGTTCTTGTTATGTTACATTTCTTGGATAGTTGGATGTATAGGCTCATTTTATCTTCTGGTTACTGCAGTGAATTTTGAGCCTCGAGGGAAAAGTATAAGTGAGGGCATTCTGGTAGCTATTGTATTAGTGGTAGTTGCTTGTGCTGTGACAATCTCTGCAACAGCTACAATTTTTATCACAAGAAAACGTTCTACACACCCTTGTAAACTGTCAAGAAAAAATATATGTAAGTTTTCAAAATTAATTGATTACTTGAGTCTTTCTGTTATTAATACATTTGGTCTGACAGTACATGGAGAATAGTTTACAGAATGTGTTCTCATTACAGCTTCAAAGATTTCTATAAAAATTGACGGTGTTAAAAGCTTCACCTTTGAAGAAATGGTATTGGCGACTGACAATTTCAATAACTCAACTCTAGTTGGTCAAGGAGGTTATGGAAAAGTTTATAAAGGGATGTTATCTGAAAACAAGATTGTAGCCATAAAGCGTGCAAAACATGGATCCTTACAGGGTGAAAAGGAATTTTTGACAGAGATAGTATTGTTGTCAAGGTTACATCACCGAAACCTTGTTTCACTTGTTGGATATTGTGAAGAAGAAGGGGAGCAGGTATGTTAGGTCGAGGAGACCCATCAATAAACAGGTTCTTTATTGTAATTGTAATTCATTTTGAAGAACCTTAATTTGATCTGCTCAGCATACTATTTTCATATTGACGATTAAAATTTCAGCTTTGATGAGGATAAATTCTATACAAAATTCTAAGTGTGTTCTTGGCACATATGCAGATACTGGTTTATGAGTTCATGCCTAATGGCACATTGCAATACTGGCTTTCTGGTACGGAACTTTTAAATTTTTTACGATTCTTTTGTAAATAATAATGGGTTTGAACTATTATTCTTTGGGGTGACCCTGCATATTATTAATTTGTTTTTGGTCTCTAGCTATGTACTAGTTTGCATCCTTTCTTAAATGTCTAAATGCTAAATTCATAAATAAATTGTGGTTGACTGGTTGTATATTGACAAGTGTTTCATCTCTGTGTAGCACTCAGTTGTCAAAGGGGTCAGTAAAAGTACAACTGATATTAAAAATATTGCATCTTTATATTCTTACAAACTAACTACTTTCCTTTTACTGGAACAAAATCCGAGAGTCATGCTCTGTCGCGTTTATCTTTTGAGTGTCTTGAATTCATGACCCAGATCCGATTAATGTTCTGGTCTGATATAAAGGTTGTGGCCACCTGAAGGAAAAGCATGATGAGGTTTAGTGGTGGAAGTGGAGGGCTTGGGGGGGGGGGGGGGGGGGGGGCAATAGGCAGATGGGCCTTGCTATATATATGATGACAATGGAGGATTTTGATAGTTTTCTCTCTTTTGGCCATCATTATGAGATTGGTTTTATTGGGATTATGTCTTGAGAGATCTCTAACCTTTGCACACTTCAGATTGTTACTAGAGGATTTATTCTGCCTCTCTCCCACGGTTTTTCCTGGTTTGGTTTCGTGTTTATTTTCATTGATTTCTGTTTTTGCTGTAGTTTGTCTTAATATTATCCATCTTATTCTAGAGTCATTTAATTCTTCCAGTTTTCAGTCAAATTGCATTATCTGGGTGTGCATGGGATTCATGGTGCTAATTCTTTAATGCAAATGTGTTTCCGAGCTTTGATAAATGGTTTCTATGTAACCACAGCTAAATCTAAAGAAACTTTGAACTTTGGGTTGAGGCTGCATGTTGCTCTGGATTCAGCTAAGGGCATACTATATCTCCATACTGAAGCAAACCCTCCAATATTCCACCGTGACATCAAAGCCAGCAACATTCTACTGGACTCGAAACTTACTGCTAAAGTGGCGGATTTTGGACTCTCACGGCTTGCACCAGTTTTAAATGATGAAGGGTTTTTGTCTAATCATGTTTCGACAATTGTTAAAGGAACCCCAGTAAGTCGGGCTCTGCTAATACTGTTGAAGTATGGACTCTGGAACCTGTGAAAAATAACCATATATATATTTCGGCATAATATTATGAAATGTAACCAATAGGAAGTGTAATTGTTAGATTTATTAACCTGTATAAAAAGAGAAACATAATTGTTTGAAGACAACTCTATAATAAATTCACCTTTGTTTCAAATTTTTATGGGTTTGGTTAGGAAAGCCATGTACTATATCACCGAGTTTTATTTCATTGTCATGAGCACGAAAATTTATGAAGCATTAGTCTTTTATTTTCTTTGTGTGTCATCTTATGGGAGCCTTGCTGATATATCTTTTTATGGATTAGTGATACATGAGGTAGTTGTTATCTTGAGTGCAATAGCCTATATGATTATAGCTACGCGTGCCATGTCAATTATGGGGTTATTCGAAAGTTTAGAAATACAAGGATAACGTTAAGCTTTAGGAACATCCATGGAAATAACTTATATCACACTATATTTGGTTGAAAATATATACCAATGTACTTCAATGGCCTTCAGATGAAAGGATTCATGAATTCTATTGTGAAAAACATGTCTTTCAACCTCGTCTATTTCAACTCTTTTATTTTAATAGCCCCTTACCTGCTTCTTCTGTCAAGTAAATCTAATATATACTAATACATGTCAAATTTGTAGTTGGTACTGAAGGCTTTCTTTATTGTGCTTAAACTTACCAAACAGTTGTCATTCCCGAAACCTAGTTGAGACCAGTATATTATAATTTCAACTTGATAGGATATTAAAAAAAGATTGAATTATCTGAATGGCTGACTAATATTAGCGGCGGGTTACTTACCTGAGCATTATATATTGATCCCGGCTAAATGTTATCTTTCGCTATTGAAAATGATTGTAGTAATTACTAATTGAAGGATTCATGATTACACTGCCAGAAGTGGGTACCCTTCCCAGAAATGGAAACCAAGACTGTCGCGCTATTACTTAGTCATATAGATGGTTCAATTCTTGCCAAACACCATTGAAGAAACAACAATCACATTATCAATAGGTTGTGCTTCCAAGCATGTTTGTGGAAATGATAGAAAACTGGAGTAACTTATACTAGAAGAAAGTTCCTTTTAATTTTGATCTCTTGTGCCATAATTGTTAAATTATTGTTGAGCAGTCTGCATTATTATACCTGTGCAGGGTTACCTTGATCCTGAATACTTTTTAACCAACAAGCTGACAGACAAAAGTGATGTTTATAGCCTTGGTGTTGTATTCTTGGAGATCTTGACTGGCATGCACCCAATAGCACATGGCAAAAATATTGTCCGTGAGGTACTATGTCATACATTCTATTGTGATCTTTGAGGATCTTGTTCTCCACTGCATGCAAGTGTTTCCCGGGTGTAATTATTCAAGTGTTTACAGTTTTGGCCAATCCTTTTTATTATGTAGATACTGGTATATTTATTTTTAACCATCCTCAGGCACAAATTTTGGCGTAACTTAGTGGAAAACAAACTGAGATAAATGATTCTTCATTACATTATATATTATTGTGCGACTACTGTTAGTTTCTTTTCCTGAATAAATTGGCAGCACCTAAATCATAAACTTTCCACTAGTTATGTCCCATGAACATTAATATTTATGCATATTCAATTTCAGGTTAACTTCGCTCATCATTCTGGCACAATGTTCTCCATCTTAGACAGCAGAATGGGCTCTTACCCCTCTGAATGTGTTGAAAGGTTTTTAGCTTTGGCCCTCAGGTGTTGCCAGGACAAGCCAGAAGAGAGGCCATCAATGTTGAACGTGGTTAGGGAGCTTGAAAATATACTTCGAATGATGCCAGGAACTGGATCTGACTTGTCAAAATTTACATCAGAATATTTTGGGGAATCAGCATCCTCGTCATCTTTGGTCCATGCAAGTAAGGACTCTTTTGTGTCCTCAAATATGTTGAGAAGTGATCTTGTCAGTGATGTGACAACAATAATCACTCCACGATGATAACCGAAGAAGTCTAATACACAGAAAAGGAATTGCAGATAGAATAGTTTTTTGGATTTCTGGGAGGACTTGATTCCCAATTATCTGATGTAACTCAAGAATGTAGAGAAAATTGGTGTAAATTATGCACTGTTTATAACCTTTTTGTTTTGTTTAATGGATGAAAGTGTAGACCTTTTTTGTTGTGTATAATCAATGAAGTCGTTCTTAGAAAGCATATTTCTTTGATATTTATTTATTTTTTCAATTATGGAATAGAGATATATACTCTTCGTAATGCGCAAAAAGCAAAAAATCTAAGTGGAAAGCTCTTCTAGTTATAGAGCAGTAGCCGGCCTCGTCATTTGGGCTTTTATGGGACTGCTGATTATTAGGCTGTGGTTCATGTAGATGCAGTAAAGGTTTGTAATGAACTGGACGGAGCTGTCCACTGAGTTGAGGAGTTAGTAGTCAGTTAGCTTCAGGAGTATTATGGTTCTTTGATTACCATTAACAAGGGTTTGTTTTGTCGTTGTTGAGCACATAGAGTTAGTTGCTGAGATGAGAGAATATAAGTGTGATGTATTGGACGGTATTGAGCACGAATTGAATGAATCACTTTTCTTCCTCTCCAATTAATCTATCTTCTCTCTTCTCCCGTCTCCTTCCTGTCTATCTTTGTTTATTCCTCTCTCCTCCCCATTTCCATCTAATTCTGCTTAATTTCTGTCTAACATTGAATTATTGTTGCATCTGAGACTACCACTTCATTACAATTAGTATCAGAGCCAACGAATTCTGCGACCATGGCCACCAATAACCAACGATTGAGTAATTTGGAATCCTAGTCACAGGAGTAAACACTTGTTATTCAGTAAATGCAAGCTCCGTGACAGAATTCAGCCAATCTGCAACAAGATTTCGATGTAAAAATGGAGCTAGTAATGAAGAAGTTGGAGACCTTACTGGCTTCACAAGGGAAACAGAAGGATTCCAATCAACCAGGTACCTCCGGATCTACTCCAGACTCCATTTTAGGACCTTATGTACCTCAACTCAAACCTGATAGTTTTGATAGCATTTTCAAAACTGTAAAATTCGAATTTCCCAAATTCAGTAGGGAAAACCCTAGGTCATGGATTAGGACGTGCAACAAATTGTTCTCTCATCACACAGTTCCGAAGTCACAGAAAGTGTATTTGTCAACCATGAGTTTGGAAGGATAGGTTGAGGCATGGTATTCCAGCTTTGTGCAGGAAGGGCAGGAACTGACCTGAGAAGGATTATCTGAGGAGATCATTGCTAGATTCAGCCTAGAAACTAATGATAATCCGATAGGAGAACTTAAAAAGTTGCAGCAAACGGGTTCGGTGGATGATTATAAGAGGAAATTCGAAGAACTGGGAGGATGGGCCTTGATAAGGAACCCTACTCTTAATGAGCAGTTCTTCATGGATTGTTTTATGGGGGGCCTTAAGCTAGAAGTCCAGTTGGGGGTACAGAAGCTTAAGCCAAAAACTATCAAGGAATTGATTAGACTGTCTAGAGTGCAAGAAGCTAAACTTGAAGCTTGGTTAAGAAGGAGTAGACTGATGTGTAAACCTATTGGTAATGCCTTGCCACAGAAACCTTTACCCATGTTTCAGAACAAGCCCACAGATCTGGTTAGTGGAGATGCTGTGAGGGCTTTACCTATCAGAGGACTCACTAGGGAGCAGATCAATGAAAAAATGAGGAAGAGATTGTGCTTTTTATGTGATGAGCCATTTGTTTAGGGTCACATATGTAAGAAATCACACATGTTTATGATGTTACCATCAGAGTGTCCTGAATCAGAAGGAGTAGAAACTGGCTGTGATGATGAAGGAGGAGACCTGTTTAAAGAAACTGAAAGAATAGAAACTCAAATCACCCTACATGCCCTTTTTGGACAAAGTACTAATAATACAATAAGGCTATTAAGGATGTCAAGGGGGCAATTTATGAGAATATTAGTTGACAATGGCAGCACCAACAATTTCTTGGATCCGCAAGCAGCTAAGAAGATCAGGGCTAGACCACAGGGAACTCAACCTCTCTTAGTGACTGTTGCAGATGGTTTCAAAGTCACCAATCAACAACATTGCCCTCAGTTACCCTAGTCCATACAAGGGGAGGAATTCCAAACAGATTTTAGGATATTGCCATTAGGAGGAATTGATGTTGTATTAGGGTTCCAGTGGCTAAAGCTTTTTAATTATGTCACTTTTGATTTCAATCAGTTACAGATAACATTGGTCCAAGGAGAGAGGTCTGTTATGCTACAAAGGGAATCGAATCAGGTAACCCCAACTGTACAAATGATGAGTTCTGAGGATTTCAACAGGGTGTTAAAATCTGTCACTCATGGATACTTTGGTTATTTGTTTGGGATGCATCAGGAGGAGGAGGGAAATACAAATGGAAAAGGAAACCATAATATCAACCATAACAGTCTCAGTAATGAAACAAGTGATGGGAAGGAATCGCAGTTGAACCACTTGTTGTAGAATTATGCTGAGGTCATCGAAGAACCCAAGGGGTTACCACCAGTCAGGGCACATGATCACCAAATCAATTTAAAGGAAGGAAGTCAACCAGTTAACATTAGGCCCTACAGGTACCCTTATGTTCAAAAAGGAGAAATAGAGAAGACTGTGGCAGAGATGTTGCAGAATGGAGTCATACAGTCCAGCAACAGCCCGTATGCATTCCCAGTCCTCCTTGTTAAGAAACATGATGGAACTTGGAGGATGTGTATAGATTATAAGGCTTTAAACAGTATGACCATCAAAGATAAATTCCCTATACCAGTCATTGATGAACTGTTAGATGAATTACATGGTGCTCAATGGTATTTCAAGCTGGATTTACGATCTGGCTACCACCAAATCAGAGTCAGACTAGAAGACATACTGAAAACTGCATTTAGAACCCACACGGGACACTTTGAGTTCCTAGTGATGCCCTTTGGGCTTACTAATGCACCTGCTACTTTCCAAGCTTTGATGAATGAGGTATTCAAACCTTATCTAAGGAAATTCATACTGGTATTTTTCGATGATATACTATTGTATAGTAAGAGTTTTGAGGAACACTTAAAGCACTTAAAGCAAACTCTGCAACTGTTAAGAGATAACTGCCTTTTTGCTAAAAGAAGCAAGTGCACTTTTGGGACAAAACAAGTGCAATACCTAGGCCATGTGATCGACCAAGGAGGAGTATCTATTGACCCAGATAAAATCAACTGCATGGTTAATTGGCCATTACCAACCAACATTAAGGGGCTGAGAGGGTTCTTGGGATTAACTGGATATTATAGGAGGTTTATAAGGAATTATGAGATGATTAGCAAACCTCTTACTGACCTGCTTAAAAAGGATCATTTTTTTGGAATGATAGGGCCACTACAGCTTTTAAGTCCCTCAAGGAAGCAATGACCAATGCTCATGTTCTTGTCATGCCAGATTTTAGGGAACCTTTTACCCTTGAGATTGATGCATCTTATTTTGGTATTGGAGCAATCCTAGTGCAGAAGAACAAGCCTATAGCCTATCTCAGCAAGGCTATAGCACCTCAACACCTAGGATGGTCAACCTATGAAAAAGAGTTAATGGCAGTAGTCTATGCTGCCAATAAATGGAGGCACTGCCTGTTAGGAAATAAGGTTTATATCAAGACCGATCACCAAAGTCTTAGATATTTGTTGGATCAAAGGGTTACCACCACAAACCAACAAAAGTGGATCACAAGGTTAATGGGGTTAGATTATGAGATAATTTACAGGAAGGGAAAGAAAAATATTGCAGCTGATACCCTCTCTAGGGCTATGAGGGAACCTACAGATCACCCCCTTCATGCACCTACTACTGCAGATGACAATCCTAAAGAGGGAGAGAAATGCACTATGATCACTACAATCATTCTCACTTGGGTGCAGGAGATAACTCAGACTTAGAAAGATGATGAAGGATTGAGGGAGCTAATATCTCAACTGATACTAGACCCTGGTGCACTACCTGGTTATACTTTCATTAATGGCAGGCTCAAGTTTCAAAACAGATTGGTGATAGGCCATAATTTAGACTTAAGAAGGAAACTCATGAGTGAATTCCACAACTCATCAATGGGAGGCCATTCAAGGATTAGGGGGGACTCTTAAGAGGATTAACAAATTTTTCTGATGGCCTACCTTAAGGCAGGATATCACCACCTTTGTGAGAGAGTGTGACGCCTGCCAACAGCAAAATCATGAACATGTAGCATCTCCTGGCTTACTGCAGCCCCTACTAATTCCCGAAATTTCATGGACTGATATCTCTATGGACTTTATAGAGGGCTTGCCAAAATCAGAAGGTATGACAGCAATTTGGGTGGTTGTAGACAGATTGACCAAATATTCCCATTTAATTGCCCTAAAACATCCCTTTAATGCCTCACAGTTAGCTCAGATTTTCCCCTCAAACATCTATAAGTTCCATGGCCTTCCCTCCTCTATTGTCTCAGGCAGGGATAAGATGTTTATTAGCTTCTTTTGGCAATCTCTCTTTAAACTGATTGGCACCAAATTGTAAATGAGTGCAACCTACCACCCACAAACTGATGGCCAAACTGAGAGGGTGAACCAAACTATAGAATGCTACCTAAGGCATATGACTACTCAACAACCATAGAATTGGGTCACTTAGCTGTCATTGGCTGAGTGGTGGTATAATTCTCATTACCATACCAGCTTGCAAACTACCCCATTTGAAACTCTTTATGGGTATAAACCCCCACACCTAAACTTTCACCAGTTCAAGAAGGTATTAGATTCTGATGCTAGGCAATTCTGTAAGGAAAGAACTCAATTAATCAAGTTAATGAGGCAACATTTAATAGAGGCACAATCCAGAATTAAACATTATGCTGACAGGAACAGGATTGAGAGGTCCTTCATACCAGGAGATATGGTATATCTCAAAGTCAGGCCTTACAAACAAATTTCCTTGATGATGTCTAAACAAGGGAAACTTGTTCCTAAATACTATGGGCCCTTCCAGATGATAGAGAAAATTGGGGCAATGACATACAAGTTATTACTACCAGATTTTGCAAAAATACATCTTGTATTCCATGTCTCTTTACTTAAGAAGAAGATTGGGAATGATTGCATTGCATCCTCTACTCTACCCCTCATGGATTCTGTTGGACAATTCTTAGTGGAACCTATTGCTGTGTTAGATAGAAGAATGATCAAGAAGAACAATGATGCTGGAGTAGAAGTGTTGGTACAGTGGGCTAACACACTACCTGAAGATGCCACATGGGAGGATTAAGACCAAATACACCAGAAGTACCCTCAATTCAGTCCTTGAGGACAAGGACCTTTCAAGAGGGAGGGAATGTAATGAACTGGACGGAGTTGTCCATTGGGTTGAGGGGTTAGTAGTCAGTTAGCTTCAGGGGTATTATGGTTCTTTGGTTACCGTTAATAAGGGTCTGTTTTGTCTTTGTCCTTTTTTGAATTTATTTTACTGTTTTTTCCTTGCCTCCAAGAACATGTGAGTAGCAACGTTGCTGAGCACATAGAGTTAGTTGCTGAGATGAGAGAATATAAGTGTGATGTATTAAATGGTATTGGGTATAAATTGAATGAATCACTTTTCTTCCTCTCCAATTAATCTATCTTCTCTCTTCTCCCGTCTCCTTCCTGTCTATCTCTGTTTATTGCTCTCTCATTCTCTCCATTTCCATCTAATTCTGCTTAATTTCTGTCTAACATTGAATTTTTGCTGCATCTGAGACTACCAGTTCATTACAAGGTTTAGGTCGGCTGTTTCCATGTGTTCACAAGAAAGTATCTTTTATATATTTTTCTTTTGGTAATCTATAGACTTTGATCATCCTACCTACTTACTGTATAATTCTCCCGTCTCTGCTCAAAGTTAATGGCTAATAACTCAGGTTCGTATTGCTGGCTAGCATTATTGCAGTGTATCTCACGTCTCTACGGTGCATGTTGCATGATATTGGGCCTTAACATATGGGGCTACAACTTTTGAAATCTGAATATCAAATGGTTGGCTACCTCTTCTTTCTCTGTTAAATTTTTGTTTTTGACAAAGAGAAAATCCCTAGCTGTTTTCCTAACTTATTATCTTCCTAACTTCCATGTTTTCAAGGAGTAGTTGCCCTCTTTAGAGAATTTAGGACAGACTTTGCTGCTTCTCGTTTTTATATTTTTTTTAGTTGCTGAGTAATGACGGGAGGTGTCAAATTCTGTCAAATAATGATGTAGCATTGAATAAGATAAATAATAATATTTTCGGACAGTGTGATACTAGTACACTTCGTTTGAGGCACTATTTGGGATAATGTTAAGTGACCCCTAGCAGTATCTAGCATTATCCTGGGGACCTTGGTTGCTTGGCTCAATTTTCAACTGTTTTCAGTTTTGTGTTTAGTTGTTACTTCCAATAAATGACAAATTACTGTCCGGCATGTAATGAGAAAATGTACAAAAAATTATTCTATGATCCTGAGTATGGCCACGTGGGAATAACTCCTAGAAAGGTACACCCTTTTTACATCAACAACTACCCACCTAATGTTGAGGCCTAAGAAGCCAACAACCACGATGCATCCCATTTTAATCAGAACCTTCCAAATTCATAAACATGAAGCCAAAAAACTCTCATATTTAGTGCATTACATATTATACAAGTATACTCCTGAGTCCCAAAAATAATGAGTATTGTTTTATATTCAAATAAAAACTCATATAAAAACTTGCATGTGTCAAAAGTGTAATTAGTTGATTATCTTTCATACATGAGTAGGCCAGGTGATTATAATCAACCACAATCATTTACACATCATTTTGTATACAACCTTAATATATATTCTTTAGTCACATGTATTATTGAAAAATAATAGATGAGTTTTTGTTAGACATTTGGTGAGTTTGGACCGGCTATCCCAAATAATATCTCATTTGCCGTCCTACGAAAAAATTATGTCGTGTTATGTGACAATTTTTTTACCCCTTTTTTAATCTACCAATACCCATCTCCTTGCATACAAAATAATACCTATCTCCTTGCATACAAATTATAATCGATAATAATAAGTTTTAGTCTTCTAGATATCTAACATTCCATTATAGAAAGATACACCTAACTCTGCACTACCATTTTACCGATCTTGAATCCTAGAACCACCGTGAACGCTACCCGAACATCATTGTCAGAGGCCAAGAACGCCTCACTAGTCACGCTCTCCATATACACTTCGGAGAATTTACGATTCCTACCAACCTGAAAAATACTCACTTCTTAACCAAAAGAGAATGCCAGAAAATATAAAATCCATACCCTTCTCGCTATTTGCTCAAACGTCTCTTGCTATTTGCTCAAAATCCCCAAAAAATTCCGGGAACTCCCACGCATCGATCAATTTCCTCTTGTTCAAATGGATGCCTCTATTCTTGGGTGAACCAACTGAAGGTACTTGGCTCTAGTGAATTTCCCAAACTAGGAATTCAGATGATTTTTCAGGAAATGAAAAAAAGAGTAGCCTAAAAAATTGTCATATGACACAATCTCGTTCTTATTAAAAAAAAAGACGCAATCACACAATCTCGTTGTTGGTACAGCAGATCAAACACTATTTGAAACAGCTGATTCGGACTCATATATGCCTTTTATTTGTTAGCAGAATTTACTGACAATGAGAATTGAACTGGGTAAGGGTCGATGATCAAGAGTCAATAACAGAAATATGAACAGCTACTGGGACCAGTTTAAGGAAATCCGGATCAACAGCCTCCTTGATATCACAAGCTCATTCTCTATTTTGATTTTCATGTGATTTATGTTTCACCCCTAGTGTTAATCATAACTTAAAAGTACTTTTGTGAACCCGCTACTAGCAGTTTCATCAAGAAAATAATATTTGCTTATTAGTTTCAACAATAACAAAATGTTTGCTATAGGCCACGAGGATGATGCATAATCAAAAGTAGAATATTTTCATATCTAAATTAGGCACAGGAGCAAAGAATCAAAAGCAATGACAATCAAGATATCTGGTCGATGGTTCTGGATTGAAAACCAATTTTGTTCTTTCTTTAAAAATGCAACAACAAAAAAAACAGGAAAATAAAAAAGTAAAATAACTCAATTTCGTTGAGCGTTTGGTATCTGAAGTTACTGCTGAGACCCATATGGGCTGCCCAAGTAAGAACATTCAAAATGGTAGGGGGAGCCTTGTTTGGGGTCTCAAAGTTGGGAGCCATCTTCTTCTTCATCTTGATCAACCCATTGAAGAGAGCGGTTCCAACCAATCCGGCGGCAAGCCCAACAGCAGCAAACAAAGTTCCTTTGTAAACAAAGGTCCCAACCCGATTGAGAAGACTGAAGAGGCCAGGCTCAAACATGTGACTGGTAGGACAGTTGACAAAAATGGAAGGCAAACCAGCACCGGAAGAAGACGAGGTGGGTGCCAAGAGATTTGAGGGTAAAATTATTTATTATTAGTACTCGTAGTAATTCATAGATCGAACATTTGTTCCTTCACCCAAAGAAAATGGATAAAAGTTTTCATTTTTTACTACCACTCAATTCACATTTAAGCTTAACCATTCAAAATTAAATATGACTTACTTCTTGTTATTTTTATTTATTAATACTTTAATACATATATAATAAGAGTAAATAATCAACTAAACATACACAATAACGCATATTTAAAACTATTAATTCTCTCTCTCTCTCTCTCTTTTCTTTTTTGGTGGAAGGGGGAGGGGGGGGGGGGGGGGGGAACTACTTCAAAATTGATCGATCACAAGTCATCTTGCCTCACCGATGATCCTTAAATGCTAGTCATTTTCGTTTTTCTAAATTCAAAATTGATAATTTATTAACTTTAATCCACACGATTATAAATGTTATAAACTATATTAAAAATACATAATAACAAGATTCAAGTACTACTCTCCAAAATGGTTCTCACTAACATTTACCTTCCACTACCGCTAAAGTGTGCATATAAAGTCTATTAAGGTGGCAGAATAAATATTTTATTAAAAATTAACAAACAAACAAATAAAAAAAATAAACTCAATCCCTAGTGGATACTTATAATTAAAGTTCTTATCAAATGCTGGAGACTCGAATAATTCTGAATTCATTTTACATCAATTTCGCTCTATCTACATAGTACAAACAAAAAGAGCAACATGGCGAGACACAAGCCCCTCAACAATGAAAAGATGCCCAAAATAATTAAAGCCACCGGCTAAAGAACAATATGTTGAATCAATAAAATATGACATATGCCACACCACCCCATGGCTACTAACACAAGAATAAATCCAATGAACCAAGTTCACAAGAACTGACATCACCTCGCCTAACTCAATGACAAACTGTATTAACACCCAAAAGGGGAAAAAAATAATAAGAAAAAGAACTTCGGTTTGCTCTCTTTACCTTTTCCTTTCATTATCGTTTGCTATTATTGTTCAGTTGGAAACAGAGAGAGACAAGAAAAGACAACTAAAACGCGGTGGCAAGGATTGTCAACCAACTTTTTCCACTTTTGCTCTCTGGAATTAAGGTGTATTGCAAGGTATACTACTCGCATGACGCTCGAGCAGAGTATGAAACATTTATCAAACTAAAAGTGATCTGTTAACGTCCAGTCTTTGCACGTTTCATTCCACTAGTATTGAAAGGAGATACACTACCACTTGGTCCAGGACTCTCTTCTCTGAAATTTGAATTTAGCAAAGCTAGCTCACGTAACTGTTGTCTCTTGATGTAATCCTGCGACTCATCCTGCACATAGAGGAGACCAACCATAAGAAAATAAATGTTCAAATTTATCATTTATAATACTGAAGGAAATATATGCCTAACACATGCCACCAAAACAATCTAGATGCATTACATGGTCACATTATAACCACAAGATGTATGCTAGGGGAATGGGATTGCTAAATGACCATCAAAACATTATTTTGACCTCATGGTCTTAGATGCTAAATGACCATAAAAAACAATTGGAAACCCAAACATGCCCATATCACAGTCAAACACACTAAAGATAAACTTTCAAGCCATTTCCTCACTACTTTCAAATATCATGCTAAAACGTCTCAGTGGAGCTGTCAACGAAGGACCCCACCAAATACAGCAAACTTAACATCGATGGTATGTCAACCAGGTTTTTTTACAAAACGTATGGCTCCTGGTTCCACGTTAATATCATATTAAACAAAACATAGGAAGAGGATTACATTTATGATACAAAGTAGAGAATACATTGAAACTTCAAAATGTAGCATAACAAAGGACTAGGCTTAGATACGTACCACAGGTTTGAGCAATTCTTCTATTATCTCTTGAGCCTGTCTCAGCCTGATATCAACAACATTGGCAGGTAAATCAGCCTCGATCAAGATGTGTAGTGGTTCATTGAGGTGCTCATACCCTGGTTGACCTCTTAGCTTCTCTTCCTTCAGTTTGAAAATCATAAAAACAATTTGGGGCACATATTAGACCAATCTCAATAGGAGAAAGAAAGAAACTGTCAATATCATGCTTCACTTCACAGCTGTTTTTGCTTATAAAATTATCAGATATATCAATTAGTATTACAAATAAACATAAAAATTGTTGTATTACCTTGTCTGGGTCCTTTATTGAACCTTTCCCTCTAATATACACACGACATCCTGTAGTAGCTTCCACTCGTTTCAGTGAATTACCTCGAGGGCCCAGAAGTCGTCCAACAAAATTGAACTACAATTCCAAAAAATAAAAAGAAACAAAGTAGCTTCTGTGTTAATAAAATGAAGAGATCAGTCGATATAGTCTATGCAGTACACTTGCAATATGTCAGATGCTTACATTTGGATAAATATTCACTGGAATATCTAGGCGCAAGATCCTCTTCACAGTGTATGAACTAGGACTTGCTGGTACCCCTTGCCAGTCCATTGTCATCCCAGGGGGTCCACTTAATCTCTGTTAAGTAAATAAAAATGCATTATTTCAAATTTTATTCGTTTTTAAAGGATATGCATGATAAAATATATAGTTCTATTTCCCAGTTTAAAAACTTGAATAAAAATGTGCTTACAAAATATACAAACAAAAACATATGCTTTGAATACAGGAAGAACAATTTCAACTCAGCACAAGTGGAATGACAACTAACAATATGAAGATTTGAAGAATCAAGTGATACCAGGAAAGACAACCTTATTACTTGCAAACCTTACCATGAGAAAAAGTACACACATACATAGCCATGAAAAAAAATGGCAAGTGCAGCTATCCATCCATATTCATGCATAACTAGCTATTAAATAGTTAATGGAATTTCCAGACTGAAAAGATTGGCGAAATACTTATACTGAATAACTGACACCAAAAGACTGTACAATATATCTATCCACATTAGGTCAAATGTTTTTTTGGTCACTAACATTTTCAATATTGAGCTCAATTGTCTTACAATCAACTCAGTAAACCACCATTTTTTACAAAAAAAATCAAAATCCATCTAAGCTGTTAAGTTTTAAACAGAAATAAAAAACGTGGTTAAGTAATGTGGCTAAATTTTGCCAGATTAAAACATTCTTCTTACAAGGCAACTTTGTCCCAAAAAATGGTAAAGATAGTTCAGGTATAAATAACTCACCCATAACCCACAAACCACTCACCACTAACATCTCCTAACTTAATTAAATTATATTAAACAAGAAGTTATTTGATTTATGTTAGGTTTCAAGATTAAAATCACAAGGGCTAAAAAAATTAGGTCTTCCTCAACCACCATCATTCATCTGTTACACACTGTTTTGTGTAAGAATAGAAAGGGATCCACTGTTATAGGAAGAAAATAAAGAGATATAGAGAAAGAAGAAAGACCTACTGCTATAGGAAGAAATAAAAGAGAAATTGAGTGAGAGAGAACAAGAACTCGTGGAAGAGAAGAACAATTTGAAACATTAGGATGGTAACGTTCTTGGATAAATCATAAATGACCTGGCTTCGGCCGGATTTGTTATGGCCAGATCTGTGTTTGTGGGATTGACTTAGGTTGTTCGGTCGTGATTTAAAGAATTTACAGTGGGTTTATGTACAGATTTGGGTATGGATATGACCAAATCTTTATATTCTCTTTTTGAATGTATGTGTATGTGTATGTGTATGCGTATGTGTTATATATATATATATGTATATGTTATTTTAATAAACATTTATGGAGGCCATTAGTATGGTATATATGTACAGATTTAGAGGGGCGGCTGTGGTGGTGGCGCAACAACAGTGATTACAGTAGTGTAGAAGAAAGAACTGGAAAAATTCAATGGAAAAAATCAATTTTTCTTTAGGTTAATTAGTATTTTAACTTAAATTAAAGAGTTAATTAATTTGATTATTATTTAATTATACACATTTTTATTATTGTTGTTATTTTTTATGTTTGATTTAGCACTTTTTTTAATCCCTGTATCTCATTAAAATGCCATGTTATTGCCGAGGTGGAGTTTTCTCTTTCCTCAAAAGCTGAACAACTCAGCTTTCTCTCCCTATGTGGCACACAAGTGTTTTTCTGGTTGAAGTCAAACTATCTTAACGGGCTTTGTGACGGTTTGAAAGAAAAAAGAAGTTCAATGAGTCCCATGAAAGAAATATGAGTTTAATGAGCAAATGTAAGTCATACCCTAGTAGTGAAAAAAGCATTTACAGAAATATGAGATTAATGAGAAAATGTAAGTCGTACCCTAGTGGTGAAAAAAGCATTTAACCCATCCACGTTACAAAGGAACAATTTTCTAAATTGTATTGAGGGATTGTAAATATAATAATTTAAAGTTAATTATATAGTACGGTTGGAAAAATATATAAAAACTTGCATCCCTCCTAGAGACCAAAGTATTCATGAGCATTACCAAACATCAACTTGAATTATAGATGAATATGTATACCATCCTGGTTAATTTGTAGAAAAAAAAAAGATCAATTCCTCTTAAATAAAATTCTATAATAACGCTACCACGTCCACGTGTCCACATCTGACCATTCGACCAATGTATAGGGTCACCAACAGCAAATCCTTTTAGTGATCAAGAATACGTGAAAATTAAACATTCAATTAGTAGTAACCACATTTTGCAACATTTATGTGAAACAGCAATGCAAGTTGGAATCAAATCAAATGGCTAAAATCAAAATATCGTCGTTCATTTATTAATGTATATTAAATTCTGCTTCTCTTGCATTAATGCAATCCACTTTATAACACAGTAGGTGAATTCTTATAATTTGCTATACTGAGTAAGATAAAGATCTCAAGCGCAATGATACACTTTTTACGTGTCTTTTGCTAAACGAGCCATTTGTTTCAACATTTGCTTCCACAGTTGTATGCTAAAAACATGAAATTAAACATATGCCTCCATTAATATAATAATTGATAAAGTCTATGTCCATTAGGACCATTATTTTTCTCCATATATGTAAAGCACCTGAATACACATAATCTGAGTTAAGTCAAAACGACAGGATCTTTAGGAAAAGGGGGCCACCCTGTAGCTTAGTGGAAGAGTGGTTGTCTCAATGGAAACAAGATGAAATATTCATAAAACATGGAGAGTACTTTCTCACCAAATTCAATGATTTCGTTTGTGCGTCACCAAAACTTTGAATCTCACACCGGGAATAAACAACAGAAAACTTCCACATAAACAATGGGAGAAATTTCAAATTTTTATATAAAACAATTTTAAAAAGTGTTGATTAAATAGCTTCTGTATTCTAAACAGAAATTCCAGAAATGTACCAAGCTACAATGCTTGGAATGTATGTATCATAAAAACTTTCTGCAGAATTGAAAATACAGGTTGTTATTCGTTGTAAGGAATGGCCTAATGAAAGCATGCATGTGTCCGTGCACGTCTCCGTGGACCTGCATGTGTTGATTTTATTGTTTCTATAACCAGAGTTGTTACATTCTATCTTGCTTTGCAGGAATTGCAAGTTGGGAATCGTGTTGCCATTACAATTTGGTTGCAGACTTGCACCAAGCTAAAAGATGAGATTAATTTATTGTTTCTACGAACCTAACGTGACATAAGTCATGAGATGGAAGCCTATTTGATTTATAAAGCATAATAAACCTATGTTTTCTTCTGATCTTCAGCAAGATTAAAATGCAGGCTGCCAAGGCTCATGATCTCGTAAGGGGCTGTTTATAGGTAAGAAACCCTGTAGCATTGCAGTCCTTGAACCCTTCCCTTAAATAGGAACTTCTACCTACACAATTAACAATTTTCTTCTGTGGAGACACAGTGACATTGTTATTTCTTGTTCAAAATAACGAAATTAATTTATGTCTCATTAACCAATATCTTCTTTCTCATAGGAGAAACCCAGTTGCATTGCAGCCCTTAAAATTCCTTTTCTAAAGTGAAACACTTACGCATACACTCGACAATTTTCATTCTCCAGCAACATAGTAGTAACCTTATGATATCCTGTTCAAACTTGATAATTAATTTATATCAAATAACCATTATTGTCTTTCTCGGGCTTGTAGGCATTAAAATTAAGTCAGAAGAATATAAAGGATTAATAAAATCTAATAAAGGAAGAGATTAATATAAGAAAATAATAAAGGTTCGTACAACAGTTACTATAATGATGCTGTTAAATAGTATAGCCATTGACATTCCTACAAATGTTAATGTTGTCATGTTCTAGGAAGAAAACAAAACAGCAACTAGTGCTGAGGGATTACTTTTGGGCTATGATCTAACTCAGGATCAGAATATTGTTTAACAGGATCACATAGAAGACCATTGTCAGATATTCTAGTCAATTTTCATCAAGTAAATAAAAAATGGGCCTATTCAGCTACCAAGTGAAGTTTGACTTTGGTGCTTACTGCATAAGTAATTTTGTGAGTTGCGCACACCTAGAGATCAGGAAAGATGTATAGAAGACAAACAAGAGGACTTTTAACTCGGTCTAAGAAGTGAACTGCCAAAAGTATGGGGTCAGAATTAAAACTAAAGATGAAGCTGAAGAAATCAAATAAACAATCAGCAAGATAAATGAAAACCTCAAACATTTAGCGCTGATACTAGTTATTCACCCCATAAACCATATATTTGATGTCAAACTATAAGTTGAAAAGACAAAGATAGCATTCTTAACAGTTGGCAGGTATCATGTACAGCCTACAGGGAATAGGAAGTCTATAGTATCAGCTTCCATACGATATAATAGCTTGGTAAACTAAGAACTTCAAAACTAATTACCTCCTGAGGAAGGCCATTCCAGCCACCCATTCCTGCCCCAGGCATGTTTGATATGAGGTTTGAAGATGCCATAGGACTGGGGCTTCTATGCCGCAATCTGTCAAGGTCATTAAAACCTTGGTGGGGCAGCATCCCAGAAACACGTAAAATTTCTGCAATTAAAGGAGATTTTCGTGATTAGTCGACTCTTATATATATAAAAGTCCACAAATGACAAAGCTTTCTAGGGGTGTTCATCAATAAAAAACCGAACCGGTACCAAAAATACCGAACCGGTAACAATCCCGATTCCGAATTACCCGAAAATCAAGAACTTGTACCGAATTACCGGTTCGGTACATTTTCGGTACCGGTTTTTCGGTTATACCGCATGGTAATATATATTTATAAATAAAAGAAAATTTATATATTTAATTTTTTTTAAAACTAAGAAACATATATATTTTCATATATATATATATATATATATGAAAATTGAAACTGAGAGAAAATATATTTGATTCCACATGAAGCTACAACAATAGTATGTAGAAATTAGTCCCATCTCCATGTGGTTTGGCTTCATATTGCCCCAACAGCCCTACCTTGTTCTATTACTTCATCTAATACACAGAGATATAGAGATGACCACAACCCACAGTGGTGCTTCGCTCCATAACGCGATGGGCTAACAAATTAAAGTGCAAAACATAACTACAATAATAATATTCCTATATCTAAGTGTAAGATATTATCCTAAACTTCAGTCCTTAGAGCACCGGTTCTTGAGAAGCAACATCTTTGTTGATATCCTTGAAAATGAAACAAACTGAGAAATGAAACATTCGGTTTTTTTGGGTATTTACCAAATTTAGAAAAATGTGAACCGGTACCGAAAATAGCCTATGTACCGAAAATACGTGTACTGCTTACACCGAAACAGAACGGTTCGGTAAAAAACCGATTCTTTTGCACACCCCTAAAGCTTTCTACATCACGCATCAAGATTTGGTCATTAAAAACAAGAAGGTTGTGACATGATGGTGAATTCGAAAGAAGAAGAGGAATAAAGAGCTTAAGAGAAACAAAAAAAAACATAATCAAGAAATAAGAAGCATAGTTAGAAGTGCTTCATCAATATGGATGTAAATTCTCTCTGAGCGCAATTTAGGGGAAATGTCTCACATTTCATTAGACTCAATAGCAATAGCTGGAGAAAAACTTGACTTGTAGTGATTACTGATTAGCAAATCAGAAGCCCAATAAGATGAAAGTTATATGTTGTGTTCCTCATACATGCCCGCTACACCACAGTTAAGATCCTTTTACGTAGATGAAAAAGAAGCTTTAAGATTAATCTAACACTCAAGTAAAACCAACAAACATTAAGCAACTATAGTATCTAACCTTTTATCACTAAACACTCAAACTGCTACCAGTTTTATGCTGCCAAAGGAACTAGGAAGGGATCTTAAGTCACTAATAGCCAACAATAATACAATCCTATCAATTTCACTGAGTCCCAATTTTTAAACTTAGTTTCAATAAAAAGCTATTTCACTTCTCCATTTTCTGTCGTCACGCTTAAAATGGCTATTTAATGATTGGAAATGCATTTTATACCACAGGTTAAATTTGAAGTACTCTGGCAAGTATTAATTGCTGATTTTAACAGTTAAATTTATGGTATTGATGTGATACAAAGCAAACTCCTTAAAGATGTGGGAGTTGCAAGTTCTACCCGTAGAATCTATTTTTGACTTTTTCTAAATTCATGGATTTTTTTTGAGGGGAGGGAGGGATGTGCCCAAAAAAAAAACATATAAGGCAATTTGCTAAATCACAATACTCCAATGTGATGGTCCAGGGGAGATAGAGGACTATTCATGTAACCACTGGATAATTTATTTTTTTCCTTTTAAATAAAATAAGATTATTGAGTTTTAATTTAGTATCATTGTTGTGGTTGTTATTTTGTTTGGGTTGCACACTATTGATATTGTTGCCTTGCAGGCCTTTGGGTTTGCCACTTCGGATCTATATCGAGTTCGGGGTGTTACAGAGATGGTATCAAAGCAGTGGTCCCTCGCAATGTGTTGGGTTGAAAAACCTACACATTCCCTGGAGAATGATTTTGGGAGTTAACTATGGGTATAGTTTTGACTAAATTTAAGAATTGTTGAGTGAGATAGAGAGTAAGGTGAGAAATCTTTATATTGTTTGAGGTTTAGTACTAGAGGCTTATTTGGGTAATTTATTTTATTTTGTTGTAAGATAGGTGATCAAAATATGATAGAGGATTTAGCTGAGGGATTTGGAGATTTTGACCCCACAACCTATTTCGCGCCTTCTAAAAAGTCTGACGATGAGTTTGGTCTTGAATCATCTCAATACAGAATTAAGGATGATGAGTTAGGATAACCTCGGGGACCTAGCTCCCGAGTGAGGAGAGAAAAGGAGAAAAAGAATAGGCATCACTTCAAGGGAGAGGTAAAAGATCGTGGTATGATCGCAAAGTTAGGACGAGGTTACAAACCTTAGGTGACAATTGAGGGACATGGAGATAAAGTTAGAGATTTTCCTACACGATCGAGATATGTACACTAGACAAGTTTTGTGAGGTTGTGAGGGTCTCAAGAAAACTGTCCAACATGAGTTTCCTTGAGCAGTGGGACCTCAAGAGGCGATGGACAAATTTATCGAGGATTTTAATAAATGTCTTGAGATGGTGAATAAGAGTAATGCCAAGTGGCGCTAAATCTTGTAATAGATTAAAGTTTAGGAAGAGTTTGGTTTAAGATTTTATTGATTTGTCGATTGTTTGTTTAGTTGTTGGTTTGTTTTTTGAACATGAATTTTCACGTAGTGGTATTTCTAATCGAATAAATTTGGAGGTTTTTGAATTTCATTTGTGTATTCTTTTATTTTGATACGTCTTTGTTTTATTTTGTCACTAGCTTTGTACAGTGTTATTGAGTGAGAATTGCTTTTTATGTAAGAAAATGTCACCTAGAAGAAGCAACCCTACTAATAACGATAATGGTGCTAATGGAATGGCTCAACTAGCTAGTACATTAGCTCAGCTAATGCAGAATCAACAACCTATGCAACGTGGCATAGTAGCAGAATTCAAGTAATTGAATCCGCCAATCTTTGAAGGGACTACGGACTCTGCTATCGTTGCGAAGTGGATTCAATAAATGGAGAAGGCATTTGACTTGCTAAGACGCAAGAAAGCTAATAAAGTGACATTGGTCGTTTAACAACTTCAGGGTGGAGCTTATGATTGGTGGCCTATGGAGAGAATGACGCACAAGGGGAATCCCGAACCGTACACTTGGGCCATATTCCATGTCCAAGGAATCTTTTACGAACAAGTACTTTCTTAGAACGGTCCGGGCACAAAAGTCAAGGGAATTCATCAAGCTCGAACAAGGGAGCAAGATAGTTGCTCAATATGAAGCCGAGTTTGCGAAACTCACCAAGTATGTGCCTACCTTGGTAGTAGATGAGGCGACAAAAGCACGTAGATTGGAGGATGGGTTACGAGCCAACATAGGGTTACGAGCCAACATAAGACATGGTGTGACGTCTTTTAAGCTATCCACATATGATGCAGTGCTTAATAAGGGTTTGGTAATTGAGAAGGGTTTGCGCGAAAGGGTAGAAAGACAATCGTAAGAGAAAGGAGTCATCCGAGGGAGAGTCGAGCTATGGGGGACCGACGAAAAAGATGGAATACCCAGACCGTTAGATTTCAAGGGAATCAAAAGAACAAACTGAAGTGTGGGAGACAAGGAATGCCGCTGGAATATGAGAGCAAGTTTTCATTGATGAGAGTTTGGCCATAGAATTGCGCAATTCCCCAAGAATCCTCCACCCAAAGGAGATGGAAAGAAGGCGGTTATAACCTTGGCAAGCCCAAGGCTAACTCGAGGGCATGAGTTTCAGCTTTCAAGCAGCCAAAATTAAGGTATGTAACTCTTTTGTTAATTTGTGTTTAATAATTAAATAGTAAATTTCTTAGAACATGTGATACTCGTGTTATTTTTTAGAATTATGGTTTGGGAATTTGGAGGACCAAATTCTTTTAAGTTGGGTAGAATGTAACAACCAGATTTTTTTTTCCTTTTAAATAAAATAAGATTATTGAGTTCTAATTTAGTATCATTGTTGTGTTTGTTACTTTGTTTGAGCTACATGCTATTAATATTGTTGTCTTGCGGACCTTTGGGCTTGCGGCATGTAGCACTTCGGACTTGTATCAGGTTCCGGCTGTTACAATTGAATTTCTCCATGGACATTGAATCATCCCACTAACTTCCTTGGAAGTTAGGGCATTTCTTATTCAAAGTTATAGAGTCCATCTACCGGTTGATTTAACTCACTCGAAATGAGTGTGCATTTGTATTTCACTGAATGATGATGGTAACTTGACCTGATTGTGGAGCAGAAGTGACTTTCATTCCACAAAACTCAAAACAAAGATAAGTGTTTCAGATAGTATGTCCTTCACTTCCATTCCATACTCCATAGGCGGCCCAAATGCAACTCAAAACAATCAGAATCAACCCCACAATAATATATTTGGATTAGGAAAAACAGACGGAAAATAAACAAACCACATGCAAGATTACTTCAAGAAGCAAATTACTCAGAACAGCTGCCATACATTATTCATGGAGGCTAAAACCAAGACAGTCGGATCTAACTTGTACAATTCACCTACCATAAAAAGAGTCTGTCTTATAGTTAAGCCCCCAGAATGCAGTTAAAATTAAATAAAAGCAAAGTGAACTCAGGTCCATTAATCATAACAAAAGACCCAGACAGCAAAGAAACAAACCTTGATTCAAGAGTCTAGTGCAGATGGGAAGGACTTGCATGAATGGTTGAAGCTTCTGATGCTCACCCAATAGCTCTGTCAAGTAGTGACTACACCAGAGACGATTAGATAAGTGCACAACATAGCATCGATCAAAGAACCAAAAACTCATTTAAGTACCCAAAAAGAAAAAAGAAGCGAGATTTAAGATCAAAACCCCAATAACTTAATAGGGGCTGTTGGATATAGAATAGTATCAGGGCATCAGGGGTACCTGGTGTCAACATCTGGAGTACTTCTAATCTGTGGGGAAACAGCTCTTGCAGGTGAGAAGTTGGGATTATACAGACCTGACATGCTTGCCGACAAAAATTTGTGAATGAATGAGATGATAATTGTATAGGGTTTATTAGTCACGGAGGAGAGGGGGAAGAGAAGGAAATGGGCTTTTGTAAATGTCAAAATTAAAATATTGAAGGGGTAGATTGTGGAGGCCAGGAAAATGTCTGTAAAAATGGACAGAAAGTAGGATGCAAATCTTTGTTATTTTAATTTTATCTTTTTTAAAATCAAAATAATAGTAACCTTTCACTCCCCTGTAAGCCTGGCTGGAAAGGAGCTCTTTCAAAAGATGAATTATTTTATAGATTATATTTAATTTATATGACATTAATAAATATTTTTTAATTTTTAATTATTCTAACAGATGAATTATTCCGTAGACAATAATATAAAAAAATTAAAATAACCAATAAATTCAAAAAAAATCATATCATCCTTCTACTCTCCTATTTAAATATAATTAAATTTATAGTCTATGGACTATCTAGTTCCTAGATTTAGTCTTTTAAGGGTTTCAAATATAGTCCCAAGACTATATTTAATCTATCTGTTAGAGAGAAAAATTAAATTCTAAACCATATTTAGTCTAAAAATTCATTGCTGGAGATGTTCTAAGGCCTAGTGATCCCTCTATTAGCACCACAAATTTAAATTATGACATATATAAACTAAAAGAGCAAGAAATTAATATGAATATGAATATTGTTGTTGAGTTCATTAGAAAAAAATAAAAAGTAAAATTTTTATTTTTATTTAGATTAAATTTGCTATGTTAATATCAAATGTGGTAATCGAGATATCAACTTTTATTATGTTTAATCACATTTTTAAATTCACCTGATAACAAAATTAATAAAGCGTCCATAGCAAAAGATAAATTAATAAAGTAAGAGAATTGAATATAAAAAAAACTAAATAATTTTATTTATACTTGCAATGATTCTCTCTAAAAGTAAAGCTGTTAAAATATATATATATATATATATATATATATATATATATATATATATATATATATATATATGAAAAAATCTTAACTTTGTATAAAAATTATCATGGGATGGAAGGAATCATAGACAATAGTATGTAATTTAATACTTATACAGTACTCGGAATTTCTAATATTGCGTTTGGATTGAAGGAATAGAATGGATGAAAGAATGAAATGAAATAATTTTAAGCTATTTTAAGTATATGTTTGATTATTGATGAGAGTGAGTGGTCTAATATGATGCTAAAATTATCATATTTATCTATTCCATTAGAATGGATTTTATTCTACCACCTCTCACATGGAATAAAAATCAAAGGGATAGAATGAATTTTCATTCCACTAGAATGGTTTATCCTCCAAAATGATTATCTAATACACTATTTTTTATTATATTCCTTCTATCATTCCATTCCTTCAATCCAAACAAATAAAATTAAAGATATGCGTTAGATTTCTGAATTTAATTGGGATAAAAATAAAATTGAACGGTTATTTAATTTTAATACATTCAATTATGCTTGACAACCGATTTTAAAATTTTTCAAACTAATTTAAAAAATTAAAATCTATCTATAATTTTGAAAAACAAAATGCATCGTAAAATTAGCATAAGCTAGGGTTAATGTCTCTGCTTTATAAATTTATATTGAATTTAACTTAAAATAAATATTATATTTTAGAACAAAAGGATAATTAATGTAAAATATAAAAAGAAAAAGAAAAATGAAGGGATATATATATTAAAAGTTTTGACGATAACAAAAATAAATATTAAAATGCATTTAGAAAACCTAGGTTATAATGCATTTCTATGTAATATTTATACACTACTACTATTATTTTCTATTAAGTATTTTCATTTATCTGATAAATATATTTTGTAAATATTTTACTAATTTCTATTTTCAAGGTTTTTACTAACTATATAGATTTTATTTATGGGCCATAATAATCTAATACTATTGGAACTCAAGTTCTTTTCACACAGAAAAAAGAGTCAAAAATGAGATGTTTAAAATGAAATAAGGATAAAGTGGTCTTTAAGACATCTCTAGAAAATTTTCTAGAAATTTTCTCCTAGGACCCATTGGTCATTAACAAATTCTTTTAGGCAAAATGGTCATTAATACAAGAGGGGAAGCTTCCTAGCAATTTCCTAATAGGGCAATATAGTCATTTATTCTCACCAACCAAAGGCAACATAGTCATTATGAATTCACTAAGAAATTTTATAACAACTTCCTCTAAGACACCGAGGTCATTAACAAATTTCTTTAGGGGTAATATAGGCAATTCATCATTACTAGAAAAGTTCATAGAAATTTTTCTTAACACGTCAAAGTCATTACTTCATTTCATCAAGGGCAAAATGGTCAAAAATCATATTCCCCTAAACTTTTCATAAATGGAAAGTTTATTTATGAAAAGTTTCTAACCCTTTTTCTTTCCATTTAATAAATCGCATTATACACGTATTCTCCTCTGTATTCATGAATGAATTTTGCTAAATTTTTGGAATTTTTTTTATTAGAGAATACGTACCTCCATCACATATAAATGCTATCTATGAATGTGAAATTTTGAAAATTGAAAAGACATTTTTTGCTTGAATAGTGTTTTTTCTAAGTTTATTTTTTGAGAATTTTTTTTTCTTAAATTAAGTATTAACATATATTCTTAATCATATAACACTTAGTTTATGTTATAATTTCAACTCTAATCATCTACAATCACTTTTACGAGTCGTTTTAGGTCTTTAAAGTATACCTGAAAATTTTTGTTCCTTAGATATTCTATTCCGTATTGTGCTCGTATAATAACTCATATTATATACATTAATTGAATCACATAAATCAATCTTTATTGATCACATTACAAGTATTATAGAATATTGGATCATTGCATTCTTCTGTATTATATTCATATTTGTGAATAGTGTTATTTATATTTATACGACCTATAAACACTTAGTTATAGCTATATATATACATAAAAGTATACTCCTTTAATCAACTCTAGATTTGAAACCTCATAACACACGAATTAGGTTAAAATATTCACTCGTCTCTACACATTCATATTCTTCAAATTATGTTTTAAACTTCAACCCTTAAAATGATTTTATCCTCGGAATCACTACAATTGTAACGTTAAAATTCGATTTACTTCTATACCATTACCACGTCTATCTTTTCGAATAATCTCATCGAATTGCTTTATCTTAGATATTGCATTATCTCTTATTTCATTTATTCATTCCTATCCCATTTACGGACATGACTCTTACTTAGCCTAAGTCTCATTTGACTTGTCTCGGCTCATTACTACTTGATTATACTCAGATATTAATCATCTTTGTTTTCGATTAACAACAGAAATATTACACCTTTCATTAATCGTCTATCGATTCATTAACACTATGTTTTACACCTTAACCTTTAATCGCATTTGATTACCTTTACATGTAATATCCCGGATATTTAAATGAATTAGCAATAAAATATCTAATATTTAATAAAGGTTGGAGTTTGATAACCTAGCAGTGGTAGATAAATAGAGGTCCAAATTAAATTTAACGGACTAACTTAGATATGGTGATATCAAAATTTTTGATAAGTTAGCAAGTACAGTGATAATTCAATGAACTTGGCTAATAGCAAGTCTAATTAGATTAAGAGAATTTAATTAGTGGGGTTATGTAATTATGCGACGTGGTTGCGTGTAAATTAAATATGTATTTATATGAATATATATATATATATATATATATATATATATATATATATATATATATGCATATTTAGAAACATAATTTAATGGTTAATTAAATTGTGGTAAATAAATGGATTAATATTAAATTAATCCAATTTGAATTAAAAAGTTTATTTTGGAATTTATTTAGTTATTATATTGATTATACTTATTTGTCAATAGTATGCAAATTATTGATAAATTATTTGTGAGGAATAATTATGTAATTTATATAATTATAAATTATATAAAATAGTTGAATTAATTAAAGGAGAATAGTAATTATATATATTGTACAATATTTAATTTCATATATATGTACATATATATAAAGGGATTAAATTAATTAAGTAATTTTAAATAGTAATTGAATATATTAGATGAATATATTCTATAATTAAATAAATCATTATAAATGATTTATGAGAGTGAGAAATTTAATTATACAATTATTTGTGTAATATTCGTTAAATAATTAAATAAATTATTTAAATAAGAAATTGAGAAAATATATTAGTATTTCAATGTATTTTCGGGTAAATGGAATTATTTCCATAATTGATGAGAAATGAATTATTTAATGTAAATATATTAAATAATTTAACTTATGGCCTAAATAATATATATTAAATTATATATTGTATTTATTTTAATTTCATAATTTATTGTGAAATTGTTTTCGAGGTAAGGTAATGTGTATAAATAATATATATAGATTATATATATTATTATTAGCGAACACACTCTAAAGTTTTAATATCAAAATAATTGACAAGTTGTCATTAATTAAATATTCAATTAAAATGAATATAATGAGTGAATTAAATTTTATAAATTAATTAATATGATAATTAATTAATGTAAATAATGTAAAATATTATTAATAATATTATTAGTCCATTTAGTAATTTAATACTTATGGGTTAGAATATTTAATTATTTATTCAATCTAATTATTTATTTAATCATGGATTGAATAATTAATGTGTAAATTATTAAATTAGCCCAACATGGGTCAATTAGTAGCCAAGTGGAGAATAATAAAATTTGACAATTTAGTAGCCCAAACAATTTAATAGAAGCCCAATTGGTATTTTAAATTAAAGCCCAAAGCTTGAGCCCACTTGAAAAATAATTATTCAACTTATTAATTCTTAAAAAGTGACTTTGGTCAATCTTTTTGGGACAAGAATCATAGAGGTTGCCGGCAAAGGAGTAAAAGTGGGTGAATTGATTTTGAAATCTTTTATTTTTCATTTAATTAAATTAAGGTTACTTGTATTGATTTTTTTAAAGTACTTGGACCATCCCTCTTCCACCAACTAAGTCATGGGCTAGTTTTCTTGAGCAAGTATCCAAGTAGGAGCATCATGAATAATAGATACAATTTTTGTATCTAAGAATTTTACTAGTATACTTGTTTTATTAAGGCAATTATACTTCATTTTTTTTTTCAAGTTCCAAAAGAGAGAGAGTTTGAGAGAAATAGCTTGGGAGAGTAAGTATTTTGAGAGAGAGCATGGAGAAGGTAGAGAAATAGTTTTTGGATTCATGCCATCCTCCTTCACAACCCATTTTGGAAGAAAAATGAAGATAGCCATTAAAATGAGGTAATGGTTATTTTAAATGAAGTTTATTTATTTATTTATTTATTAAATAAATTATCATGTTTATATAAACATGTTATTATAGTTAATAATGTGTAGTAGTAATATTTATGTCATGCTTGAGTTTAATATGTTTGGTTTGTATTTTGGTATAATTTATATGTTAAAAACATGTGTTTGGTGATGTTAAATCAAGTATCAAAATAATGTCCAAAAATAATTTTTATAATATTTAGATTTAATGTTATAATATTATAGAACATTAAATCATGAGAAAAACAAAGTTTGAATCACTCAAAATGGAGTTATACACAAAAAGTTATGATTTGTGGTAGTTTATGTGATGTAAAATTTTTTATAAAAAAATTTAATATTAAATCATGAAAAATTAAAATTTTCATGTTATAAATTGATATTAAGTTATTGGTAATTTTTTTGGATTTTTAAAGCCTACTTGAATATATAATTTTTATTAAAGTGGTGTATTAAAGTTACTATTCACAATCTGCTTGGAAGAAGAAAAAGATCACTGGCCGCGCAATGCGCGAGTTACTGTTTACTCGCCAGACCGTGGTACAATACGACGTCGTTTTGGGCGAATGAAAATTCCTTCCGCGCGTTATGCGCGGAAGCCAGTTTCGGTGACGTTAAAACGGCACCGTTTTGGGAATAAGGTTTGTCGGCGCGCGCAATGCGCGGAAACAGATTTTTTTTCGGAAATTACGATACTGCCCCTCCGGTCTTTTTCTGCGTAATTACGAAATTGCCCTCGTATCAGTTTTTCGACTTAATTACAGAATTGCCATTCTGAATAATTTTAATTAATTTAAAGGTTTAAAAATTAATTTAAAATTATAACAAAAATAATAATAATACAAAAATGATATTTAGGTATTGAATATTATATTTTTCAAATATAATAAGTATTTAGGATTAATATTTAAATGTTGTAAATATTAATCTAGTTAGTTTAATGTTATATTTTTTTTAATATAATAAGTATTTAGGATTAATATTTAAATGTTGTAAATATTAATCTAGTTAGTTTAATATTATATTTTTTTAAATATAATAAGTATTTTGGATTAATATTTAAATGTTGTAAATATTAATCTACTTAATATTATATCTTCTGAATTTACGATTAAACTAATTATTATTTAATTAATATTAAATAATAAACAAGGATGATAAATTAATTAATTATTATTTAATTACTATTAAATAATAATTAAAGACAACTAAGATTGATTATTTAATTATTTATTATTTGATTAACTTTAAATAATAAATAAATTTAGTTAGTTATTATTTATTATTAAATAATAACTAATGATATTTGAGTATTTACTATATAATTTTATTATTTATTATTTAATTAACTTTAAATAATAAATGAATCTAGTTAATTAGTTATTATTTATTATTAAATAATAACTAAAGATATTTGATTATTTTTAATATAATATAATTATTTATTATTTGATTAATTTTAAATAATAAATAAATCTTGTAAGTTATTATTTATTATTAAATAATAACTAAAGGTAGTTAATTACTTACTATTTAATTAATGATAAATAGTAATTAAATGAAATTAGATTTAATGAAATAAAGAAAATGTCTTTTAACTCTTTTGTTTAAACAATTATAATAAATTGTTTAATAGTTTAATAAGTGTCCAACACTTAAGAAAAACATTTTCTAATTTATTAAATTATTAACCTAATATGATTAAGGGTCTATAAGGTTAATAATATTGTTTTGACTGATGTAAATTATGTGTTAGTACTTATGTGTGGTAGATAAGTTTCTTAATGAGCGTATAGTTGTACAAATACGCTGTACTAATTATTAGACCAACTTACTAATGTTAGGTCTTTCAAAGCCAGTTAGTTAAAGCTAGACATTAATTGTAGCTGAGCAGACAGGCAAGTTTCCTAAACCCTACTCAATTTATATTCGAGCAGGATATATTATTTTATTGTTCAAGTTCCTAACTCAAACTCAAGTTGTTACGTTTCAAGCATGCTATGGTTTAATTCTGTATAATTATTCCACCTCTTTAAATTGTTGATTCGCACATAGTGCTTGTTGCATGTGTTCATCAGGTATGAAAGGCTGATCACCTTCATTACCATAAGGTTCAGTTAAATTTGTTCATGGTCATTATTGACACTCAACATTAATTAATTTAGTCATTCAATTAGTGAAATTTCGACTTGTACTCTTTCACAATTATTATATTGTTGAAAATTCAAAAGCTTATTCTTTCTTTCAATCATGATATATCGTTATCGTATTTAAACTTGCTGAGCAAAATCGTTGCTCACTCTTGCTATATCATGATAACAAATTTCAGAATATTACGAATGTCCAAGGAGAGACGGAGACAGAAGCAACAGACGAGATTATTGTGACGCCCCCAAATCTAGGCCCACACAGCCCAAACTTGAGTCGTCAAAAGACTACAACAAAATTATTACAACAAAGCTCAGCGTACAACAATACAGTGTATATTAATACACAACTAAGTCTTCACTATTATTGCCACACTATTTTACAACACGTGAAGACTACGATAGCTATCACTCGGACTCTCACTCCATTCTCCGGTTAAATCCCGTTACGTTTTCATCTCCTGTTGAAAAACAATGGAAAGAAAGGGTGAGCTCAAATAGCCCAGTAAGAAATATCATGACTAAGATAATGACGAATAAATTATCATTAGCCTTCAACAGGTGAGTTCTTGATAGAATACAACAGAATACAAGGTGTATATCAAAAACTGCAGTTAAATTCTTGAACAATGTTCAGATCAATAATAGCGGCGGAATGAGCAATCTATTAGAAGAATAATGTAGACTATAATGTCCACGCGCTTCTCTTTTTCGTAAAAACATCATTAACTTTTATCATCTGAAATACCATTAGTCAAGATAATACAAATTCACAGTTCCTGGTCATAATCATGCAAATCAACAGTTCATCTATTCATTACGGGCCAAAGAGAACATTCAATATAGCACCAGCGGTCATGATTATACCAGATTCAGCCTTTGGTCATAATCATACCAAACAACAGTTCATCTATGCACTACGGGCCAAAGAGAACTTTCAATATAACAACAACGGTCATGATTATACCAGATTCAGCCTTTGGTCATAATCATACCAAACAACAGTTCATCTATGCACTACGGGCCAAAGAGAACTTTCACCACGTGCCATAAAAGACACCGAACAGATGTATCGCCTTTAACCTAATATATCGCCTTTAACCTATCATCTGTTCAACAAATATATCACATCTGTGCCCCCGGCCACAGATATTCACAACAGCTTGATTCTTGATGATTAATACAAATAACAGTGATACAAATGATGAACAGAAGAACAGGATAAATAATAAGTATCGGAAGTTTACTTTGTGCAGATTCAAATAATGTCCAAATTGTCAACATGATGTGGAGTGAAATTTAAAAATGTTATTCAAGATTCTCAGTTTAGAATAACGGTTACAGTTCAATAGAAAGATTCAGAAAATAGGAAGGTTCAGTTGAAATAATGAAGTTCAACTATTATGGAACATATAATATTTTCAGGAATTATAGAAGCAATAGTTCCATAATAAGTTTCGATTCAGGAGTATGAAAGAAAATAATATCCCTTACCGTAGCAAGTTCAAGAGTGTAAAAAAAAATGACATTTCTTACCTTATCTGGTGACTGGATATTGATAAAAATGAGATTGATCAACCTATATATTTATAATAAAATTAGTAATTACCACATATAAATTTCAAAGTGTATGATAACTCGTATAATATGAATTCTTAAAATTATATATATTTAACATAATTTTTGTAGTATAAAATAACTACTTTTAAATAGTTTTTAAAATAATATTCCAAAATAAATCTTCTAAAGAAAGCTTTTAAAAATGAATCTTCTCAAAGAAGAGTCTTCTAAAGGAAGATTTGTGAATACCGTGAAAAATAGGAATTTATGAAATTACTACTTTTTAATAAAAGACTTACTTGAAAAATTCCTGCACTCCTTTTGGCTTTCAAACTCTCAAAATAACCTTACTATTCTCAGAGAAAACTCATAAAATTCTTATAGAAAAATTCTCTGTTTTAGGTGTGATTTTTCTATTCAGCTGAGCAAGCTATTTATAGGAGAAAAGAAGTTACTATGCGTGGTAGGTGGCTGAAAAATTTTCAGCCGAGGCTGCGCAAACGTTTTAAAAATTTTCAATACTTGCACAGTAACTTTGCACAGTAATTTTAAAATTTTCAAAAAGTGAACAGTAATGAACAGTAACTTCTGTCGGCAGATGAACAGTGACTTTCCCCGAGATGAACAGTAACTTCCGTCAGTGAATAGTAATTTTTCCGGGAATGAATAGTAAACTCCGGTAGTGAATAGTAATTTTTGAAAAATAATAATATTTTTTTTTCTTTAATAAAGCAAAAATACCAATTAGTAACATGACAACTAAAATAATTCTACCACAGTGATAACGATAATTCAAAATAATGCAACGACTACTGTGTCGATTATCAGATCAATAATATGAATTACTATGCATTTGTTACTGTGGCAATTATTGGTTTAATAATGCAACATGTCGTGTAGTAACAATAATGCAAAATACTGTGTAGCAACAATTATTGAATTGATAACATAAAATATTATGCAGTGATAATTATTGATGAAATGATGCGCAACAGTTACGGTGTCAATTATCAGACCAATAATATGAGACACTGTGCAATACCGTGTGCTACTGTAGAATACCGTGTGCCACAATAAAATACCATAAATTACCGTATGCTACTATTCTTTTATCACCGGTATTTTAACAGTTAACACCGTTGACTATTTTTATTTAAAAAGGTTACTTCTGTCGTTTTCTATATCCGACAATTATTCCGTTGTGGGCTCCACCAATAATTAGTTATTTCGGCGCCGTCGTACGGCCCGAATATTCCCCGACAAAACGAATATTCCCCGACAAAAAGAATATTGTCTGACAAAATAAAATTTGCACATAACATCCTTAACTTTCAATTTTGTCAATTTAACCATTTACTGTTTCAGGAAAAATATATATGAAGAAAAATTAAATTTTGTATTTCATAAATTCGGGGTCTTACAACCTCCCCTCCTTATGAAATTTCGTCCCCGAAATTGACGTACCGGGCATTTCAAAGTTATCCTCCTGATTTTCAGATGTCATACTAAACTGTGGTCACAAAATAATTGTTAGTTCAAACAAACTGACTCATCACTTCCTGTTCCTACATTCAAATCGATTCGTTAGATAACAAAATCTAATTTAGGTGGGACACACTAGTGACTGATTCTATCCGTATCTCCCCTCCTAGCTTTAACCCCAGATCTCCATTAAAGACCATATCCCTAAGCTCTGATGCCAACTGTGACGCCCCCAAATCTAGGCCCACACAGCCCAAACTTGAGTCGTCAAAAGACTACAACAAAATTATTACAACAAAGCTCAGCGTACAACAATACAGTGTATATTAATACACAACTAAGTCTTCACTATTATTGCCACACTATTTTACAACACGTGAAGACTACGATAGCTATCACTCGGACTCTCACTCCATTCTCCGGTTAAATCCCGTTACGTTTTCATCTCCTGTTGAAAAACAATGGAAAGAAAGGGTGAGCTCAAATAGCCCAGTAAGAAATATCATGACTAAGATAATGACGAATAAATTATCATTAGCCTTCAACAGGTGAGTTCTTGATAGAATACAACAGAATACAAGGTGTATATCAAAAACTGCAGTTAAATTCTTGAACAATGTTCAGATCAATAATAGCGGCGGAATGAGCAATCTATTAGAAGAATAATGTAGACTATAATGTCCACGCGCTTCTCTTTTTCGTAAAAACATCATTAACTTTTATCATCTGAAATACCATTAGTCAAGATAATACAAATTCACAGTTCCTGGTCATAATCATGCAAATCAACAGTTCATCTATGCATTACGGGCCAAAGAGAACATTCAATATAGCACCAGCGGTCATGATTATACCAGATTCAGCCTTTGGTCATAATCATACCAAACAACAGTTCATCTATGCACTACGGGCCAAAGAGAACTTTCAATATAACAACAACGGTCATGATTATACCAGATTCAGCCTTTGGTCATAATCATACCAAACAACAGTTCATCTATGCACTACGGGCCAAAGAGAACTTTCACCACGTGCCATAAAAGACACCGAACAGATGTATCGCCTTTAACCTAATATATCGCCTTTAACCTATCATCTGTTCAACAAATATATCACATCTGTGCCCCCGGCCACAGATATTCACAACAGCTTGATTCTTGATGATTAATACAAATAACAGTGATACAAATGATGAACAGAAGAACATGATAAATAATAAGTATCGGAAGTTTACTTTGTGCAGATTCAAATAATGTCCAAATTGTCAACATGATGTGGAGTGAAATTTAAAAATGTTATTCAAGATTCTCAGTTTAGAATAACGGTTACAGTTCAATAGAAAGATTCAGAAAATAGGAAGGTTCAGTTGAAATAATGAAGTTCAACTATTATGGAACATATAATATTTTCAGGAATTATAGAAGCAATAGTTCCATAATAAGTTTCGATTCAGGAGTATGAAAGAAAATAATATCCCTTACCGTAGCAAGTTCAAGAGTGTAAAAAAAAATGACATTTCTTACCTTATCTGGTGACTGGATATTGATAAAAATGAGATTGATCAACCTATATATTTATAATAAAATTAGTAATTACCACATATAAATTTCAAAGTGTATGATAACTCGTATAATATGAATTCTTAAAATTATATATATTTAACATAATTTTTGTAGTATAAAATAACTACTTTTAAATAGTTTTTAAAATAATATTCCAAAATAAATCTTCTAAAGAAAGCTTTTAAAAATGAATCTTCTCAAAGAAGAGTCTTCTAAAGGAAGATTTGTGAATACCGTGAAAAATAGGAATTTATGAAATTACTACTTTTTAATAAAAGACTTACTTGAAAAATTCCTGCACTCCTTTTGGCTTTCAAACTCTCAAAATAACCTTACTATTCTCAGAGAAAACTCATAAAATTCTTATAGAAAAATTCTATGTTTTAGGTGTGATTTTTCTATTCAGCTGAGCAAGCTATTTATAGGAGAAAAGAAGTTACTATGCGTGGTAGGTGGCTGAAAAATTTTCAGCCGAGGCTGCGCAAACGTTTTAAAAATTTTCAATACTTGCACAGTAACTTTGCACAGTAATTTTAAAATTTTCAAAAAGTGAACAGTAATGAACAGTAACTTCTGTCGGCAGATGAACAGTGACTTTCCCCGAGATGAACAGTAACTTCCGTCAGTGAATAGTAATTTTTCCGGGAATGAATAGTAAACTCCGGTAGTGAATAGTAATTTTTGAAAAATAATAATATTTTTTTTCTTTAATAAAGCAAAAATACCAATTAGTAACATGACAACTAAAATAATTCTACCACAGTGATAACGATAATTCAAAATAATGCAACGACTACTGTGTCGATTATCAGATCAATAATATGAATTACTATGCATTTGTTACTGTGGCAATTATTGGTTTAATAATGCAACATGTCGTGTAGTAACAATAATGCAAAATACTGTGTAGCAACAATTATTGAATTGATAACATAAAATATTATGCAGTGATAATTATTGATGAAATGATGCGCAACAGTTACGGTGTCAATTATCAGACCAATAATATGAGACACTGTGCAATACCGTGTGCTACTGTAGAATACCGTGTGCCACAATAAAATACCATAAATTACCGTATGCTACTATTCTTTTATCACCGGTATTTTAACAGTTAACACCGTTGACTATTTTTATTTAAAAAGGTTACTTCTGTCGTTTTCTATATCCGACAATTATTCCGTTGTGGGCTCCACCAATAATTAGTTATTTCGGCGCCGTCGTACGGCCCGAATATTCCCCGACAAAACGAATATTCCCCGACAAAAAGAATATTGTCTGACAAAATAAAATTTGCACATAACATCCTTAACTTTCAATTTTGTCAATTTAACCATTTACTGTTTCAGGAAAAATATATATGAAGAAAAATTAAATTTTGTATTTCATAAATTCGGGGTCTTACAACCTCCCCTCCTTATGAAATTTCGTCCCCGAAATTGACGTACCGGGCATTTCAAAGTTATCCTCCTGATTTTCAGATGTCATACTAAACTGTGGTCACAAAATAATTGTTAGTTCAAACAAACTGACTCATCACTTCCTGTTCCTACATTCAAATCGATTCGTTAGATAACAAAATCTAATTTAGGTGGGACACACTAGTGACTGATTCTATCCGTATCTCCCCTCCTAGCTTTAACCCCAGATCTCCATTAAAGACCATATCCCTAAGCTCTGATGCCAACTGTGACGCCCCCAAATCTAGGCCCACACAGCCCAAACTTGAGTCGTCAAAAGACTACAACAAAATTATTACAACAAAGCTCAGCGTACAACAATACAGTGTATATTAATACACAACTAAGTCTTCACTATTATTGCCACACTATTTTACAACACGTGAAGACTACGATAGCTATCACTCGGACTCTCACTCCATTCTCCGGTTAAATCCCGTTACGTTTTCATCTCCTGTTGAAAAACAATGGAAAGAAAGGGTGAGCTCAAATAGCCCAGTAAGAAATATCATGACTAAGATAATGACGAATAAATTATCATTAGCCTTCAACAGGTGAGTTCTTGATAGAATACAACAGAATACAAGGTGTATATCAAAAACTGCAGTTAAATTCTTGAACAATGTTCAGATCAATAATAGCGGCGGAATGAGCAATCTATTAGAAGAATAATGTAGACTATAATGTCCACGCGCTTCTCTTTTTCGTAAAAACATCATTAACTTTTATCATCTGAAATACCATTAGTCAAGATAATACAAATTCACAGTTCCTGGTCATAATCATGCAAATCAACAGTTCATCTATGCATTACGGGCCAAAGAGAACATTCAATATAGCACCAGCGGTCATGATTATACCAGATTCAGCCTTTGGTCATAATCATACCAAACAACAGTTCATCTATGCACTACGGGCCAAAGAGAACTTTCAATATAACAACAACGGTCATGATTATACCAGATTCAGCCTTTGGTCATAATCATACCAAACAACAGTTCATCTATGCACTACGGGCCAAAGAGAACTTTCACCACGTGCCATAAAAGACACCGAACAGATGTATCGCCTTTAACCTAATATATCGCCTTTAACCTATCATCTGTTCAACAAATATATCACATCTGTGCCCCCGGCCACAGATATTCACAACAGCTTGATTCTTGATGATTAATACAAATAACAGTGATACAAATGATGAACAGAAGAACATGATAAATAATAAGTATCGGAAGTTTACTTTGTGCAGATTCAAATAATGTCCAAATTGTCAACATGATGTGGAGTGAAATTTAAAAATGTTATTCAAGATTCTCAGTTTAGAATAACGGTTACAGTTCAATAGAAAGATTCAGAAAATAGGAAGGTTCAGTTGAAATAATGAAGTTCAACTATTATGGAACATATAATATTTTCAGGAATTATAGAAGCAATAGTTCCATAATAAGTTTCGATTCAGGAGTATGAAAGAAAATAATATCCCTTACCGTAGCAAGTTCAAGAGTGTAAAAAAAAATGACATTTCTTACCTTATCTGGTGACTGGATATTGATAAAAATGAGATTGATCAACCTATATATTTATAATAAAATTAGTAATTACCACATATAAATTTCAAAGTGTATGATAACTCGTATAATATGAATTCTTAAAATTATATATATTTAACATAATTTTTGTAGTATAAAATAACTACTTTTAAATAGTTTTTAAAATAATATTCCAAAATAAATCTTCTAAAGAAAGCTTTTAAAAATGAATCTTCTCAAAGAAGAGTCTTCTAAAGGAAGATTTGTGAATACCGTGAAAAATAGGAATTTATGAAATTACTACTTTTTAATAAAAGACTTACTTGAAAAATTCCTGCACTCCTTTTGGCTTTCAAACTCTCAAAATAACCTTACTATTCTCAGAGAAAACTCATAAAATTCTTATAGAAAAATTCTATGTTTTAGGTGTGATTTTTCTATTCAGCTGAGCAAGCTATTTATAGGAGAAAAGAAGTTACTATGCGTGGTAGGTGGCTGAAAAATTTTCAGCCGAGGCTGCGCAAACGTTTTAAAAATTTTCAATACTTGCACAGTAACTTTGCACAGTAATTTTAAAATTTTCAAAAAGTGAACAGTAATGAACAGTAACTTCTGTCGGCAGATGAACAGTGACTTTCCCCGAGATGAACAGTAACTTCCGTCAGTGAATAGTAATTTTTCCGGGAATGAATAGTAAACTCCGGTAGTGAATAGTAATTTTTGAAAAATAATAATATTTTTTTTCTTTAATAAAGCAAAAATACCAATTAGTAACATGACAACTAAAATAATTCTACCACAGTGATAACGATAATTCAAAATAATGCAACGACTACTGTGTCGATTATCAGATCAATAATATGAATTACTATGCATTTGTTACTGTGGCAATTATTGGTTTAATAATGCAACATGTCGTGTAGTAACAATAATGCAAAATACTGTGTAGCAACAATTATTGAATTGATAACATAAAATATTATGCAGTGATAATTATTGATGAAATGATGCGCAACAGTTACGGTGTCAATTATCAGACCAATAATATGAGACACTGTGCAATACCGTGTGCTACTGTAGAATACCGTGTGCCACAATAAAATACCATAAATTACCGTATGCTACTATTCTTTTATCACCGGTATTTTAACAGTTAACACCGTTGACTATTTTTATTTAAAAAGGTTACTTCTGTCGTTTTCTATATCCGACAATTATTCCGTTGTGGGCTCCACCAATAATTAGTTATTTCGGCGCCGTCGTACGACCCGAATATTCCCCGACAAAACGAATATTCCCCGACAAAAAGAATATTGTCTGACAAAATAAAATTTGCACATAACATCCTTAACTTTCAATTTTGTCAATTTAACCATTTACTGTTTCAGGAAAAATATATATGAAGAAAAATTAAATTTTGTATTTCATAAATTCGGGGTCTTACAACCTCCCCTCCTTATGAAATTTCGTCCCCGAAATTGACGTACCGGGCATTTCAAAGTTATCCTCCTGATTTTCAGATGTCATACTAAACTGTGGTCACAAAATAATTGTTAGTTCAAACAAACTGACTCATCACTTCCTGTTCCTACATTCAAATCGATTCGTTAGATAACAAAATCTAATTTAGGTGGGACACACTAGTGACTGATTCTATCCGTATCTCCCCTCCTAGCTTTAACCCCAGATCTCCATTAAAGACCATATCCCTAAGCTCTGATGCCAACTGTGACGCCCCCAAATCTAGGCCCACACAGCCCAAACTTGAGTCGTCAAAAGACTACAACAAAATTATTACAACAAAGCTCAGCGTACAACAATACAGTGTATATTAATACACAACTAAGTCTTCACTATTATTGCCACACTATTTTACAACACGTGAAGACTACGATAGCTATCACTCGGACTCTCACTCCATTCTCCGGTTAAATCCCGTTACGTTTTCATCTCCTGTTGAAAAACAATGGAAAGAAAGGGTGAGCTCAAATAGCCCAGTAAGAAATATCATGACTAAGATAATGACGAATAAATTATCATTAGCCTTCAACAGGTGAGTTCTTGATAGAATACAACAGAATACAAGGTGTATATCAAAAACTGCAGTTAAATTCTTGAACAATGTTCAGATCAATAATAGCGGCGGAATGAGCAATCTATTAGAAGAATAATGTAGACTATAATGTCCACGCGCTTCTCTTTTTCGTAAAAACATCATTAACTTTTATCATCTGAAATACCATTAGTCAAGATAATACAAATTCACAGTTCCTGGTCATAATCATGCAAATCAATAGTTCATCTATGCATTACGGGCCAAAGAGAACATTCAATATAGCACCAGCGGTCATGATTATACCAGATTCAGCCTTTGGTCATAATCATACCAAACAACAGTTCATCTATGCACTACGGGCCAAAGAGAACTTTCAATATAACAACAACGGTCATGATTATACCAGATTCAGCCTTTGGTCATAATCATACCAAACAACAGTTCATCTATGCACTACGGGCCAAAGAGAACTTTCACCACGTGCCATAAAAGACACCGAACAGATGTATCGCCTTTAACCTAATATATCGCCTTTAACCTATCATCTGTTCAACAAATATATCACATCTGTGCCCCCGGCCACAGATATTCACAACAGCTTGATTCTTGATGATTAATACAAATAACAGTGATACAAATGATGAACAGAAGAACAGGATAAATAATAAGTATCGGAAGTTTACTTTGTGCAGATTCAAATAATGTCCAAATTGTCAACATGATGTGGAGTGAAATTTAAAAATGTTATTCAAGATTCTCAGTTTAGAATAACGGTTACAGTTCAATAGAAAGATTCAAAAAATAGGAAGGTTCAGTTGAAATAATGAAGTTCAACTATTATGGAACATATAATATTTTCAGGAATTATAGAAGCAATAGTTCCATAATAAGTTTCGATTCAGGAGTATGAAAGAAAATAATATCCCTTACCGTAGCAAGTTCAAGAGTGTAAAAAAAAATGACATTTCTTACCTTATCTGGTGACTGGATATTGATAAAAATGAGATTGATCAACCTATATATTTATAATAAAATTAGTAATTACCACATATAAATTTCAAAGTGTATGATAACTCGTATAATATGAATTCTTAAAATTATATATATTTAACATAATTTTTGTAGTATAAAATAACTACTTTTAAATAGTTTTTAAAATAATATTCCAAAATAAATCTTCTAAAGAAAGCTTTTAAAAATGAATCTTCTCAAAGAAGAGTCTTCTAAAGGAAGATTTGTGAATACCGTGAAAAATAGGAATTTATGAAATTACTACTTTTTAATAAAAGACTTACTTGAAAAATTCCTGCACTCCTTTTGGCTTTCAAACTCTCAAAATAACCTTACTATTCTCAGAGAAAACTCATAAAATTCTTATAGAAAAATTCTATGTTTTAGGTGTGATTTTTCTATTCAGCTGAGCAAGCTATTTATAGGAGAAAAGAAGTTACTATGCGTGGTAGGTGGCTGAAAAATTTTCAGCCGAGGCTGCGCAAACGTTTTAAAAATTTTCAATACTTGCACAGTAACTTTGCACAGTAATTTTAAAATTTTCAAAAAGTGAACAGTAATGAACAGTAACTTCTGTCGGCAGATGAACAGTGACTTTCCCCGAGATGAACAGTAACTTCCGTCAGTGAATAGTAATTTTTCCGGGAATGAATAGTAAACTCCGGTAGTGAATAGTAATTTTTGAAAAATAATAATATTTTTTTTTCTTTAATAAAGCAAAAATACCAATTAGTAACATGACAACTAAAATAATTCTACCACAGTGATAACGATAATTCAAAATAATGCAACGACTACTGTGTCGATTATCAGATCAATAATATGAATTACTATGCATTTGTTACTGTGGCAATTATTGGTTTAATAATGCAACATGTCGTGTAGTAACAATAATGCAAAATACTGTGTAGCAACAATTATTGAATTGATAACATAAAATATTATGCAGTGATAATTATTGATGAAATGATGCGCAACAGTTACGGTGTCAATTATCAGACCAATAATATGAGACACTGTGCAATACCGTGTGCTACTGTAGAATACCGTGTGCCACAATAAAATACCATAAATTACCGTATGCTACTATTCTTTTATCATCGGTATTTTAACAGTTAACACCGTTGACTATTTTTATTTAAAAAGGTTACTTCTGTCGTTTTCTATATCCGACAATTATTCCGTTGTGGGCTCCACCAATAATTAGTTATTTCGGCGCCGTCGTACGGCCCGAATATTCCCCGACAAAACGAATATTCCCCGACAAAAAGAATATTGTCTGACAAAATAAAATTTGCACATAACATCCTTAACTTTCAATTTTGTCAATTTAACCATTTACTGTTTCAGGAAAAATATATATGAAGAAAAATTAAATTTTGTATTTCATAAATTCGGGGTCTTACAACCTCCCCTCCTTATGAAATTTCGTCCCCGAAATTGACGTACCGGGCATTTCAAAGTTATCCTCCTGATTTTCAGATGTCATACTAAACTGTGGTCACAAAATAATTGTTAGTTCAAACAAACTGACTCATCACTTCCTGTTCCTACATTCAAATCGATTCGTTAGATAACAAAATCTAATTTAGGTGGGACACACTAGTGACTGATTCTATCCGTATCTCCCCTCCTAGCTTTAACCCCAGATCTCCATTAAAGACCATATCCCTAAGCTCTGATGCCAACTGTGACGCCCCCAAATCTAGGCCCACACAGCCCAAACTTGAGTCGTCAAAAGACTACAACAAAATTATTACAACAAAGCTCAGCGTACAACAATACAGTGTATATTAATACACAACTAAGTCTTCACTATTATTGCCACACTATTTTACAACACGTGAAGACTACGATAGCTATCACTCGGACTCTCACTCCATTCTCCGGTTAAATCCCGTTACGTTTTCATCTCCTGTTGAAAAACAATGGAAAGAAAGGGTGAGCTCAAATAGCCCAGTAAGAAATATCATGACTAAGATAATGACGAATAAATTATCATTAGCCTTCAACAGGTGAGTTCTTGATAGAATACAACAGAATACAAGGTGTATATCAAAAACTGCAGTTAAATTCTTGAACAATGTTCAGATCAATAATAGCGGCGGAATGAGCAATCTATTAGAAGAATAATGTAGACTATAATGTCCACGCGCTTCTCTTTTTCGTAAAAACATCATTAACTTTTATCATCTGAAATACCATTAGTCAAGATAATACAAATTCACAGTTCCTGGTCATAATCATGCAAATCAACAGTTCATCTATGCATTACGGGCCAAAGAGAACATTCAATATAGCACCAGCGGTCATGATTATACCAGATTCAGCCTTTGGTCATAATCATACCAAACAACAGTTCATCTATGCACTACGGGCCAAAGAGAACTTTCAATATAACAACAACGGTCATGATTATACCAGATTCAGCCTTTGGTCATAATCATACCAAACAACAGTTCATCTATGCACTACGGGCCAAAGAGAACTTTCACCACGTGCCATAAAAGACACCGAACAGATGTATCGCCTTTAACCTAATATATCGCCTTTAACCTATCATCTGTTCAACAAATATATCACATCTGTGCCCCCGGCCACAGATATTCACAACAGCTTGATTCTTGATGATTAATACAAATAACAGTGATACAAATGATGAACAGAAGAACAGGATAAATAATAAGTATCGGAAGTTTACTTTGTGCAGATTCAAATAATGTCCAAATTGTCAACATGATGTGGAGTGAAATTTAAAAATGTTATTCAAGATTCTCAGTTTAGAATAACGGTTACAGTTCAATAGAAAGATTCAAAAAATAGGAAGGTTCAGTTGAAATAATGAAGTTCAACTATTATGGAACATATAATATTTTCAGGAATTATAGAAGCAATAGTTCCATAATAAGTTTCGATTCAGGAGTATGAAAGAAAATAATATCCCTTACCGTAGCAAGTTCAAGAGTGTAAAAAAAAATGACATTTCTTACCTTATCTGGTGACTGGATATTGATAAAAATGAGATTGATCAACCTATATATTTATAATAAAATTAGTAATTACCACATATAAATTTCAAAGTGTATGATAACTCGTATAATATGAATTCTTAAAATTATATATATTTAACATAATTTTTGTAGTATAAAATAACTACTTTTAAATAGTTTTTAAAATAATATTCCAAAATAAATCTTCTAAAGAAAGCTTTTAAAAATGAATCTTCTCAAAGAAGAGTCTTCTAAAGGAAGATTTGTGAATACCGTGAAAAATAGGAATTTATGAAATTACTACTTTTTAATAAAAGACTTACTTGAAAAATTCCTGCACTCCTTTTGGCTTTCAAACTCTCAAAATAACCTTACTATTCTCAGAGAAAACTCATAAAATTCTTATAGAAAAATTCTATGTTTTAGGTGTGATTTTTCTATTCAGCTGAGCAAGCTATTTATAGGAGAAAAGAAGTTACTATGCGTGGTAGGTGGCTGAAAAATTTTCAGCCGAGGCTGCGCAAACGTTTTAAAAATTTTCAATACTTGCACAGTAACTTTGCACAGTAATTTTAAAATTTTCAAAAAGTGAACAGTAATGAACAGTAACTTCTGTCGGCAGATGAACAGTGACTTTCCCCGAGATGAACAGTAACTTCCGTCAGTGAATAGTAATTTTTCCGGGAATGAATAGTAAACTCCGGTAGTGAATAGTAATTTTTGAAAAATAATAATATTTTTTTTTCTTTAATAAAGCAAAAATACCAATTAGTAACATGACAACTAAAATAATTCTACCACAGTGATAACGATAATTCAAAATAATGCAACGACTACTGTGTCGATTATCAGATCAATAATATGAATTACTATGCATTTGTTACTGTGGCAATTATTGGTTTAATAATGCAACATGTCGTGTAGTAACAATAATGCAAAATACTGTGTAGCAACAATTATTGAATTGATAACATAAAATATTATGCAGTGATAATTATTGATGAAATGATGCGCAACAGTTACGGTGTCAATTATCAGACCAATAATATGAGACACTGTGCAATACCGTGTGCTACTGTAGAATACCGTGTGCCACAATAAAATACCATAAATTACCGTATGCTACTATTCTTTTATCACCGGTATTTTAACAGTTAACACCGTTGACTATTTTTATTTAAAAAGGTTACTTCTGTCGTTTTCTATATCCGACAATTATTCCGTTGTGGGCTCCACCAATAATTAGTTATTTCGGCGCCGTCGTACGGCCCGAATATTCCCCGACAAAAAGAATATTGTCTGACAAAATAAAATTTGCACATAACATCCTTAACTTTCAATTTTGTCAATTTAACCATTTACTGTTTCAGGAAAAATATATATGAAGAAAAATTAAATTTTGTATTTCATAAATTCGGGGTCTTACAATTATAGTGTTATTCATTATAACTAAATTGTTATATGATGTAAGTAATTTTGTAAACCTTTTTATGAATCTAAAGGTATATATGTAAGTTAAGGTTAGAAACCTTGGGAAATGTTGTAGAATAAACAATTTATGTTTATATATTCCGCATTAGTTATAGAACGTGTATGAAGATGATGTATCGTGACGTACCAAGTCTAGGGTTAAAGGAACCCGGATTTGGGGTCGTCACAGGTTGGTATCAGAGCTGATAGGTTATAGTTCTTAGGTAGCAGTACCTTAGGCTATAATCATGGAAAGATAATGAAGACAGTGAAAGGATAAACTCAGATAGAATTTAGAAATGAACATATACAGTTCATAAAGGAGGAAATAAATCTATATAGATACATAGATATATGAAAAGATTCAAAGAAGGATCTTCAATGAGTGTAATCCAAATAAATGGAATAAGAATCAGGGAACACTTGATTCAAGAATTTAAAAAGAGAAGGATCGTACAGTAAAATGATCAGAGATGAATGATAAGATGATAGAATTAAACGATCCTAGAATAAAGGAGAAATAGTACAGTGAAATCAATTGTGTTATAAGATCACGATGATCATAGTAAAATCATGGAATGACAAATGGTCTGTTAAATGATTAAGAGGTTGTTTTGATAGCATGGTGCTATAACAATGAAGATACTGAAATAGTAACAAGTGGACTCTTGAAGTGTTGAGTGTGATAAGGTATGAATTGACAAAATTCATATCAAGTTAAGAGAAGTTAGAGGTTTGTAGGTTTTTAATTGAGGACTCATATTAGTGGCTGAGTTGTACAATTCCTTGTATGGGCGGGGAATTAGTACTTGGTTTTAGAACCGCTTAGCTTTCTATATTGATACAGTGGTTGAGTTGAACAGTCCTTTGTATGGGCAGGGGATTTGTTCTTGGTTTAACGACCGCTTAACTTCCTATATTGATTAGTGGCTGAGTTGACCAATTTCTTGTATGGGCAGGAGATTGTGTTTGGTTTGACGACCACTTGGCTTCCTATAATGATAATCAACTGAAACCTGGTGTCGCGCTATTCACTATATGTATGTTGAGAAGGTGATTCTTTTCTCATGTGTATAACGGATAGGTAGAGGATGTTAAGATAAGTTCGTGTTCTGAGAACTGACACGCATAGTAAGTTCGTGACTCATAGTCATGTGGTGGAGCCCCTCAGCGAATGGGCGACTTTGGCCTGACTAGGACAAGTTCCTCAAACCATATGATTGTGGTAAGTTGCTGAGCCCAAATACGTGGTAAGTTTGACGAACAGTAAGTATGGATAGAGTTAAGTAGTCAGGTTAAAGCTATACTAGATATAGTTATTAAGCTGGAAAAGAATGTGAAGGAAAAAAAAAAAATTTGAGGTTTTAGAATATTCCAAATCTTCTAGCTATGCTAGACTTTGAAATTCTTAAAAATCGTGCCAAATTCGCACTTTTGTGCTTTTGAAAAGACAAATGTATTTTTGAAATCATTAATGCATTTAGTGCAGAGATGATAACCGATGGAGTCATCAATGCAGAGTAACCTAGTGTATTTTTAAGCCCACTATGGTATGATGTAATATGACAAAGTCAAAATGATTTTTAGTATTTTGAAACGTTTAAAGAAGAGTCTATGCTAATTGTTTCGGCAAGACAAATTGATTTGAAAATATCAAAATGTATTTATAAAATCATCACACGCCATTAAAGCCATGGTGCAGAGATGAAAAAGACGGAATCCTCAACGCACTGTTGCAACGGTGCGGTATCATGAAGTCCTATAAATGAATTTTTGTTACTTTAACTAATCTGAAATGATTTTTGAGTCGTAATATACGAACAATTCCATGATGTGAGTCTATGTCATTTATTTTGACTGGACACTTTTTGGTCAGAAATGACTCAAGTTTTATTTTCCAATCCAACTTATGCTGGAGCGGAATTTTGTAGTAAGTCTGAGGTGAACAACCCCATAATGGGGGATATGTCAGAGCCATGAATAAAGAACCCGCGAGGGGGCGCCCAACAGTGGTGGCATGCTGATATGGGTTGGTAAATCCAAAGAGTTCGACCCCGTGAGAAGTCGTTGTGCACAACGCAGAAGTACGATAGGCTGATCACCTAGCGTACACCTATGGAATGTTTTCAGTCTTTGTGATTGATAAACACTCTGTTTATAAGTATTTACAGGGATAAATACTATTTATTCGGAATTCAGTTAATTCCATGTTCACAGTCTTGATGACCCCTCAGCATATTATGAAAGTTTTAATGAATATTTTGATTTTCAATTTATTCTTTTGTAAGATATTGAGTTTCAATTTATTCTACTGCAAGATATTCCATTGTTCTGGAATTATGAGTTTAGAAGTATGAACTTCCTAGAAAAGGGTGGTCATAGACTTTGATGAGTAAAGAGTTATACTCAGAGATGAAAATTGGTAGAAATGTGTATGAGATAATTTCGGGGACGAAATTTTTAGAAGAATGGGTGAATGTAATATCCCGGATATTTAAATGAATTAGCAATAAAATATCTAATATTTAATAAAGGTTGGAGTTTGATAACCTAGCAGTGGTAGATAAATAGAGGTCCAAATTAAATTTAACGGACTAACTTAGATATGGTGATATCAAAATTTTTGATAAGTTAGCAAGTACAGTGATAATTCAATGAACTTGGCTAATAGCAAGTCTAATTAGATTAAGAGAATTTAATTAGTGGGGTTATGTAATTATGCGACGTGGTTGCGTGTAAATTAAATATGTATTTATATGAATATATATATATATATATATATATATATATATATATATATATATATATATCAGTGCATATTTAGAAACATAATTTAATGGTTAATTAAATTGTGGTAAATAAATGGATTAATATTAAATTAATCCAATTTGAATTAAAAAGTTTATTTTGGAATTTATTTAGTTATTATATTGATTATACTTATTTGTCAATAGTATGCAAATTATTGATAAATTATTTGTGAGGAATAATTATGTAATTTATATAATTATAAATTATATAAAATAGTTGAATTAATTAAAGGAGAATAGTAATTATATATATTGTACAATATTTAATTTCATATATATGTACATATATATAAAGGGATTAAATTAATTAAGTAATTTTAAATAGTAATTGAATATATTAGATGAATATATTCTATAATTAAATAAATCATTATAAATGATTTATGAGAGTGAGAAATTTAATTATACAATTATTTGTGTAATATTCGTTAAATAATTAAATAAATTATTTAAATAAGAAATTGAGAAAATATATTAGTATTTCAATGTATTTTCGGGTAAATGGAATTATTTCCATAATTGATGAGAAATGAATTATTTAATGTAAATATATTAAATAATTTAACTTATGGCCTAAATAATATATATTAAATTATATATTGTATTTATTTTAATTTCATAATTTATTGTGAAATTGTTTTCGAGGTAAGGTAATGTGTATAAATAATATATATAGATTATATATATTATTATTAGCGAACACACTCTAAAGTTTTAATATCAAAATAATTGACAAGTTGTCATTAATTAAATATTCAATTAAAATGAATATAATGAGTGAATTAAATTTTATAAATTAATTAATATGATAATTAATTAATGTAAATAATGTAAAATATTATTAATAATATTATTAGTCCATTTAGTAATTTAATACTTATGGGTTAGAATATTTAATTATTTATTCAATCTAATTATTTATTTAATCATGGATTGAATAATTAATGTGTAAATTATTAAATTAGCCCAACATGGGTCAATTAGTAGCCAAGTGGAGAATAATAAAATTTGACAATTTAGTAGCCCAAACAATTTAATAGAAGCCCAATTGGTATTTTAAATTAAAGCCCAAAGCTTGAGCCCACTTGAAAAATAATTATTCAACTTATTAATTCTTAAAAAGTGACTTTGGTCAATCTTTTTGGGACAAAAATCATAGAGGTTGCCGGCAAAGGAGTAAAAGTGGGTGAATTGATTTTGAAATCTTTTATTTTTCATTTAATTAAATTAAGGTTACTTGTATTGATTTTTTTAAAGTACTTGGACCATCCCTCTTCCACCAACTAAGTCATGGGCTAGTTTTCTTGAGCAAGTATCCAAGTAGGAGCATCATGAATAATAGATACAATTTTTGTATCTAAGAATTTTACTAGTATACTTGTTTTATTAAGGCAATTATACTTCATTTTTTTTTTTTCAAGTTCCAAAAGAGAGAGAGTTTGAGAGAAATAGCTTGGGAGAGTAAGTATTTTGAGAGAGAGCATGGAGAAGGTAGAGAAATAGTTTTTGGGTTCATGCCATCCTCCTTCACAACCCATTTTGGAAGAAAAATGAAGATAGCCATTAAAATGAGGTAATGGTTATTTTAAATGAAGTTTATTTATTTATTTATTTATTAAATAAATTATCATGTTTATATAAACATGTTATTATAGTTAATAATGTGTAGTAGTAATATTTATGTCATGCTTGAGTTTAATATGTTTGGTTTGTATTTTGGTATAATTTATATGTTAAAAACATGTGTTTGGTGATGTTAAATCAAGTATCAAAATAATGTCCAAAAATAATTTTTATAATATTTAGATTTAATGTTATAATATTATAGAACATTAAATCATGAGAAAAACAAAGTTTGAATCACTCAAAATGGAGTTATACACAAAAAGTTATGATTTGTGGTAGTTTATGTGATGTAAAAATTTTTATAAAAAAATTTAATATTAAATCATGAAAAATTAAAATTTTCATGTTATAAATTGATATTAAGTTATTGGTAATTTTTTTGGATTTTTAAAGCCTACTTGAATATATAATTTTTATTAAAGTGGTGTATTAAAGTTACTATTCACAATCTGCTTGGAAGAAGAAAAAGATCACTGGCCGCGCAATGCGCGAGTTACTGTTTACTCGCCAGACCGTGGTACAATACGACGTCGTTTTGGGCGAATGAAAATTCCTTCCGCGCGTTATGCGCGGAAGCCAGTTTCGGTGACGTTAAAACGGCACCGTTTTGGGAATAAGGTTTGTCGGCGCGCGCAATGCGCGGAAACAGATTTTTTTTCGGAAATTACGATACTGCCCCTCCGGTCTTTTTCTGCGTAATTACGAAATTGCCCTCGTATCAGTTTTTCGACTTAATTACAGAATTGCCATTCTGAATAATTTTAATTAATTTAAAGGTTTAAAAATTAATTTAAAATTATAACAAAAATAATAATAATACAAAAATGATATTTAGGTATTGAATATTATATTTTTCAAATATAATAAGTATTTAGGATTAATATTTAAATGTTGTAAATATTAATCTAGTTAGTTTAATGTTATATTTTTTTTAATATAATAAGTATTTAGGATTAATATTTAAATGTTGTAAATATTAATCTAGTTAGTTTAATATTATATTTTTTTTAAATATAATAAGTATTTTGGATTAATATTTAAATGTTGTAAATATTAATCTACTTAATATTATATCTTCTGAATTTACGATTAAACTAATTATTATTTAATTAATATTAAATAATAAACAAGGATGATAAATTAATTAATTATTATTTAATTACTATTAAATAATAATTAAAGACAACTAAGATTGATTATTTAATTATTTATTATTTGATTAACTTTAAATAATAAATAAATTTAGTTAGTTATTATTTATTATTAAATAATAACTAATGATATTTGAGTATTTACTATATAATTTTATTATTTATTATTTAATTAACTTTAAATAATAAATGAATCTAGTTAATTAGTTATTATTTATTATTAAATAATAACTAAAGATATTTGATTATTTTTAATATAATATAATTATTTATTATTTGATTAATTTTAAATAATAAATAAATCTTGTAAGTTATTATTTATTATTAAATAATAACTAAAGGTAGTTAATTACTTACTATTTAATTAATGATAAATAGTAATTAAATGAAATTAGATTTAATGAAATAAAGAAAATGTCTTTTAACTCTTTTGTTTAAACAATTATAATAAATTGTTTAATAGTTTAATAAGTGTCCAACACTTAAGAAAAACATTTTCTAATTTATTAAATTATTAACCTAATATGATTAAGGGTCTATAAGGTTAATAATATTGTTTTGACTGATGTAAATTATGTGTTAGTACTTATGTGTGGTAGATAAGTTTCTTAATGAGCGTATAGTTGTACAAATACGCTGTACTAATTATTAGACCAACTTTACTAATGTTAGGTCTTTCAAAGCCAGTTAGTTAAAGCTAGACATTAATTGTAGCTGAGCAGACAGGCAAGTTTCCTAAACCCTACTCAATTTATATTCGAGCAGGATATATTATTTTATTGTTCAAGTTCCTAACTCAAACTCAAGTTGTTACGTTTCAAGCATGCTATGGTTTAATTCTGTATAATTATTCCACCTCTTTAAATTGTTGATTCGCACATAGTGCTTGTTGCATGTGTTCATCAGGTATGAAAGGCTGATCACCTTCATTACCATAAGGTTCAGTTAAATTTGTTCATGGTCATTATTGACACTCAACATTAATTAATTTAGTCATTCAATTAGTGAAATTTCGACTTGTACTCTTTCACAATTATTATATTGTTGAAAATTCAAAAGCTTATTCTTTCTTTCAATCATGATATATCGTTATCGTATTTAAACTTGCTGAGCAAAATCGTTGCTCACTCTTGCTATATCATGATAACAAATTTCAGAATATTACGAATGTCCAAGGAGAGACGGAGACAGAAGCAACAGACGAGATTATAGTGTTATTCATTATAACTAAATTGTTATATGATGTAAGTAATTTTGTAAACCTTTTTATGAATCTAAAGGTATATATGTAAGTTAAGGTTAGAAACCTTGGGAAATGTTGTAGAATAAACAATTTATGTTTATATATTCCGCATTAGTTATAGAACGTGTATGAAGATGATGTATCGTGACGTACCAAGTCTAGGGTTAAAGGAACCCGGATTTGGGGTCGTCACATTACAAACCTCATTCCTATTTCAATGGCTATCTTCCACTTTCTTATCTAAGGGTCATCAAAATCTTCAATCGCATTAATCATTTAAGATCATACTTACTAGCCTTATGTATTTTCGGGTTATCACATATATATAGCTAGTCCAGTCCCTGAACTCCTCATTTAGGATTTTTCACTATAAGAATAGTTTAACTCCTTACGTAGGTGGAGAAACCTTTGTACCAATATGATTCTGTCTTAGAATTACTATCCCCTGGTATTTTTCAAGAATGATATATTCCTTTTTTAGAGCTCTTGTATTCCTTTTTTTGGCTAATCTTGGAACTTGATATTTCTTTTCTTTCTCACTCACTTAGAAACACAAACCTATGGCCTTTCTAAGGTTCTAAGGTCTTGGATCAGAATTACCTAATTTCTCACACTAGAAGAATATTTAACTATACTCCTTATTTAAAAATATTTTTAATTTATCTTTAATTAATCCTTCTTGAATTAAGCAGATAGACAATTTTTAAGTTCATATATGTCAAATATATTACTTTACAATAAATAAATTATAACAGTTATGGATTAGTTATTACAAGTATAATACATGACAGTTATACCAATGATCACAAAAGATATGACATTTTAAGAGTTATGATCAATTTGGTTGATAAAGCACTTTTATAAGGTGAGTTTAACACTTTGAAGTAAGGCCAATCTACTACTCTTTATAAGTCAAGTGTCTATATATTTTACTTATCACTCTTAAATTGAGAACTATATACGACTCGTCCTTTTATACATGAAGGAACAATTTCTCCATATAAGAATTATAATGATAAACTAGTTATCCAATCTCGAGGAAAAATTGTCTTGTATCACTTTATTTAAAAGGACTACAGTTCACAACATATCAAGTTAACGTAGCATGCATTTGTAGTACTTATAGGTACATTATTAGAGTTTGAAAGTTGATCACTTGTTTTTCACTTTCGATGAAAGGACTATGTATAAAATTTTGATTAATATATATAAGCTATAAATTCAATTCAAGTGATAAATATATTCAATATAATGCACAACTTGAATTAGCAAAATAAATACATAAAATGCAAGTGAAAATGTATCATGTTTATAGTGTTTAATATGAATGAGTATAATAATAATAATAATAATAATAATAATAATAATAATAATACTAAACACAAATCAAAAAGTGATAAGTTAGAAAAAAAAAATACAATCAAGTGTGTGCGCTACTTAGTGTATATAAGTATATGAGTTTAATCTCTCTATATAGAACTTTTGTTTTTGGCGAATAATGAAGAAATATAAGGACTTTGATTAGTTTTATATTATTTTTTGCATTTTGCCAACTCAAAAGTTATTTTCACTTTTAAAGCACATGTTGAAAAATATTTCCTTTATAGCAAAAATGAGTAGAGTGAGAATCCTAGAAAATTCCTTTAAGGAGATGTTGATGGTGAATTTACTGGTGAATCTATGTTTGAATTTTCTTTTCTATGCAAGTATAGTTAAGAAATCATAAGATGATGTTTAAACTTTAAAAGCCCTAGTTTGTTTGTGGTGTTTTTCAAAAAGAAAACCTTATTATAAATGAGTAATTTAAGATCCATAAATATATTTTATAAATCTACAAATTATGAAGAATAACCCTTTTGGAATGAATGAATAAGGAGCTAAGATGAGCTCATAATTAATGATTTTTGAAGTAACCATAGTTATATTTTGATGAAAACCCTAGTTTTAAAATTTATTTTTAAGAGAGAATAACCTTGTATGGTTAATATTTTTTTTTAAAGATCCATAAATTTTGATCATAGGTCTATAAGTTTGATGATGATGTTTTGGTGTTTAAATCACATTTCATGTATGAAAAAATAAGAAGTGTAAAGACTGGGTTTTACTTCAAACCCTAGTTTTAAATTGTTGTTTTTAAACAAATTGGCACCCTATGCTTTGATCATTTTAGAGATCTATGAGTGATATGTACATATATGATTTTTTGTTGATAAATTAAATGGAACGATTGAAGAACGAGATTAAAACGAAGTGTAAGACCCCGACTTTTATGAAATACAAATTAATTTTTTTATATATATTTTCTTCTGAAAAGGGTAAATAAATAAATTGACAAAAGTAAAAATTAAGAAATGTTTGTACAAATTTTATCTTGTCGGAGAATATTCGTTCTGTCGGGGAATATTCGATTCGTACGACGGCGCTGAAATAACCAAATATTGGTGGATCCCCACAACGAATTATTGTCGGATATAGAAAACGACATACCTAACATTTTTAAATAAATATAGTCAACGATATTATCACTTTTAGCTGTTAAAATAATCGGTGGTAAAAAAATAGTAACATACGGTATTACACAGTAGCACACGGTATTACACAGTAGCACACGGTATTGCACAGTATTTTATATTATTGAACTGATAAAGTAACTATTGTACTATATTAACTTTATTGAACAAATAATTGTCACAAGCATACTAATTTATATTATTGACCTGATAATGGTCGCAGTAGTATATGCACAGTAATTCACATTATTGAATCAATAATTGTCATTACACAGTAACGTGCTATTTTTATTTTTTTTTTCATCATTATTGTTATCTTTTTTATGATGTTAATTAAACTGTTGTATTATATTATTAGTTAATTTCTCTACTTATCTAACTCAGAAAGCCAACTACACTGCATTTATAACAATTAGTCATAATAATGAATAATTGTGAATTATTGTTGAATAATTGAATTGATAAAGTTATTTATTTTTATTATAATAAATTATATAAAGTTATTTGTTTTTATATATAAAGTTAATTGATTTATATAAAGTTAGTTGTTTTATATATAAAGTAAATTGAATGATATAGATTAAAGATGATCTTTAAATGAATGATTTAGATTAAGAAAATCTTAAAAGATGAAATGAGTGGTATAGATTAAATATTATCTTGAAATATACGGTTTAGATTAAATTAGGAAATCTTGGTTTATGATAAGATTTTTGGCTATAAATAGAGGCCTTAACTTAAGAATTTTTCATAAAAACTTCCTTGCTTATTCTTTCTTTCACTCTCCAAATATTTCTTTGTATAAGTTCTCTTTGAGTGTGCTAAAGTCATCTTGAGTGTAGCGACCCCGAAATTCGACCCACTTTATTACCTTAATTTTTATATTTATTAAACGTTATTTCCTTAACGTTCGAATTTCGGTTCATTAATAATCTTTAATTACCTTATTTAAACCCTTAATTGATCCATTATCTGATTTTAAAATCATCAATTTCCCAATTTTTCGGTATAATTTTTTTTCTCTCAATCGTTGTATTAAAATATTTGAATATATAAAATCCTTATATCTCGATCTTAGTCCCTGGATCGCAACCTTCATTTTTTCTTTTCTTTCTGTTATAAATATCGTAAAGCTCAACATTTAAAATTTAATATTGTATATATATCCATACAACATCTTTCGTTTCATAAATCATAATCAAATATATAAAAGTCTCTATCATAATATTCATATAGAACAATTTCAGTTCATAGTTTAACTATATACATCATATTCAGATCCAACTTATGTGTACATATAGCATATCAAAGCAACTTAGCAAATTTGTGCACATTGATTTATAATATTAAAATATAATAACAGTCACAACCTTCCTTGGTAAACCGTTTCTATATAATCTGAAATTCTTGAAATTTGTTTCTTTACCTGCAAAAGTTTATATTAAGCAAGTAATGAGCACAACTGCTCAGCAAGTTCAACAGTTTATGCTTCACGTAGCACATACCTTAACATGCTCAGTGTGTGTCATACATCATGTGCTTGTGTTTCTATTATAGCAGTATATCCCACGTCAGTGCACAAAATACACATAGTTGTCATGTTATCCACAGAACACATAACACATAATTTATATGCGTTTAAACAAGTATTTACATATCATAACAGGCAACAATTAACATTAAAAGACTGACGAACTTGCCTGGCGTCCAGTTATTTAAATTGATAGCTCAAACCCTTAACTCGATCAACCTATGATCATAAAATAATCAAATAATAATTATTTATCTCTTTATAATATTAATTTACTTAATTAATATCATCTCTGGGCCAATTATTACATAATATGGTTAATTATATTAACCTCGTCCCTTAATACATTAATTTAACTTAATATCAAATACATTCACTACGGACAACCCGGCTTATCGGATAAATTTTAGCTTATTCGGTTGTCCAAATTTTTATTTATTCACTTTCTAACATTTAAACTTAATGGATTAATATTTAAATATTAATCCCCAATATTTAATATTTTTACAAAAATATTAAATTTAATGCTCAAATATCATTTCCATATTTTTAGTATTTTTCTATAATTTTAAAACAATTTTTAAATATTTATTTAATTAAAAAATGATTTTGGGGGCATTTTGGTAATTTACGTGCCCTAGGGGACACACTGGTCATTTTTCGAAAAGTTCAGGGGCATTCCGGTCATTTTACAAAGTTAGAGACACGTTCGGTATAACCTGAAAAGGCCAGGGGCACGCCGGTCATTTCACCACGTGACCGACCGCGCAATGCGCGGCCCCTTCTTCTGCCGACGCGTCGTTTTCCCCTGCCGGTTCTTGGCTTCCGCGCATGGCGCGGCTTCCCTTCAGACCGCACCTAAAACGACGCCGTTTTACTCGGCGTCCGGAAAAAAAATGGCTGCCGCGCATTATTTTTTTTCTTCTTCTTTTTCTTCTTCCTAGCGACAGTAGCCAACTTAGCCAATTTTTCAGCATTTTGATCAAATTTTTCTCAACATAATTACACCAAAAATCATAAAACTCATAAATAGACATCCATAAATTATTTAGAATCATTATTCTAATTATCTCCTATTTTTCCATAAACTTTATTTAACAGCATAATACTAAAATAAATCATATTAATCAATATTTATACCTTCCAAAGCTTAAATTCTTCCTTTGATGGCTCCAAAACCTTCTCCTTTCTTGGTGGTTGTGACGCCCCCAAATCTGGGCCCACACAGCCCAAACTTGAGTCGTCAAAATACTACAACAAAATTATTACAACAAAGCACAACGTACAACAATACAGTGTATAATAATACACAACTAAGTCTTCACTATTATTGCCACACTATTTTACAAAACGTGAAGACTATGATAACTATTCCTCGAACCCTCACTCCATTCCCCGGCTAGACCCTGTTATGTTTTCATCTCCTGTTGAAAAACAATGGAACAAAAGAAAGGGTGAGCTCAAATAGCCCAGTAAAGAATATCATGACTAAGATAATGACGAATAAATTATCATTAGTCTTCAACAGTTGAGTTCTTGATAGAATACAATAGACTACAAGGTTTATATCAAAAACTGCAGTTAAATTCTTAAACAACGTTCAGATCAATAATAGCAGCGGAATGAGTAATCTATTAGAAGAATAATGCAGACTATAATGTCCACTCGGTTCTCTTTTTAGGAAAAACATCATCAACTTTTATCATCTGAAATATCATTAGTCAAGATAATACAAATTCACAGTTCCTGATCATAATCATGCAGATCAACAGTTCATCTTTGCACTACGGGCCAAAGACATTCAATATAACACCAACGGTCATGATTATACCAGATTCAGCCTTTGGTCATAATCATACCAAACAACAGTTCATCTTTGCACTACGGGCCAAAGAGAACATTCACCACGTGCCATAAAAGACACCGAACAGATGTATCGCCTTTAACCTATTATATCGCCTTTAACCTATCATCTGTTCAACAAATATATCACATCTGTGCCCCCGGCCACAGATATTCACAACAACTTAATTTTTTGGATGATTAGAATGATGTAAATGATGAACAGAAGAAATAGGATAACAATAAGTATCGGAAGTTTACTTTGTACAGATTCAAATAATGTCCAAATTGTCAACATGATGTGGAGTGAAATTCAAGATCCACAGTTCAGAATAACGGTTACAATTCAATAGAAAGGTTCACGTAAATAGGAAGGTTCAGTTGAAATAATGAAGTTCAACTATTATGGAACATATAATATTTTCAGGAATTATAGAAGCAATAGTTCCATAATAAATTTCGATTTAGGAGTATGAAAGAAAATAATATCCCTTACCGTAGCAGGTTTGATTAACAAAAGGTGAAGGAAATTAATACAAAGGGTTATTCACCAACAGGCGGCAATCCGCTCCGTAAGGTTATTCCCACAATTTAATAGAATTTGAGTACAAAGAGTTATTCACCAAACAGGCGGCAATCCGCTCCGTAAGGTTATTCTCAGAGATTAATAATGAATGAATACGAAAGGTTATTCACCAACAGGCGGCAATCCGCTCCGTAAGGTTATTCCCACAATTTAATACATGGAAATAAAAGGCACGTCTTATGAGTAAGGAAGAAACAATGTTATGATCGAGAATCAATTAATGATAATCCCTTACCATAGTACGTTTGAATAATGGAAGATGAAAAAGATGGTATCCCTTACCGTAACACGTGACTGGATATTGATTTAAATGAGGTTGATTAACTTGAACAGTACACGTATACTTATAGATCTTCACAAATACTCAAGATGACTTAAGCACACTTAGAGAGAACTTTCACAAGAAGTATTTAGAGAGAAAAAGAAAGAACAAGTAAGGAAGTTTATGAAAAATCCTTAAGTTAAGGCTTCTATTTATAGCCAAAAATCTCATCATTCATTTAATCTAAACCATTCATTTAAAGATCATCTTTTAATCTACACCATCCATTTCAAATATTATATTATCTTTAATCTACACCATTCATTTCATATCACCTAATAATCACCTAACTTTATATTATAAACAAATCAATTTAATTATTCAACAATAATTCACACTTTAATCTACACCATTCATTTCATATTACCTAATAATCACCTAACTTTATATTATAAACAAATCAATTCAATTATTCAACAATAATTCACACTTTAATCTACACCATTCATTTCATATCACCTAATAATCACCTAACTTTATATTATAAACAAATAACTTTATCAATTCAATTATTATGACTAATTGTTATAAATACAGTATAGTTAGCTCTTAGATATCAAGTCAATAAATTAATGAAATACAACTGTTTAAATAACATCATAATAGAGATAACAATAATGTAAAATAAAGCATACGTTACTGTGTAATGACAATTATTGATTCAATAATGTGAATTACTGTGCATATGTTACTGTGACAATTATTAGGTTCAATAATTTTAAAAACAGTGCAACAACAATTATTGACTCAATGATATAAAATACAGTGTAATGACAATTATTAAATCAATAATGCAAAATACTGTGTAACAACAATTATTGAATTGATAATATAAAATATTATGCAGTGACAATTATCGATGAAATGATGCGTAACAGTTACGGTGTCAATTATCAGACCAATAATATGAGACACTATGCAATACCGTGTGTTACTGTAGAGTACCGTGTGCTACAGAAAATACCATAAACTACCGTATGCTACTATTCTTTTATCACCGGTATTTTAACAGTTCCGTTGACTATTTTTATTTAAAAAGGTTACTTCTGTCGTTTTCTATATCCGACAAATATTCCGTTGTGGGGTCCACCAATAATTTATTATTTCGGCGCCGTCGTACGGCACGAATATTCCCCGACCAAACGAATATTCCCCGACAAAGCGAATATTGTCCGACAAAATAAAATTTGCACATAACATCCTTAACTTTCAATTTTGTTAATTTAACCACTTACTGTTTCAAAAAAAAATATATATGAAGAAAAATTAAATTTTGTATTTCATAAAATTCGGGGTCTTACAACCTCCCCTCCTTATGAAATTTCGTCCCCGAAATTGACGTACCTGACATATCGAAAAGGTAAGGATACTTAGATTTCATCTCAGATTCTAGCTCCCAGGTCATTTCCTCAGTATCTTGGTTCATCCATAAAACCTTAACTTGAGGTATAACCTTTGAGCGTAGGATCTGCTCCTTCTTATCCAGGATCTTAACAGGTACCTCCTCGTATGTTAAATCCTCTGCTATAACGTCTGGTTCTAACTCAATGACGTGGTTTGGGTCCTTCACATATTTACGTAACATAGATATGTGAAAAACGTTATGGATGCGAGACATACTTGGTGGTAGGGCTAGTCTGTAGGCTACGGTTCCTATTCGATCGAGGATTTCAAATGGGCCAATAAATCGAGGGTTGAGCTTTCCTCTCTTTCCGAATCTCGTAACCCCTTTCCATGGAGAAACACGTAAGAATACATGATCTCCGACGTTGAAACTTTCGTCTCTCCGATGAAGATCAGCATAACTCTTTTGTCGTTCTTGTGCGGTCTGTATTCGTTGTCGGATCATTTGGATCTTTTCGGTCGTCAAGCGTACCAACTCGGGTCCCAACAATTTTGCTTCTCCTACCTCATTCCAACATATTGGAGAGCGACACTTCCTTCCATACAATGCCTCGAATGGAGCCATGCCTATGCTTGCTTGGTAACTGTTGTTGTAAGAAAATTCCACCAACGGCAAGTACTTATCCCAACTTCCTTTGAAGTCTAATACACAAAGTCTCAAAAGATCTTCGAGGGTCTGGATCGTCCTTTCCGATTGTCCGTCCGTTTGAGGATGGTATGCAGAACTAAAACGTAGTTCAGTGCCCATAGCTTTTTGTAGACTGATCCAAAAGCGTGAAGTGAATCTAGGATCTCGATCAGAAACTATGGAAACTGGCATGCCATGCAATCTCACGATCTCATTTATGTACATACCGGCAAGACGTTCAAGTGAAAAGTTTTCTCGTATAGGCAAGAAATGAGCAGATTTGGTCAATCTATCTACGATCACCCAAATTGCATCTAAGCCTTGAGAAACTTTTGGAAGACCCGTCACGAAGTCCATATTGATGTGTTCCCACTTCCATTCGGGAACTTCAAGTGATTGTAATGGACCTTTAGGAACTTGATGCTCTGCCTTGACACGTTGACAAGTTAGGCACCTTGAGATAAACTCCGCAATCTCTCTTTTCATATTGTTCCACCAAAATGTATGTCGAAGATCTCGATACATCTTGGTACCTCCTGGGTGGATTGCAAACGGCGTGTTGTGTGCCTCCATCATGATTTTATGCTTTAATTCAGGATCGTTAGGAACACAGAGTCGAGAGTTGACTCGAAGTATTCCTTTCTCGTCGATTCTTGCTTCGGAAATGGCACCTTCTTGTACTTTCTTTATCATGTTTATCAGTTCCGGATCGGTAGCTTGAGCAGCTTTAATTTTATCGATTAAAGTTGGTTCTACTCGCACGTGAGCAATCTTCGAGTGGGTCCCTGGTGTCTTTAGCTCTATCTCCATCTTTTGCAAGTCGTACAAAATACACTTTTGTGTTGTCAGCAGTGCACTTGTACTTGCATAAGATTTTCTGCTCAAAGCGTCAGCTACAACGTTCGCCTTTCCCGGGTGATACTGAATTGTGTGGTCATAATCCTTCAACAGCTCAAGCCAACGTCATTGTCGCATGTTGAGTTCCTTCTAGGTGAAGAAATACTTGAAACTTTTATGATCCGTATAGATATCCACTTTTTCTCCGTACAAGTAGTGTCTCCAGATCTTCAACGCGAAAACGACTGCTGCCAACTCTAGATCATGAGTAGGATAATTTTTCTCATAATCTTTGAGTTGTCGAGAGGCGTAGGCTATAACCTTTCCATGTTGCATAAGGACACAGCCTAGACCTTTGCCAGAAGCATCGCTGTAGATAACAAATTCTCCTGATCCTGATGGTATGGTCAGAACAGGAGCTGAAACAAGTCTCCTCTTGAGTTCTTGGAAACTCTTCTCGCATTCCTCGCTCGATATAAGTTTTGTACTAGAACGAATGATACCAATATCTAATAATTAAACTTTTAACTCTTGGCATTCTATGGGAGCCATTCGGTATGGGGCTTTGAAAATGGATTTGGTACCGAGTTCAAGATCAATACAAAAATCAATTTCACGGTTTGGGGGTAAGCCAGGAAGTTCTTCAGGAAAAACGTCAGGAAACTCATTAACAATGAGAATATCATTCAAGTTTGACGTATTTTTGTTCAAATCAGTGACATGAGCTAAAAAGGCTTGACATCCGTTTTTCAATAAACGAATGGTTTTATGGCTAGAAATAACAGTTATAGATTTCAATGGTTTAGTTGCTTGAATTTGCATGACAGGTTGATTAGGAATATGAAAACTAATAATCTTATGGAAAAAATCAATTTTAGCATGATGGGTAGTCAACCAATCAATTCCTAAAATCACATCAAATTCATGCATCTCCAAAGAAATAAGGTCAACAAGTAATGTAAGGTTGTTGATTTGAACTAGGCAAGATTTATAGATAGTAAATGTAATAGGTATTTCTCCCAATGAGGTTTCAACTGATAAGACAAGATTTAAGTTTTCAATAGTCAAATTTAAACGTTGAGTACATATAGGTGAGATAAAAGAGTGGGTAGAGTCAGTATCTAACATGACATAGACTTCACGAGAATTTAAGAATAGCTTACCGGTTATCATCTCATTCGGTTTCTTGACTGTTATCGTCAAATCGAATCCCGAATACTTCATTCGGATCTTCACGTATTTCAACCATATGAATACCACTGAATAATTCTCTAGCAAACTGTTTCTCGTGTTCATCAACTTCATCAGTAGTAAGGTACCAATGATTTCCATTAAAATAGTATTTTCGATAGACTGCAGTTTCCACGATAGTGACTAACTTAACCTGAATTCCTCTAAATTGTAACGCCCAAAAGTATAGAAACATCATTTTTAAATAATCTTGAAAATCATAGCTGGAACACCATAAATCCCAAAGACTAATATGAAAAGTCCATATATTCTGATCCTTTGTTATAGAGCATAACCAGGTGATATCACTCTCCCAATTAGTGAGTAAATTAAAGGCAATAATTTCCGCAAGTTCGTTACTTCCTTTAATTGCTTCTAAGAATGGATCTGGAACGACTGTAGCAGAGCTTTCACCTTCATCCTTACTGGATAGAACACGCATAATTTTTGCCTTAGGCAAATGATTCAACTCTGAGTTTGTAAGAAGATTATTCGTCGCCTCTTGTTTTGCAGCTACATTTGTTTCGGTAATTTCATAGTTAACCTCCTGATTTCCAGATGCCATAATTAACTGTGGTCACAAAATAAATGTTAGTTCAAATAAACTGACTCATCTCTTCATGTTCCTACATTCAAATCGATTCATTAGATAAAAAATAAATCTAATTTAGGTAGGACACACTAGTGATTGATTCTATTCGTCTCTCCCCTCCTAGTTCTAACCCCAGATCTCCATTAAAGACCATATCCCTAAGCTCTGATGCCAACTGTGACGCCCCCAAATCTGGGCCCACACAGCCCAAACTTGAGTCGTCAAAAGACTACAACAAAATTATTACAACAAAGCACAACGTACAACAATACAGTGTATAATAATACACAACTAAGTCTTCACTATTATTGCCACACTATTTTACAAAACGTGAAGACTATGATAACTATTCCTCGAACCCTCACTCCATTCCCCGGCTAGACCCTGTTATGTTTTCATCTCCTGTTGAAAAACAATGGAACAAAAGAAAGGGTGAGCTCAAATAGCCCAGTAAAGAATATCATGACTAAGATAATGACGAATAAATTATCATTAGTCTTCAACAGTTGAGTTCTTGATAGAATACAATAGACTACAAGGTTTATATCAAAAACTGCAGTTAAATTCTTAAACAACGTTCAGATCAATAATAGCAGCGGAATGAGTAATCTATTAGAAGAATAATGCAGACTATAATGTCCACTCGGTTCTCTTTTTAGGAAAAACATCATCAACTTTTATCATCTGAAATATCATTAGTCAAGATAATACAAATTCACAGTTCCTGATCATAATCATGCAGATCAACAGTTCATCTTTGCACTACGGGCCAAAGACATTCAATATAACACCAACGGTCATGATTATACCAGATTCAGCCTTTGGTCATAATCATACCAAACAACAGTTCATCTTTGCACTACGGGCCAAAGAGAACATTCACCACGTGCCATAAAAGACACCGAACAGATGTATCGCCTTTAACCTATTATATCGCCTTTAACCTATCATCTGTTCAACAAATATATCACATCTGTGCCCCCGGCCACAGATATTCACAACAACTTGATTTTTTGGATGATTAGAATGATGTAAATGATGAACAGAAGAAATAGGATAACAATAAGTATCGGAAGTTTACTTTGTACAGATTCAAATAATGTCCAAATTGTCAACATGATGTGGAGTGAAATTCAAGATCCACAGTTCAGAATAACGGTTACAATTCAATAGAAAGGTTCACGTAAATAGGAAGGTTCAGTTGAAATAATGAAGTTCAACTATTATGGAACATATAATATTTTCAGGAATTATAGAAGCAATAGTTCCATAATAAATTTCGATTTAGGAGTATGAAAGAAAATAATATCCCTTACCGTAGCAGGTTTGATTAACAAAAGGTGAAGGAAATTAATACAAAGGGTTATTCACCAACAGGCGGCAATCCGCTCCGTAAGGTTATTCCCACAATTTAATAGAATTTGAGTACAAAGAGTTATTCACCAAACAGGCGGCAATCCGCTCCGTAAGGTTATTCTCAGAGATTAATAATGAATGAATACGAAAGGTTATTCACCAACAGGCGGCAATCCGCTCCGTAAGGTTATTCCCACAATTTAATACATGGAAATAAAAGGCACGTCTTATGAGTAAGGAAGAAACAATGTTATGATCGAGAATCAATTAATGATAATCCCTTACCATAGTACGTTTGAATAATGGAAGATGAAAAAGATGGTATCCCTTACCGTAACACGTGACTGGATATTGATTTAAATGAGGTTGATTAACTTGAACAGTACACGTATACTTATAGATCTTCACAAATACTCAAGATGACTTAAGCACACTTAGAGAGAACTTTCACAAGAAGTATTTAGAGAGAAAAAGAAAGAACAAGTAAGGAAGTTTATGAAAAATCCTTAAGTTAAGGCTTCTATTTATAGCCAAAAATCTCATCATTCATTTAATCTAAACCATTCATTTAAAGATCATCTTTTAATCTACACCATCCATTTCAAATATTATATTATCTTTAATCTACACCATTCATTTCATATCACCTAATAATCACCTAACTTTATATTATAAACAAATCAATTTAATTATTCAACAATAATTCACACTTTAATCTACACCATTCATTTCATATCACCTAATAATCACCTAACTTTATATTATAAACAAATCAATTCAATTATTCAACAATAATTCACACTTTAATCTACACCATTCATTTCATATCACCTAATAATCACCTAACTTTATATTATAAACAAATAACTTTATCAATTCAATTATTATGACTAATTGTTATAAATACAGTATAGTTAGCTCTTAGATATCAAGTCAATAAATTAATGAAATACAACTGTTTAAATAACATCATAATAGAGATAACAATAATGTAAAATAAAGCATACGTTACTGTGTAATGACAATTATTGATTCAATAATGTGAATTACTGTGCATATGTTACTGTGACAATTATTAGGTTCAATAATTTTAAAAACAGTGCAACAACAATTATTGACTCAATGATATAAAATACAGTGTAATGACAATTATTAAATCAATAATGCAAAATACTGTGTAACAACAATTATTGAATTGATAATATAAAATATTATGCAGTGACAATTATCGATGAAATGATGCGTAACAGTTACGGTGTCAATTATCAGACCAATAATATGAGACACTATGCAATACCGTGTGTTACTGTAGAGTACCGTGTGCTACAGAAAATACCATAAACTACCGTATGCTACTATTCTTTTATCACCGGTATTTTAACAGTTCCGTTGACTATTTTTATTTAAAAAGGTTACTTCTGTCGTTTTCTATATCCGACAAATATTCCGTTGTGGGGTCCACCAATAATTTATTATTTCGGCGCCGTCGTACGGCACGAATATTCCCCGACCAAACGAATATTCCCCGACAAAGCGAATATTGTCCGACAAAATAAAATTTGCACATAACATCCTTAACTTTCAATTTTGTTAATTTAACCACTTACTGTTTCAAAAAAAAATATATATGAAGAAAAATTAAATTTTGTATTTCATAAAATTCGGGGTCTTACAGTGGTGATCTATTCCGGTGGTGGCATGGTGGCTACGGTGGTGGAGGATGGAGAAGAAAGAAAATGAAGAGAGTGTTTTGTGTTTATTACTTATTTGTTTGTTTGTTTTTCTTTTTTCTCTTTTTATTTCTTTTGTTTGCTATTTATACCTAAAGCTAACTTTGGCAAAAAATCCATTCCACCGACTCAAGCCTCTCTAGAAAGTTCCAAATTCGGATAATTACCAAATTTGCATGCAAAACAATTAGTTAAATACATTACGTAATTATTACGTGTAATAAATATTTTATATAATATATATAAAGTATTTATTTTAATTCACTAAAAATCATAACATGATTTATAAATAATATTAACACCTTTTTCGGTATTTTTCTTGACAAATTTTGTACACGCATAACGACATGCATGTACTTATATGAGGTAATTTATTCCTCCAAAATTCATAAAATAAATCATACGACATAGAAAAATTATTTTCATAATTTTTCACTCCGTTACTTGGACAACATGTTACACTTACATGTTCCCGTTTCTAAAATATTATCCTTCATAAAAGTCATAATAATTACATTATACATAAATATAATTTTTAATAACTTAAAACATTCATTTTTCTTATTTATTATTGTAATGACCGAGAAAATTACGAACCCAATTTTTTTTTTTATTATTTAATTATATCCATAATAAAATATGAGGTATGAAGTATGTGTGTATGTGTTAAGTTGTATGATGAAAGGTATTAAGTTAGTTAATTAAATTAATTAACTAAAGAAGGAAAAAGATTGCAAGAGAAGCTTATGTGATGAAATCACAAAGCTTGAATGTTGGCCTTGTATGGCAATTAAGAAGTTTTATAATGAACAAGTTAATTACTTGTATGAATAATGAGAAAGAAGAAGCAAGTGAATTATTAAAGATAACCCCAATGTGGGAATAATTGTTTGTGTATGGTTAACTATATTATAAACCCAATTTGATGATAGGGGTTAGCGAATGAATTAATTTAATCAAGTCCAATGTACTTGTATTAATATGTATTAGGGTTTCATTAAAACAAACCCAAGAATTTGCAATTAATAGTGTTATTTAATAAAGGAGTCCAATGGACTTATAAATAGCAAATCTAATTGGATTATAATTTAAATCCAAATGAGTTGTTAAACTAGGTCAATTAAGTTTACCTAGTAGCCCATGTAATTAATTTAATTACTAGTCCATGTAATTTATTAAACAAGCTCAATGCTTATTTTAATTAAAGGTAGCATAGTTATGTAAATGCTAGCCCAATGTGTGATATAAATTGAGCTCAAACAATTTAATTGAATGAGCCCAATAGAAGTTAATTCTAAGGTACAAAGTGGAGCCCAATAAGCTTGTATAGGTAAATATGTATACATATATTGGTGTATATATATATATATGAATACTTATATAATTATATAAGACTTAAAAATAAAGTCAAATTGGATAAATAATTGGTCAATCCCGAATTTTGGGGCCCACATGGATATAAAGCTAGCTTGTTGGTTGATTTTGGAGTGTAAAATGGTGCAAGTAACCCCCAACCACCCTAGTCAATCAAAGGGTCAATCAAAAAGTCCATCAAGTGGTCATTCTATGCATAGTAAGCAAGATTAAGCTCCTAATTGACTAGCATTGGTTGATTAGTAGATGTTAAGCAAGTCTAGGGAGGTTCTATAAATAGAATGCTCCATTCATTTGCTAGGTTTGTTAGTCATTTTGTAAGAACTCCAAGAGAGAATAGATAGAGCATTCTAGAGAAAATAGAGAAGGCTCTTGAGAGTTGGTTTTTCACCAAGGAGATTACTAGAAACTTATCAGGAGGAGTCATCAACAAAGTCTCTAGCCAAGAGTAGAAGAACATAAGGTTCAAAAGTGTTCTATCTCATCTTTATTTCATTTTTGTAGGCTATATATGTTTTATATGGTCAAAATATGTTTTTAACGGTCAAAATATGTTTTTAACCGATCAAAAGTGGTTTTGATGGTCTACAAGTCTTAAGCTATGATAAATTGGTAGATACATAGTTTGATATGCTTAAATAATGATTTGGTATGTGAGAAATGTATAAAAGTTGTAGAAATGTTCATAACACATTTTACCGGTAAAACCCTAACGATACATGTTGTGTTTGATGTTGTATTTTGAAATACACAAATCGGAAATTGGATTTTTATGGCTAGAAAGCTAGATCTAGGAGTTTTAAAGAAAAACCCTTTTGGAACCTTTCAAAAATATTGAATAACGAAGAAGTTATAGCTTTTACCAGAAAGGATGTCGTTTTTAAACCCTAGATGGTTCGATCCGTAATTTTCGTGTAAAACATTTTCAAAAAGACGATCCAACCATGGAATATTGTAAAACAAGAGGTTAGGAACACATCAACACTGATTTGGTGTCATTTGGATGTGTAGAGTTTATTTTATTCAAGTTCAAACCATTAAAACCAAGGATTTGTGATTTTAGTTTTTACTTTGTCCTTGCCGTTTTTAATACACTTCCGTTTGGAATTTGGATTTGTGATCTAAAGAGAAGTTGTAGAGGAGGAAATTCGGATGAGAATGGACTCAAGAATCACCCCAAAATGTTTTAAAATGAAGAAGTTATGGTTGTCGGAGTGATTGAAGGTTGAACAACCCATTTTAGGGTTTTGGCTTCTGTTTTGGACGCCACGGCATTCAGTTGAGCGCCGGGGCTTTCAAGGCCAGAAAGTTCAAGTTGTCGGGTCGGTCCGGGTCGGTCCGGGTCGGGTGTTATTGGAAAATTTAAGTATAACTAAGTGTAAAATGAAGCTATTTGTGTATTGAACCAATATATGGAATTTATTTGTAATTAATGGGTAGCAAAATGTTTAAAATAAAGATTAATGTTAACACCATTAAAAAGTTAACTATTGGTATTGTTTAAAGATTTTTATTAAAATATTATTAAATGATTAATAATATTAGTATATGATTAAAAAGTTATTAAATAATTAATAATGATAGTTAATGATTAAAATATTATTAAATGGTTAATAATATTAGTAAATGATTAAAATATTATTAAATGATGAATAATATTAATAAGTGATTAAAATATTATTAAATGGTTAATAATATTAATAAGTGATTAAAATATTATTAAATGGTTAATAATATTAATAAGTGATTAAAATATTATCAAATGGTGAATAATATTTGTAAATGATTAAAATATTATTAAATGGTTAATAATATTAGTATATAAATAAAATATTATTGAATAGTTAATAATATTAGATAATGAATAAAATATTATTAAATGGTTAATAATATTAGTATATGAATAATATATTATTGAATAGTTAATAATATTAGATAATGAATAAAATATTATTAAATGGTTAATAATATTAGTAAGTTAATAAAATATTATTAAATGATTAATAATATTAGTAAGTTAATAAAGGATTTAAATATTATTAAATGGTTAATAATATTAGTATACGAATAAAATATTATTAAATAGTTAATAATATTAGATTATGAGTAAAATATTATTAAATGGATAATAATATTAATAAGAGAAGAAAATAGTATTAAATGATATTATTTTGATTATAAAATATTATTGAATGGATAATAATATTTATAAGTTATTGAAGATATTATTTGATGAATAATATTATTTGAAGAGTAAGACATTATTAATAATGTTAATCTATGAGTGAAATATTATTAAATGATTAATAATATTAACTAAGGATAAAGATATTATTAAAGGATTAATAATATTATTGAGAGGATAAAATATTATTAAATGGTTAATAATATTTATAAATGATTAAGATATTATTTGATGATTAATATCATTGGGGATAGTGTAAAGCATTATTTAATTATTAATAATGTTAATAAGTGTTTGAGATAATAAAGAGGTTAAGAGAATTATCATATGGTTAATAATATTGAGGAGCTAAGTGATTTATTATTGAAATAATAAATAGTTAAAATATTATTATACGATTAATAATATTATATGTAGTAATTATATATTATCAAATGAGATAATATTATAAAGCAATGAAGTGATGGTTATGTGAGTTGAAGTATTATCAAGGGATTGATAATATTATTAAGAGTTTTAAGGTTATGATTAAGTGATAGATGATTTAAGACATATATGTTAAGGTTATTAATGTTAAATAAACCTATATGTGTTATGCTAATTGGAGGATTAATGTTATTGAATATTAGGTCACCCAAAGGAAGTATTTTTAAGTTGAATAGCAGTAGTCAGCGGAACAGGCAAGTTCTTCTTAACCCTAACTTATATTTATTGTTACAAGTTTCTTTCAACTTTATGTACATTGAGCTATTCAAATTATTGTTGAGCAAATTCTACACTCGTAGTTATTTGACAGAACTTAAAGTGAATTAATTATCTAAAATTATTCCACCTCATTATTGGTTATTGTATTCGCATATAGTGCCTTTGCAAATGTTATAGTTCAGAAATTTTTGAACTGTTTAAGAATGTCTAAGCTAATTGTTTCGGCTAGACAAATGCATGTTTAAATTCATCTAATTGAATATTATGAAAGCTTCTCCAAACCATTGGCTGGTGCGGATTCTTACAATAAGACTGAGAAATAACAACCCTAGTTAAAGGGGATTTTTATTTGTCGGGAAACCGAATGCGCGCAAGAAATCTAAATGTTATGCATATACATAGGACATGAGAGGACTGATCCCCTCGAGTGTCCCGTTATTTTTAACAAGGTGTCAGACATTGTATGTCTGTTCTACCTTAGTAGCAGTTCATGGTCCTTTGAGACCACTCAGCAGTAAAGAGTCAATCTATTCTTTTATTGAACATTGATTCTTGTTATCTTTCACAATTGCTATTGTTGAAACCTTGAAGTTATTTCCCTTCATCATGATATATCGTATAATTGTTGTTTATAAACTTGCTGAGCCATTTAGTTGCTCATTCTTGCTATATCATGACTATATTTCAGCCATTCCCGAAAGCTCTAAATCGGACAAAGGCAAGGGGAAAACGAATGTTTAGTTTTAGTAATTGTATGCTAGTTTATATTACTGTTATGTAATTACTGTTGTAAATCTTTTGTATTTTCCTTAAGATATGTAATGTTAAGATTAAGGTAGGGACGTGTAGCCTTTTGATTAAGGAACCTTTTGTATTATTCCGCGAAGTTTGAATACAATTTATGTATTTCATAATTGTTAAGTATTGTACAGTGAGAACCAAACCCGAGGTTAAAGAACCCGGATTTGGGGTCGTCACAATTATTCAATTTCTTTAATATTTACAATAATTTCTTTATATATATAAATTATATATAACTTAATATTATATAATTTATATATTTGCATTCTCCTTTCCTAAATAATTTCTTAATTTCCGTATTCCATTTAATCACCTTATATAAATTACATAATTATTCTGATATAATTTATATAATTATTATTTTGTTCATACCTTATTTTAATTTCCTTATATAAATTATATAATTTATTATTATATAATTTATATAATTACCTTTCCTTCTCAATTAATTTCTAAACTTCTTCCAAAATTCTTGATAAAATCTAAAATTCAATAATTTCAATTTTACTTAATTTTCTCATTAACTTTTATCTTACTTTGGATTAATTTAATTATTAATCCCTTAATTCTCATAATTAATGAAATTTATAATTATCACAATTAAACATTCACATATATAAATATACATATTTAAATCTTACTTCTCACATTACCATATAATCTCCTTTAAATCTAAATTTATGCATTTCCATAATAATTTTATTGCCTTTACAAGAAATTTCTCTTATTCTTCATAAATTGTTTTTAAACAATTTATTTACTTTCAAATTATTTTAAATTAACACAATTCGTCATGATCTCTGTACATATTTAATTTACTAATTAAATCTTATCACATACCTTAAATCACATAACATAATAATTAATTTAAACAACCTTGATAATTGTGTCAATTAAATTCTTATTTAATCTTATTAAATAATTCCGAAAATTCGGATCCTCACATTCTTCCCTCCTTAACAGGATCCCGTCCTCGGAATCATAACTGTCGTAATAATCATACTTATATTATTCATAGCACCTTGCAATGCCTTTATCTGGATAAATAATAACTTTATTCAAAATAATCATGTTTTACCTTGTTAATTTCCATAATTCACATGGATCATCCCATAATGGTCATAATTGTCAGAATATTAAATTCTTAACTAAATTCACAATTTCTTTATAGTATTATATTTCACAATTCTCTAAAAAATTTATTGATAACACCTTAGCTCGTCTCTTGATACGCTTATCAAAATAACTTCTCATTCTCTAAACAATTTCCTTTTTTTAATCATACTTACCCTTACTCAATCAACTTATTTCATCATTCTTTTCTTAATTCATATAAATCTTCTTCACATTTCATAAATCATTCTTTAATACTTCTATCATTCAACACTAGGTTTTAAACACTAACATTTACTTAATTCATCATAATCCTTATTTAAAATTATTTCAAAAATCCTGGGTGTCACATTGAGTATTTGTGAAAATCTGTAAGTGTACAAGTACTGACCAAGTAAGTCTTTTTATAAAAGTTATATAAGTAATCACTCACATCACACGGTGTTTATAAATATTCCTTTAGAAGACTCTTCCTTTAGAAGATTCATTTTAAAAAACTCCATTTGGAAGATTTATTTTAAAATATTATCTTCTTTAAAAACTATATTGAAGTTATTCTACTTTATTCTATTAAATCACTTTTGATGATTTTCATACGAATTTGTATACACCATGAAATTATATATAGTAGTTACTCATTAAATTATAAAAATATAGGTTGATCAACTTCATAACCAGTCACGTGTTAAAGTAAGGGATACCATCTTTTTCATCTTCCATTATTCAAACTGTGACACCCCCAAATCTGGGCCCACACAGCCCAACTTGAGTCGTCAAAATACTACAACAAAATTATTACAACAAAGCACAACGTACAACAATACAGTGTATAATAATACACAACTAAGTCTTCACTATTATTGCCACACTATTTTACAAAACGTGAAGACTATGATAACTATTCCTCGGACCCTCACTCCATTCCCCGGCTAGACCCTGTTATGTTTTCATCTCCTGTTGAAAAACAATGGAACAAAAGAAAGGGTGAGCTCAAATAGCCCAGTAAAGAATATCATGACTAAGATAATGACGAATAAATTATCATTAGTCTTCAACAGTTGAGTTCTTGATAGAATACAATAGACTACAAGGTTTATATCAAAAACTGCAGTTAAATTCTTAAACAACGTTCAGATCAATAATAGCAGCGGAATGAGTAATCTATTAGAAGAATAATGCAGACTATAATGTCCACTCGGTTCTCTTTTTAGGAAAAACATCGTCAACTTTTATCATCTGAAATATCATTAGTCAAGATAATACAAATTCACAGTTCCTGATCATAATCATGCACATCAACAGTTCATCTTTGTACTACGGGCCAAAGATATTCAATATAGCACCAACGGTCATGATTATACCAGATTCAGCCTTTGGTCATAATCATACCAAACAACAGTTCATCTTTGCACTACGGGCCAAAGAGAACATTCACCACGAGCCATAAAAGACACCGAACAGATGTATCGCCTTTAACCTATTATATCGCCTTTAACCTATCATCTGTTCAACAAATATATCACATCTGTGCCCCCGGCCACAGATATTCACAACAGCTTGATTTTTGGATGATTAGAATGATATAAATGATGAACAAAAGAAATAGGATAACAATAAGTATCGGAAGTTTACTTTGTACAGATTCAAATAATGTCCAAATTGTCAACATGATGTGGAGTGAAATTCAAAAATGATATTCAAGATCCACAGTTCAGAATAACGGTTACAATTCAATAGAAAGGTTCACGTAAATAGGAAGGTTCAGTTGAAATAATGAAGTTCAACTATTATGGAACATATAATATTTTCAGGAATTATAGAAGCAATAGTTCCATAATAAATTTCGATTTAGGAGTATGAAAGAAAATAATATCCCTTACCGTAGCAGGTTTGATTAACAAAAGGTGAAGGAAATTAATACAAAGGGTTATTCACCAACAGGCGGCAATCCGCTCCGTAAGGTTATTCCCACAATTTAATAGAATTTGAGTACAAAGAGTTATTCACCAAACAGGCGGCAATCCGCTCCGTAAGGTTATTCTCAGAGATTAATAATGAATGAATACGAAAGGTTATTCACCAACAGGCGGCAATCCGCTCCGTAAGGTTATTCCCACAATTTAATAGCATTTGAGTACAAAGAGTTATTCACCAAACAGGCGGCAATTCGCTCCGTAAGGTTATTCTCAGAGATTAATAATGAATGAATACGAAAGATTATTCACCAACAGGCGGCAATCCGCTCCGTAAGGTTATTCCCACAATTTAATACATGGAGATAAAAGGCACGTCTTATGAGTAAGGAAGAAACAATATTATTATCGAGAATCAAATAATGATAATCCCTTACCATAGTATGTTTGAATAATGGAAGATGAAAAAGATGGTATCCCTTACCGTAACACGTGACTGGATATTGATTTAAATGAGGTTGATTAACTTGAACAGTACACGTATACTTATAGATCTTCACAAATACTCAAGATGACTTAAGCACACTTAGAGAGAACTTTCACAAGAAGTATTTAGAGAGAGAAAGAAAGAACAAGTAAGGAAGTTTATGAAAAATCCTTAAGTTAAGGCTTCTATTTATAGCCAAAAATCTTATCATTCATTTAATCTAAACCATTCATTTAAAGATCATCTTTTAATCTACACCATCCATTTCAAATATTATATTATCTTTAATCTACACCATTCATTTCATATCACCTAATAATCACCTAACTTTATATTATAAACAAATCAATTTAATTATTCAACAATAATTCACACTTTAATCTACACCATTCATTTCATATCACCTAATAATCACCTAACTTTATATTATAAACAAATCAATTCAATTATTCAACAATAATTCACACTTTAATCTACACCATTCATTTCATATCACCTAATAATCACCTAACTTTATATTATAAACAAATCAATTCAATTATTCAACAATAATTCACACTTTAATCTACACCATTCATTTCATATCACCTAATAATCACCTAACTTTATATTATAAACAAATAACTTTATCAATTCAATTATTATGACTAATTGTTATAAATACAGTATAGTTAGCTCTTAGATATCAAGTCAATAAATTAATGAAATACAACTGTTTAAATAACATCATAATAGAGATAACAATAATGTAAAATAAAGCATACGTTACTGTGTAATGACAATTATTGATTCAATAATGTGAATTACTGTGCATATGTTACTGTGACAATTATTAGGTTCAATAATTTTAAAAACAGTGCAACAACAATTATTGACTCAATGATATAAAATACAGTGTAATGACAATTATTAAATCAATAATGCAAAATACTGTGTAACAACAATTATTGAATTGATAATATAAAATATTATGCAGTGACAATTATCGATGAAATGATGCGTAACAGTTACGGTGTCAATTATCAGACCAAAAATATGAGACACTATGCAATACCGTGTGTTACTGTAGAGTACCGAGTGCTACAGAAAACACCAATAACTACCGTATGCTACTATTCTTTTATCACCGGTATTTTAACAGTTCCGTTGACTATTTTTATTTAAAAAGGTTATTTCTGTCGTTTTCTATATCCGACAAATATTCCGTTGTGGGGTCCACCAATAATTTGTTATTTCGGCGCCGTCGGACCAAACGAATATTCCCCGACCAAACGAATATTGTCCGACAAAATAAAATTTGCACAAAACATCCTTAACTTTTAACTTTATCGATTTAACCACTTACTGTTTAAAAAAATATCTATATGAAGAAAAATTAAATTTTGTATTTCATAAAATTCGGGGTCTTACACAAACTTACTACGGTAAGAGATTATTATTCTTTGATTCTCGAAAATAATATCGTTTCTTCCTTACTCGTAAGACGTGTCATTTATTTCTATGTATTAATTTGTGGGAATAACCTGACTACGCGGACTTTCGCATGTTGGTGAATAACTTTTTTTATTCATTTGTGGGAATAACCTGACTACGCAGACTACCGCATGTTTGGTGAATAACCTTTCGTATTCATTCCTTATTAATTTGTGAGAATAGCCTGACTACGCGGACTACCGCATGTTTGGTGAATTACTCTTCATATTCATTTCTTATTTGTCTCTTGTTGGTAAAGTTTTCTGAAATGATTATATATTCTTTAATAGTTTACGCTTCATCTAATATCATTTTAATTGAGCCTTCCTATTTTTCTAAATCTTTCTATTGAACCTTAACCGTTATTCTGAATTGTGGATCTTGAATATCATTCTTGAATTTGAGTCTACATCATGTTGACAATTTGGACATTATTTGAATCTGCACAAAGAAAAATCATAAACTTTTGATATTTATTGATCATACTGTTTCTTCTGATTCATCATCTATATCACTATTGTTATTCTAATCATCAAGAACCATGTTGTTGTGAATATATGTGGCCTGGGGCACAGATGATTGGATAAAGACGATACAATTGTTGTGTCTTTTAGGGAACGTGGTGAATGTTCTCTTTGGCCGGGGGTAAAGAAGAACTGTTGTTTGGTATGATTATGACCAAAGGCTAAATACTGGTATAATCATGACCGTTGGTGATATATTGAATATCTTTGGCCCATAATGCAAAGATGAACTGTTGATTTGCATGATTATGACCAAGAACTGTGAATTTGTATCATCATGACCAGTGGTGTTTCAGATGATAAAAATTGATGATATTTTTCTTAAAAAGAGAAGCGAGTGGACATCATAGTCAATATTATTTTTTCTATTGGATTGCCCATTCCGCTGCTATCACTGATCTAAACTTTATTCAAGAATTTAACTGTAGTTCTTGATATAAAGCTTATTGTCTATTATATTCAATTAAGAACTCAACTGTTAAAGGCTAATGATAATTTATTGGTCATTATCTTAGTCATGATATTTTCTTACTGGGCTATTTGAGCTCATCCTTTCTTTTGTTCCATTATTTTTCAGAAAACGAGAGAATAGCTGGGTCTAGCAGGGGAATGAAGTGACGGTCCGAGAGATAGCTATTATAGTCTTCACATGTTGCATATAGTGTGACAATAATAGTGAAGACTTAGTTGTGTATTATTGAGTTATGTATTTTTGTTCTATGTACTGTTGTATTAGAAATAGTGTATTTTATGGCATCTCAAATTGGGCTATGTAGGCCTAGATTTGGGGGCGTCACACGAAGTTTTAAGGATTTTCTAGCAAAACTAGTAAAAGTGTTAAATGTTTTCAAGCACAGTTTTTCTAATGAACATTTCGGTCCTTCAAAGAAGTCATTTGAGCTAAGTCTTATTTTTGTAAAATACTTTGTTGTATGGTATATCTCATGTCCAAATTTGAGCCTATTTCGATAAAAGATGAAGAAGTTATAAATTTTCAAAGGTGGCTAGAAAATAAAAAAAATCAGAATTTTTGGAGTGCATGGTAGTGCCCCAGTGCTGAGTGTAGAGCCCCGACGTTGAGCTCTCTGTCTTGTTGTAACGCCCCCAAAATCCCCGCGCTTTCCACGCGGCGGACCTTGTGCGTTAACTTCGTACATCTATCGACTTAACCAATGATCCCATAATCATATTGGTTGAATTAGTCTTATTTTAGACTATACATTAAAAATTTCTCTTAACTTTGTCCCTGGATCTTAACTTAATCTCAGTCTCATAAGTATACAAGTATCAACTTGTATTTCATCCGTATAAATGGATAAAACCATATATAACAGTTTAATTTTAACCTTAGGATTTAAATATTCTATATACGTCCACTTGTAACGGTCTCATTCGTACTACAAGTATCAATATACAAAGATATCTCTTCATATCAATAATCCTATTTATATGGTATTCAGAATAGTAATAACGAGTTATACCTGGGTCCGAGGAACCTTAACGATGGATTTGACCAGTCAACATCGCTTAGTTCTGTCTCAGATGTACAGCACTCACAAGTTATTTACCGATCCTCATCCAGATAAATAGATCATTATCAACATTGTTTTAATATTTAACAATTCTACATTATATCAAATTTAAAGACATAACAACATTCTGATGATAATAATTTATATCATTCATTCAATATTCGGTTACATGTTTGTTTGTTCGTATTACAACAGTCATTATGACTTATACAAATACAAGTAATAAACATGAAAACCTAATCTACGCTTCATCTTTACGTTCAAGATCTTCTTAACGTTCATCTTTAATCTGCAAATAAGGTTTTATTCGCAAGAATGAGCACGACGGCTCAGCAAGTCTAACATATTATCACATACACAGTTTATGCTTTCATATAAACTTTAACATGCTTTGACTGAACATACATCTCAGTTAATAATCATATTAATTTATGCTTTAACAATAAACATATTTTATACATACTCATATGCATCATCAAATATCAATTAACATTTAACAGTTAATCAATAACTAACACTTAATCATTTAATCACATAAGATCTTCATTCATGTACTTTCACATATAAACTATCACATAATAACATGAACAATCTTAGAACGTACTAATAACACATAAAAGTTTAGAACTTGCCTCAAATTGAAACTAGGGTTTTCCGGCGGAGCGTTAAACCCTACACAGTCATTTAGTGCATAAGCGGTTAGATTCATCGTATTATATAACTTCATAAGTCTTATATTAACTTATTTAAACTCTTTCAATAGGTGGAATTATTAGGAAAATTGGCTAACTCAAAAACTCATTTTTAAGCCAAAATTTCGGATTTGGGCAGATTGTTGGACTGCCAGACCCCGGCTCAGTTAAACGGCCATAACTTCTTCGTTTTAAAACATTTTTTAGTCGTTCAAAATTCCACGCGTTCGTAACTTCCGTCTCTACAACTTTCATTCAGAAAAAAGTTCGAGATTCCTGACAGATTTGTACAGATTTCGGCCTAAAGGGGACTACTCTAAAACTGATTCATATTTCTGACCTCTTTTATAGTAACGGCCATAACTTTGTCATACGAAAATATTTTTGAGTGATTCTTGAGTCTAAATTGCTTAGAATTTCATGATCTACAACTTTCATTTAGGTTTCTAAGGCAGATTAAGACTTTAAATTTTCGGAAATTTGCAAAAATATTCTGCGACGATATTAAACTTAACTTTCTTTGATCCGATTGCTAAAACATGATACCTCAAGCATTAATTTGCTAAGATAACATGTTCTAACACTCCGTATCACTTCATAACATAAAAATAACAAAATTATAAACCTACTTATATGGAAATTTATGACTTTTTCTCAAGAACACGAAGAACGAATCGAAGAACGATAAGAAAAATCGAACATCGTAACGGCTTGTGTTTTGAGCTTTTTAACTAAATACTTGAAATGAAATGGACAGTATAACTACTTATAATTTATATTTCACTACTCTAGACATAAAATAAATCGAGCATTATAGCTATTCACATATACTCTACGAATTGAAAAATTACATAATAACAACTAGAGATTACCTCTTGGAGTGCAAGCTTTGACAACAATTTGTGCAAGGCTTCAATACTCATCAACAAGATTAATCTATCAATATATCTCTCTAGCTTTGTTGCTCTAATTTACTTGGTGAATTGGTAAGGATTATGAAGAGTGAAGACTCCTATTTATAGGATTTTCCAAGTTAGGGTAAAATGGTAAAAATGACAATCAAGCTTTGGCTCCAAGTTTGGCTTGGCTTTAACTTTGGCTCCAAGTTTGGCTTATACTTTGGCTCCAAGTTTGGCTTGGCTCCCACTTTGGCTCCAAGTTTGGTTTATACTTTGGCTCCAAGTTTGGCTTGGCTCCAACTTTGGCTTCAAGTTTGGTTTATTCTTTGGCTCCAAGTTTTGGCTTGACTTTGGCTTGGCTTAGGCTTTAACTTTATCTACTAACTAGAGTTAACAACTAACTCAACATTAGTTAATTCTCTACTAACTTGTATACTTGACTTTTACTATTCACAGTTGACTTTTTCGTATTTATACCGTATAATTTTCGTATTATTCTCGTATTATTTTCGTATTCTATCCGTATAATTTTCGTATTATACGTGTATTTGTGAATAGTGATTAGGGTTAGGTTATAACCCTTAGGGTTTCTAGGTTTAGGGTTTAGGTTTTAACCTTTTCTAAGTTTAACCAAACCCTAGTTTAGGTTTTCCAAACCCTAGAATTAGGTTTTTAGGTTTTAACCTTTAAATAACTTTTCGATTTTAATAAGTGTTAAGGTTAATTACTTGAACCGAAACACAAAATCCTTCACATAGATAAACTACATAACACATTTAAAGGTTAATACAAGCTTTATAAATCACATAACACATAGTTTAGGTTAAAAGTTTAACCTCTAATCGTAAACGAATCGTAGTTTCGAGTCGTTTTTAATCTTTAATATAGCTCAATGAATTGTTGAGCAATCGTTTTTAGGCTTTTAAATTAACAACCTTTATCATATTTTGACAGATCACTTTTAAAATATTTGGGATATTACATTCAACCCAACTTACAAGAATTTCGTCCTCGAAATTAACTTACAATTCACTTTACTCATTTAATATCATATTTATAAGTGCTATAAATATTCAGGATATTACATTCTCTCCTTCTTATCAGAATTTCGTCCTCGAAATTAACTTTACAATTACTTTAGTCATTTAATATCATATTTATAAGTGCTATAAATATTCAGGATATTACATTCTCTCATTCTTATCAGAATTTCGTCCTCGAAATTATAATATAATCATCTCCAATTTACTCTTCAATATGAATTTTCTAAATTCATCTTTTACTCATATTAAACTTCCAATACTTTGATTAGGTCTGAACAATGTTCACTTATCTCTACACATTTTCTTTTATCAAACTTGACGTTCAGTCTCACTCTTCCTTTATTTAGGATTCTTCGAACTTATATTGCTGTCAATCAAGACCTTGACCTTTTTTTAAATACTATGGATGCTAGATGACCCACAAGTTTAACAATCACTTGGATTGACAAACACTATTCTTGTGTAGCAATCAAATAAGATTGAGAACACTCATGACAGTACATTAGGTGATCAGCCTGTCGTACCATATTATCTCTTAAAGACGCGGTATGTTGCATCAACCGGAATCATATGTCCGTTTACTTATCATAACCAGAAATGTCTAGCCAAAACAATTGGCATTGACTCATATTTAAACCATTCAAACTTTTGAAAAGCAATTTTATGACTGTATACCGCACCTTGCAATGTGCGTTGATAACTCATCATGTATCATCTTCACACCAGGTTAAATGGGGTGTTGATGAATAAATCATTTCTATCCTTCACATTAAATCCGCCTAGCCAAAACAATTAGCATAGACATAAGAATAACATAGCCAAAAATTTTCCATTTTTGAAAATCAATTTTATGATTTTTATCACACCCACATCCCTATAACTGTGCATTGATGATCTTCGATCATAACCACAACATTTGACCATGTGTTCATGATAAAATTCATTAAATTTAACTCTATCTAGCTTGAAAAATTAGCATAGATGTAGTTAACAAAATTTTTCAGTTCAACTAGTGAACAATTCTTTTCAAAGGCACTCAAGTGCGAATATAACCATAAAGATCTAGCATAGCTAGAAGATTTTTGAAATACCCTCAATCCTCTATCTTTTCCATTATTCTCTAACCATAACACAAGTTTTGCAAATATATAGTAATATAGTAAACTGGTTGGTTGTTTTAACCACAAGAACAAATATATCAGTTCCCCTTCTTATCAACACGGGATTGAAAATGTCTCAGTTCATATCAGTCTGTTCCAATATTCTTACCGAAATGACATTCGTAGCCGTATCTCATAGTCGGTTCGACTGACATATCATAGCCCCCGCCCATACAAGGGTTCGTTCACTCAGTAACTAACATACAAATATCTTTTAAAACCATTAGTTTTGACGTAACAACTAATAACTAATCAATATACATATGAGTGAAGAATTAACTTCTCAGAATATATACAAAGAAGAGTTGACACAAGATTTTAATTTACTTATCAATATAGCAAACTGAGTTATTCCTCCACCCAAGAACTAATGAATCAGTTCCCCGTCTCATCAACACTATCCTCAAATGATATCATTCAGTGTGTAACCCTCTTTGAGAACACTGACCATGAATCATTCATACCAACAGTGTAGTTAGATCGGTTCTCTGAAGCATATTAAACTCTTTCCCATACAAGAGAGTCGTTCTACTCAGTTTTACTAATATGAGTTTTCAATTGCAATCTCTAATCGTTTTCTATAACTATCTTATGAATTCCCTGAATTCATTCATGTATCATTTACAACTCATTATAAGCTTAATTCTTACAATCTCCAAATAAAGTATCTCCAAATGAATTTCTCATTAACGTATCTCTATGAGTTTACTCATCTCTTATCTTAGGTATAATTACACAACATACCAAACATACCATTTCATTTTTATGAAACAGTTTCACACAAAAACCAATAAGATTATTTTATCTTATTGCTTGCTTTGAGAACTCTTTATGAGTCTATTTAACTTCAAATATTCTCGTAAAGAGTTTATCTTTATTCAATATATTACATTCACATAATAATTTTTATGTATTAAGATTTAATAAGATTTATGCGTATCTTTTAATTATATACGGACTCTTCACAAGTCCATTTCTTTTTTTTTTTTTTTTTTTAATCCATCAGATTATACTCCAAGGTACTTGTTACCTCGAAACTATAATCCACTGCCCTGATACCAACTGTAACGCCCCCAAAATCCCCGCGCTTTCCACGCGGCGGACCTTGTGCGTTAACTTCGTACATCTATCGACTTAACCAATGATCCCATAATCATATTGGTTGAATTAGTCTTATTTTAGACTATACATTAAAAATTTCTCTTAACTTTGTCCCTGGATCTTAACTTAATCTCAGTCTCATAAGTATACAAGTATCAACTTGTATTTCATCCGTATAAATGGATAAAACCATATATAACAGTTTAATTTTAACCTTAGGATTTAAATATTCTATATACGTCCACTTGTAACGGTCTCATTCGTACTACAAGTATCAATATACAAAGATATCTCTTCATATCAATAATCCTATTTATATGGTATTCAGAATAGTAATAACGAGTTATACCTGGGTCCGAGGAACCTTAACGATGGATTTGACCAGTCAACATCGCTTAGTTCTGTCTCAGATGTACAGCACTCACAAGTTATTTACCGATCCTCATCCAGATAAATAGATCATTATCAACATTGTTTTAATATTTAACAATTCTACATTATATCAAATTTAAAGACATAACAACATTCTGATGATAATAATTTATATCATTCATTCAATATTCGGTTACATGTTTGTTTGTTCGTATTACAACAGTCATTATGACTTATACAAATACAAGTAATAAACATGAAAACCTAATCTACGCTTCATCTTTACGTTCAAGATCTTCTTAACGTTCATCTTTAATCTGCAAATAAGGTTTTATTCGCAAGAATGAGCACGACGGCTCAGCAAGTCTAACATATTATCACATACACAGTTTATGCTTTCATATAAACTTTAACATGCTTTGACTGAACATACATCTCAGTTAATAATCATATTAATTTATGCTTTAACAATAAACATATTTTATACATACTCATATGCATCATCAAATATCAATTAACATTTAACAGTTAATCAATAACTAACACTTAATCATTTAATCACATAAGATCTTCATTCATGTACTTTCACATATAAACTATCACATAATAACATGAACAATCTTAGAACGTACTAATAACACATAAAAGTTTAGAACTTGCCTCAAATTGAAACTAGGGTTTTCCGGCGGAGCGTTAAACCCTACACAGTCATTTAGTGCATAAGCGGTTAGATTCATCGTATTATATAACTTCATAAGTCTTATATTAACTTATTTAAACTCTTTCAATAGGTGGAATTATTAGGAAAATTGGCTAACTCAAAAACTCATTTTTAAGCCAAAATTTCGGATTTGGGCAGATTGTTGGACTGCCAGACCCCGGCTCAGTTAAACGGCCATAACTTCTTCGTTTTAAAACATTTTTTAGTCGTTCAAAATTCCACGCGTTCGTAACTTCCGTCTCTACAACTTTCATTCAGAAAAAAGTTCGAGATTCCTGACAGATTTGTACAGATTTCGGCCTAAAGGGGACTACTCTAAAACTGATTCATATTTCTGACCTCTTTTATAGTAACGGCCATAACTTTGTCATACGAAAATATTTTTGAGTGATTCTTGAGTCTAAATTGCTTAGAATTTCATGATCTACAACTTTCATTTAGGTTTCTAAGGCAGATTAAGACTTTAAATTTTCGGAAATTTGCAAAAATATTCTGCGACGATATTAAACTTAACTTTCTTTGATCCGATTGCTAAAACATGATACCTCAAGCATTAATTTGCTAAGATAACATGTTCTAACACTCCGTATCACTTCATAACATAAAAATAACAAAATTATAAACCTACTTATATGGAAATTTATGACTTTTTCTCAAGAACACGAAGAACGAATCGAAGAACGATAAGAAAAATCGAACATCGTAACGGCTTGTGTTTTGAGCTTTTTAACTAAATACTTGAAATGAAATGGACAGTATAACTACTTATAATTTATATTTCACTACTCTAGACATAAAATAAATCGAGCATTATAGCTATTCACATATACTCTACGAATTGAAAAATTACATAATAACAACTAGAGATTACCTCTTGGAGTGCAAGCTTTGACAACAATTTGTGCAAGGCTTCAATACTCATCAACAAGATTAATCTATCAATATATCTCTCTAGCTTTGTTGCTCTAATTTACTTGGTGAATTGGTAAGGATTATGAAGAGTGAAGACTCCTATTTATAGGATTTTCCAAGTTAGGGTAAAATGGTAAAAATGACAATCAAGCTTTGGCTCCAAGTTTGGCTTGGCTTTAACTTTGGCTCCAAGTTTGGCTTATACTTTGGCTCCAAGTTTGGCTTGGCTCCCACTTTGGCTCCAAGTTTGGTTTATACTTTGGCTCCAAGTTTGGCTTGGCTCCAACTTTGGCTTCAAGTTTGGTTTATTCTTTGGCTCCAAGTTTTGGCTTGACTTTGGCTTGGCTTAGGCTTTAACTTTATCTACTAACTAGAGTTAACAACTAACTCAACATTAGTTAATTCTCTACTAACTTGTATACTTGACTTTTACTATTCACAGTTGACTTTTTCGTATTTATACCGTATAATTTTCGTATTATTCTCGTATTATTTTCGTATTCTATCCGTATAATTTTCGTATTATACGTGTATTTGTGAATAGTGATTAGGGTTAGGTTATAACCCTTAGGGTTTCTAGGTTTAGGGTTTAGGTTTTAACCTTTTCTAAGTTTAACCAAACCCTAGTTTAGGTTTTCCAAACCCTAGAATTAGGTTTTTAGGTTTTAACCTTTAAATAACTTTTCGATTTTAATAAGTGTTAAGGTTAATTACTTGAACCGAAACACAAAATCCTTCACATAGATAAACTACATAACACATTTAAAGGTTAATACAAGCTTTATAAATCACATAACACATAGTTTAGGTTAAAAGTTTAACCTCTAATCGTAAACGAATCGTAGTTTCGAGTCGTTTTTAATCTTTAATATAGCTCAATGTATTGTTGAGCAATCGTTTTTAGGCTTTTAAATTAACAACCTTTATCATATTTTGACAGATCACTTTTAAAATATTTGGGATATTACACTTGTAATGCCCTTGAGCTAAAATGCAATTCATTTTCAGCGCCCCGACGTTAATCTGGAAGTTGAAAAAAAATATCTATTTTTTTTTATTAAGTGGTCCCAACTTGAGAACGTATAAATGATAGAATTTTTAGTAATGAAGATTTGTAGTGTTGAGAAGGATTTAACACATTTAAACAACATATGAAGTAATACCTCAGATTTAAAAAGCGAATCAAAGATGATTACTTAATAAACTAAAAAGAATATAAGTCTTAAATGAGAATAACAATGAGTATGGCTATAACTAATTGAAGATGAACATATAAACTGTGTAGGTCGTACTAGGAATGCGAATGATCAGTGTAAGCGTATAAGGTAATTTTTTTAGAACTTGTTGCTATGTGTTAAATTGTTGTTGTATGTGAACTATTTGCTCAATTATGTATGTGAATTTCTTGTGAACATGTTTAAAATGTGCCCCTTATGCAACTATGTGATTATAATTGTTAGTGTTCAGTTGATGATCTGAGATAACTGTTCTATATGAACTTATAACCTGAAAAATGTAAAGCATGAGTTGTACGGTGCATATATATAAAATGCAAAGCATGAGAAGTATAATGCATATATAAAATACAAAGCATAAAATGTGTTAACTGTTAAACTTACTGAGCCGTCGTGCTCACTCTTGCTTTAAAACTAAATATTTCAATTGAAGCTCGAAAAATCCGGAGATACCGATAGAGAAAATGATAAAGATATGGCTAATGAATAGGAGCGCTTTGAGTTTCAATTTTGTAATAAAACTTTGATTATATAAATGACTAAACATTGTTATTGTAACCTAGGTAGGTAGCTACATTTTGTATTGGTAAAAGTTAAAAAACTTGTAAGGTTAGTATAACTTGTAACTAAGCTAGACGAGTGTTGTTTCGACGAATTTGAATAAATGAGAGAAGAAGTGTATAGTCGAAAAGACTTAGAATTGATTATTGAGTTGTATCAACTCATAATTATTGTAATAGATTATGTCATGATATATATGTGATATGAGTTGCTCAAGATTTATGTGCAAATTGTTGCAGTGTGAGCTTGTGTATACTCACATTTATTATAATAGATTGAATTATATTAGATATGATTTAAAATGTATTAAGAAATTGTAAAGATTGCGATTATGAAATATTAGAATGTTTTAAAGTTTTAAATAATTGAGTTTTAGCAATAATATTATGTTACATGTTATGAAAAAGGTTGTACATTGACACACAAGATTGCCTATAACAAGTACATAGATTTTGGGGATGTTACAATATATTCAGCAGAGATATATATACTGAATCATGATATATCCCTGTGTTCTCTGATTGATATTTCTCTATCCCTATATCTTTATTTTGTTCACAATAATAATTTAAAATATTTTGACAATCACTTAGGGAACTAAAATTAAAATTGTAAATAGGCCACGAATTTCAAAAATTAAATTCATTTATTCACCCCCCTTTTAGATTAATTTTTACAAATTTAGACCTTAAAAAAATACTATTGGTAAATCTAGTATGGCTAACATTGTCTTTATGAGTTTGAGATAAAAGGAAGATAATTTAAAATTTTTGGGAGAAAGAAAAAAATAATAAAAGAAAGTATATTTCTTTTCTAGTGTTTGTAAGTTTTAGAATTTTTTTTTACCTTAAAATAGTAGTATACTAGTTTGCTCTTATAAGATTGCTTTTGATAAATTATTATAAAGATATTTTTAATACTTCAATATATTATTGAAGCTGTTGATCAATTTTCTTTCAAATTCTTTTCTTCACTTTAAAAGAAAATTTGCTTCAACTTTATGTCCTCATTTTTTTTTTCTATCCTCAAAAAGCTTGCAAACAAAAAATGAATGAAAAACTTAATTTTTTGCCAAATTATTTAGTTATTGAGTTTTTTAAAGAACAAAAAATAAATAAAATAGACGAAATACTTAATCATTTTATGTGTCAAAGTTTTGTGCCAAAAAATGACCAAAAATTAAATAACATATGCTTAATTTTTAATATTGTCTATCATACTAAATATGATAAAACTAATATAAAGATAAACTCAAAATCTAGATATAAAACTTAGTTTTTCTTTCTTTTTTCTTTATAATTTCAATTACATAAATTTTTATTATTAATTTTTTCTATTTTATTATAAATTAATTTTGCTATTTATTTTTTTTCTTCGAAACTCAGAAGCATGGTGTAAATCCGAAAACTTTATACTCTCCGAGTCCTCATTTCCTTTCTTCCCTTTTAAAAACTCACACAGCCGCAAGGAAATACTAGCAAAGCCGAAAGTAGAGAAAGAAGAAGAAAACGATGGCGTGGGTGGTGTTGGAAGCGGTGCTGCCGTTGGGGATCATAGCTGGTATGCTTTGCATTGCGGGGAATGCCCAATATTTCATACACAAAGCCGCCCATGGCCGGGTGGGTCCTTCTACCCTCTATCACTCTCTCTTCTTCCTTGTTCATTTACAGATCCGATCCTCTTTTTTTTTCTGGCTAATTCTCCCTCTCCATAATTCAACAGCCCAAACACATCGGTAACGATATGTGGGATGTCGCCATGGAAAGACGGGACAAGAAGCTCGTGGAGAACTTATCTCCTTCCTCTAATTGACTTCTCAGATTCTTTTTGGTAATTATGATTCTCTCTTCTTTGCACTTTTTTTTTGAAATTTTCTAATTTTAAAACAAATGATGCTATTAGTAATTATAACTTTCCATAGGGCACAGTCGAGGTTTTGGTAATTGCAATTTCCTTCTTTGAGTTACTGTGATCGTCAAACTAGGTAGCCTAAAATCCTAGATTTTGCCTCGTTGCATATTTGCACTTTTATTTGTTCTCTCCCTGTTGATTCTGTAACTTCGCCCTTACCCTTCTTCTTAACGTTCATCTGTTATCTTCGCATATGTGTTGGGGGAGTTATCATTAGATCAAATTGTTAACAATTTGTTTGTAACATGTCTTTGTTTAAGTTCTTGCAAAATTTATAGCAATGTTAATTCTTTATGAACTGAGAAATTATAATGTTTGTGTGAGGGTATGGAGTTGTGTTATAAAAATGCTCACTTGTTATTTATTTTCAAATTTCCAAATGTAGTGAGTTTGTAGGAACAATTTGGGGCAAGAAAGGAATAACTTGTGGTACTTTGATGAAGTTCCAAAGTGGTTATGGCACAGGTTTTCTCGTAAGGTTTCAGTGATTAAGAAAATATTGTAAGCATGAGGAACAACCGTTTGCAGGCAAAAAAAGTGCATATCAGTGACCATTTATTTTTGGACTAAAAGAGAGATTATGATATTTATAGTTTGGAAAAAAAAATCATTGTTATTATGCATCGAGCTGGTAATTATAGTTATGTGTTTATGATTCAGATTGGAGAGATGGAGAAAAGGTCAACTTGAGATGTCACTCTGGGAGGAGTTTCACTAATTCTAGGTTGCATCTTGGTGATTTAAGAATGGTTGACTATATGCTGTGAAAACTTAACTTGGATGAGTTGCTAGACAAATTTATTAGACTTCTTTTAACCTTGCATAGATCCTTGCTCAAGTATGTGCAAATAGGAGTGCTTAGTTCTCACTAATTGAGACATGTGGCACTCTAAAACCAGTCACGCATTTTGGTTATGTTGGTTTTGTTTATTTCTCTGTGAAAAAGAGAATTTAAATTCACTTTTCACAAGAAATAATCATTTGTCAAAGAAAGTTTAATGGATTGGGACATGAAAGTATGGAGCATTTTTTTGTAAGTATATATATCGTTCTTTATGAACATGTTAAGAAGTTATGTATCTTAAAAGGGTCTTGGAGGATAAAAATGAAGCAAAGTTTGAAGAAGGAGTTGTAACTATTAAGTTCTACTATTGAAACTCAATGAGTATGAGTGCGTTACAGTGAATAATATATGCTATATGTGCTCAATTGGATGAATTATTTTGTTTGATGCTTGCTACTTTTAGATTCAGTGTTGTTTTGTTGTCTTTCTTTCCTTAGAGGAAAAGTCTATTCGTTGGAGATTTGTTTTGCATATTCTCTTTGGAGTGTTAGAGGAGGAGTTGGAGTACGATGTGTCAATGGAGGATTTGTTGTTAATTCATTTTCGAGTGGTTGGAAGAAATAGGAATGTCTGAATCTGATAATACAATAGAAGTGTGCTTTCTTCTCAATTTTATGTGGAATGAGGAATGAGTGTAGTGCTAGACTGTTTAGCGCGAGCTACTCATATTTTTATTTCCTGAGAGATGGGATTTATTTTTTTGCCTCCCTTTTGCTTTTGCCACGGGACATATTTGGTAATCTTGTGACTGATTTGTGTAGAGATTGGATGGTTGCACTTTTCTAAATACTTTTTGTCTTGTTTTCCACTTGTCCAGTGTGAGGACTTCTTGTTCCTTTTCTTTTTCTTCTTTATCCTCTGTATAAATTAATAAAATTTCTTCATTTATATATAAAAAAAGAAAACTTCAAACTTAAGTGAGGTGTGTATTCCCTTTCCTGAGTTTCCTCCCTTTTTTCTTTTTCACTTCTTCTATGCATCTTCACTTTGCTTGATTAAAGATTGATTCTTCCGAGTTTAAAGAAGCACAACTCTCTTTTCTTCATTATTCCCTGTTCTTATGGTTCTTGTATTCTTTCTTCTCACTTGTCTTGGGCACCTCTATCCCTTATAAAGCCTTGAATCAAAGTATACTACTATTATCCCTTATGAAGCAGATTATGAAGGAGCTCCTATACATGATGAGTATGATGAAGATAAGGGGACTACAATAATTGATGATGTTCCAAATAATGAGTGGCAGGTTGCTATTATTGCTGAGGGACAACTTGTTTTAAACAAAGAAGGTAAGGTAAACAAAGTTCAGAGAATTAGGGAAACACAGTGGCCAAGGGGTGCATACCAGAAGCTTATGTCAAAAAAAACCATGCTCTGTAGCATTTGCAAACAATGATAAAACAACACTTCATTACTGTACTCCTATATATGAAGAGGCACAATATGAAGGGCATTATTTTTTTGATGAGAAGGTTGAATTCATTGAAAACATTCAACAAAGTACTGCACAACTAGAATCTGAAGAAGAATTATGGTATGATGAAGTCTCTATGTTTGATAATAGTCCTGAAGTAGAGCAAGGATTCATGAAGGAAAATGGATTATTAGAACTTCTTGAACAACAACCGAAAGTTTTCTTGGTAGGGGAGCTGTCAAGGCAGTCTCACATGTTGCAGCTCATACTAGAAAATGAAGAAAGAGACCCTAGCATTCCAGCTCCACAAGGTCCTAATCTTTATGGAGAAATTTTAGATAAAATGGGATGCAGTCAGGTTGTTGTTGCTCTTCCAAATCAATCCCAGAATGAATGATTTGCCTCTCTTGAACCTTGGAGAGATAGAATGAAAATGTCCATTCAAGACACTCAGAAAAAGTCAAAACATAAAATTTCTTTCCCTATGCCTATCCTGTATGTTGAAAAAGCCATTAGCCTATTGCTCCAACCCTATTATCATACTAAGGCCATTGATTACGGTTTTGGCAAGAAATTTTTAGTAATAGGTGTTGCATAGAAACTTCAAGGAAGAAAAGAAAAAAATTCTGCAGAATTGCAACTGTTGAATGTTCTGATTTCTAAGGAAGAAATAGGGCAAGAAGCAGCCAAAGTTCAAGGTAATCAAAGTCTTACGCAGACCAGATTCATTTTTAAAAGAAGCAAACATCAACTCTTAAGAACCATTGATGTTGAAGACTAGTTATCTATTATCAAAAGGGAGTGGAGTGCGAAGCCTAATCCTTGGAGGGGCAAAACATATTTTCACCTAAAAGATAACCTTGATAACCAGTACTCCTCTATGTAGGATCAACTTGAAATCAAGACCATCTATTTTGATCTTCAGGAGACTCCATTTCATTGGAATGCTATCAACAAAAGAAATGACCATGGTATGGCAACGCTTTAAATGTTCAGGAAGTTGCTTTAAGTAGTGTTGGTAATGAGAAGGTTCGGGTGCTTTTACTGTTGAATGCAATCTATCAATCTCATGGGTTAGAAACTGCTGCCCTGCTAGTTCATTTTTTGTTGAGAGATGACTTTCAATGGAAATTTCCAACTGTTGAAACCTTTGAGAAAGTCAAAAAGGCATCGATCAGTCTTCCTAACGAGGACCTACAACTTGAAACCAAGTCTTTTGCGATAAAAAACTGGTCATAGTTAGAGAAAAATTCTAGTTACTGAAATTGTGCAAGGAATTGAAATGACCAACAAAGAAAAAATGAGAAACAATGAAGAACTTAAATTGATCTGAAGTAAGAGTTCCAAGTTAACAAAGTTCGGAGTCAAAGTAGCTTGGGGAATCTCAAGTAAAAGCAGTTTTTCTTTGATAACAGGAGGCTACTATCAGCTGAAATTCAAGAAGGAAATTGTAAAACAAGCCTTTTCATTGAACATGTGGATAGGCCTTGCAATGACAAAGTTTCAATGAGCAAACTCCAAAGCTTCATCTTTGATCCGGGAGGAAAATGTTTGGTTTACACCTGTTCAGTTTTGGTACAAATTCATGAGGACATGAATGTTCTAACTTCTAAAGGAGGAGGGAATGTCAGGACAGAGATATATTTGGAAGGAAAGATAGTTTGTTTACTCTAGAATTAGCTAGTTAGTTGTATGCAAATGGGTGTGTGTAGGATAACAAAGTGGTGCAGGTTTGGAGATTTCACATTTTCAGCATTTTAGTTACTATATATACATGTACTGTGAAGCTTGGATTAATATGCAGATTATGAATTGAATTGAAAAACTGTTAAGATTTCTCTCTCTATCTCTCTCAGTCTATCTCTCTCTCACAAACTCAATAGGAATTATTGAGTTTTCTGCTCCTTCCTCAGTTCTCTCTGATTCTTCCTTATCTCTAGTTCTATCTCCAGATTTCTTCCCCTATTTCTGTTTGTCTTTGTTTCCCTCTATTTTCTGGTTAGGCTTCAGCTAGGGGCCTAACATTTTATTATATTGCAATTTAAATAGACTTTCCACGAGTCTTAGAATTTAGACTGTCTATGAAATGATCTATGCAACCATCACACTAGATGCTGCCGGTAAATCTGTGAAAACTAACTGCTAAGACACAATTGGGCCCTTTGGAATTATAAAAGGTTGAGGACAATTTGCGCTTTAAAACTCTTTCTATATTTGCTACAAGAAAAATTGGGAAAAAAATATTATTCGTGTGGAATTAAACATGAGAATTGTATGGAAATTTGCGGTGGTGTTTTTTAAGCCTATACTTTTTTTTTAGATAAAAGAATATTTTATTAGAGAAGCAATGGTGTAACTACAATGCAGATGGAGGACAAGAAGTCCACCCAAAAGAAATTCAAGAGGAAACATCTCAACAAATGAAAAAACCATCTCAACATTAATAGAGCTCACTTAGCCAATCCCTGTGTAAATCCGATAAAAAAAATTTCCTCAAAAAGCTGCCATGTAAAAAGCCAAAGAGATACATAGAAGGACAGTCTATCCCATAATTAATCTAACATCCGTTGACTGGCTACAAACAAACCTTGAATTCTCTCCGTCACAAGACCCTACAAAATGGCGAAACAAGCGCACATCCTGAAATGTTCTATCTTTCCCTCCTCCAAACCTTATGAAACTGCAGAGGAGGTCCTCCACATTAAGCTCAAAAATAGCCTGCAATACCCAAACAAAAAAACAGAGTCACCAAACATCAGACAATGAATAATGCGTTTGTCTTTCTTCAGGTTGAGCATTATCTCCTTATGTTTGATTTGGCTAAATAATCACGTGACAAACTATCTCATATATTATAATATCATATTCTTGTGCTGCAGGGGCGGAGCTAGGATTGTGTTTTCAGGGGGTGCCAAAACTATATATCAAAATTATATACATACATACACTGCAGTCCAAGTAAAGTCTCAAGTCTAAAGCCTTTTTTACTTGACTCAAGTCTAAAGTCTTTTTTACTTGAGTAAAGTCTAAAGCCTTTTTTACTTTTATGTTTTTATAGTGGGTGTCAAAGTCCAAATATATAGAACATGTACTTAATTATATATATATATATAACAGAGGATCTTAAAAACTCAGGGGGTGCCATGGCACCCCAAATAAGTGTGTAGTTCCGCCCCTATTGTGCTGCATCTTGGTTCTCAAATTGATACTCATCACGAATGATTCAATCTCCAAAACAATGAAAGTAACCTCCTTATCTTGCATGTATATTACTGTATCTTATATGAAGATGTCTCTCCTATAAAAAAAGGAGTATATGAAGACTTGTCAAAGACGATGTCTGTTGTATATGAAGGTATGTCATTTTGTTTATGGTTTCAAGGCCAATGCTTAACTATTGGTATTCGGTGATAAGCATGAGAAATTTGAAAAGATGGTGCTTCAAACAAGGGGAGCGAGACAGAAAGACTCTCTCTCTCTCTCTCTCTCTGACTCTAAGACTCTCTAAGAGAGAATCAGGGAGAGAGTATTAGAGAGAGAGAGAGAGAGTCTTTGATGCATCAGCTATTAACAATCTAAATTCTGTAATTCTAGGTCTACAAGTCTAACAGTATTTTTTTCTCCGGTAATTAAGTCCAGCAGAAAATTTAACCTGCATAACAGTTTGAATCTCCTTTCTTGACAGCGCATGCATTTTCACGACTCCTTTTAGAGATTCTTTTGTTACTTTCCTACCAAATACCTTAAAATCTCCAACTCGACTACATATGGGTTCATTCAAATATAATTTTGATATATTACTATTTGACTTCTCCACGGTTTAACTTTTAAGGGGCAAATGTTGTAACTTAATTGTGTTATTTAAACACCTTACATTGTACCAAACCTGCATGTCAACTAGTGCATAGTTTGAGCACAGCTTGCACAAGTGATCTTAAAATAGAAGTTTGCACGAGGTGCCTGGAGGACATTTCTGTTTAATTTTAGCATAAATATGATATATGTACTTATATTACTCTTTTTTTCTTTTTTCTTTTTATATATTCTTTAACTTGATGATTTAGTGGGTCGATGCAGGAAGCTTGGCGATGGTATCCTCTGGAATAAAGTGGTCATCAGATGTTTCAGGTTTCTGATTGCTGGCTCAGTGTTTAGTGTGAATTTGGAGAACTATTGAGCATTATTAGGAATTAGACATCCAGCAACTTTACTTCTTGATATTAATGTTCTGAATTTGGTTTATGAAAACTGAAAAGTTTATTGGGTCCTCATAAACTTTGACCCTGTTTTCCGTGCCTTGCAATAATTATGCAGTTTCCTTTAAACTTTGGAAACATGCACTTAGTTAAACTCTGAGTTGGTACTGTGTATTGAATACTAACAAGTAGTAGAGTTGTTGTCACTCATGCATGCAGTTATGCATCGATAAAATCACCTCAACAGGGCTGATATACAAATCCTGAAAAGCTAGGCATAGTTGTCATTAGGAGGATGCTTCAAAATTAGACTATGAATCTCCAGGTACATCAATTCACTCTTGCAGATGAATGGAGGGTGCTTCATGAAAGGGGGCAGCAATTTTCACAAGGCCCCTCGTACATTGATGGAAGTAATGATAAGACAAAAAAACACATTTTAAGGCATTGGGTATGAGAAAAAGGGGACATGACAGATATATCAGTCTTGATAACAACTCTTCCATAAGAGTGAGAAGTATTTCTACCATAGAACGGTGGATATGTTAGAGAGACTAGTTGCTGATGGCAGGCAGTAAATTGTGTTTTTACTGTCTTGAGTGGCACTGATACTCTGTATCTGTCTTCATACTGTCTTGGGGCTGGGGCTGGGGCTGGGGCTGGGGCGGGGGCTTTTTTTTAAAGAACCCGACCCTTTTATCAAATTCGTGGTTCTCATTTCAGAAGATGGTGTAGTCTGAAGTATGGGTGGCTTTGGCCTCATCCACTCTACACTCGTCTCTGTTTCTTCGTAAAATTTATAATATTTTAATAGTTCTTGTTTTTATTGGGTATACTTAGTGATGCACAAATGGCCTGCGGCCTGCGGCCCGGCCTTAATCCGGCCTGGGCTCGGCCTGGTCAAAGCCCGGCCTGGTCAAGGCCTGGCTCGGCCTGGCCTGAAGGCCACGAACAGGCCTCATTTTTTTGGCTCAGATCCGGCCTGACCTGGCCTGCCAAAAAGCACGGCCTGGGGCCTGGCCTGGCCCGGCCTGGCCTGGCCTGGTTCACCAAAAGCTTGGTCTGGTCTGCAGATTTTCTTTATTCGCTACTTCAATTCTCCCACTGTGGACGAAAACTTCATCTTTGTAACAACTCATTCAATAAATAAAATAAAATTGACGTATTTTAATACGTTCATTCATGCATGTTTGTTTATATATAAATAAAGAAATCCATGAAAACACATTGACTAGTGTAATATATAAGGATTTTCCTTACCTAGCTAGCAACCTACACTTCTTACAGATCTTTCATTGCATCTTTATTTTAATAGATACTTAGCGTAACAACTAGAAAATCATTTGCAAAATAATAATAAAAAAGATAATTTTCATTATTGTAATTTGAAAGCTGTAACTTGTAATACATTACTTTTAATTAATACATCAATTAAGTTTAAAATTTTAATTGGTGTTTTAATAATATTTAAAATTACTAAAAAAATTGTTTGAATGGATCGAATCGGATTGGACTGGCCTGGCTTGGCCCAAAGCCTGGCCTGGCCCAAGGCCTGGCCTGGCCTGGCCTGCAGGCCTCACAAGCCCCCTTTTTGAGCATTAAGCCCGGCCCGGCCCGGCCTGCAGGCCAAAAGTCAAAGGCCCGGCCTGGCCTGGTCAACGATCAAGGCCTGGCAGGCCCAGGCCGGCCTATTGTGCATGCCTAGGTATACTGGTGTAAACTAGCAAAATATTTTCGTGAGATTAATTAGGGATTATATGAGAATAACTAAAACTGAAACCCTGGCTATGGCAGGCAGTGTTCAACAATGCTTTGGCATGGTAGTGGGTTTTTGGAGACGGTCCTCAGTCTTACCAAGGACTAGGAGTAACCTTGCGAGACAATATTAACAACAGTAATGTTATGTTTGGATTGAAGGAATTGAATTGATGAAGGAATATAATTGAGAAATAAATGGAATAGAGAATGGAATGATCTAGTTGGAATGAGTTATTTTATACTCTCTTCAAATAAATAAAATTTATGAATTTGACATGAATGTGAATAGTTTATTCAATTTCAGTGGAATAATTAAACACAATTGTTTTCATTCTATAAGAATGAGATATTTCATTTTCACATTCATTCTTGCAATCTAAATGTAGTATAATAATAGCAAAAATTAAAACACTAAACACTCATTTCATTCCATTCTTCTAGTTGTATCGAGAACAGATATAAATACTAGTAATAATATTATCAATAAGAAGGAATACATTCGCATGAATCACGTTATTTCTGTTGCACAATTATGATTGAACAATTTTTACTCATCAACTAACTGTTGCCTGGTGGAGCCATTGTCATGGATTATTAGCTCGTCCTCACGTTAGTGCTGCAATATTACAACTGAAGAATAAAGGAGTGGAATATATATTTAGTTATAAAGAAGTATACACAGAGAGGCTGGTAGTTTCCTATCTGTCATTGATAATATATATATATATATATATTGATAATAGCTTTCTTGGATCCATTACGTAGCTTCAACAAAGGAAAGGAAAGAAAAGAAAATTCTGGACCGTCTTCATCAGAAGAAAAGAGTTTTTTAGGCATTGGTGGTCTGGACGTACGTATTAATTAATTCGTGAAGGGAATTTTCAACATGCATGCTACTTCCATCTATGTTAGCACAAATGAAAAGGATGGTTCCGTTCGACCCCTGGTTTTGACTTTAATGCATACATAGACTTTAGTTTGGTTAGCCTTGCCATGGGCATTGGTCACCAAAAGTGCCTTGGCTCCTGTCACAGGCTCTCGACTTTATGATAACCATACATAGCTTAGCAGGTTATTGCCTATTAGTATTAGTATTTGTGTCTTTATTTTTTGTTGGCTAAATATTTATGACATAAAACGAGTACCGAAGGTTATCATCACCGATTGATACATTGGCGAGGCCCCACCCTCGTACAAGTCTGACCACAACAATGAACTAAATGAAAAATTATTCAATATTTCGGGAGCGAATGAACGGGTATTGTGGACTTCACTGATATATGAGAGAGGAGAGCACACTGTTTATTTATTCCTAAGGCACCTAATAATTTCTCGAACTAAATACGTTAATTTTTTTATAATTATTCTACCAATATTTAATATTTTTAAGGACACTTTGCTAATGTTATTTTTATCATGACATTATCAGCTACAACTAAGGATATTACCTTTTTTTTGGGGGTTAATATTAAAAGGGTAAAAAACTTAAAAGTGTCATGGTCACATGGTAATTAATTGTGAATATTTGAACAAATATACAATGTTAAAATATTATTAGCCAACCTCAGCCACCAGAATCAAAACTACCAACTCTCAAGGATGGATTTGTCAAAATAAAAAAATGATTGCCTTATATTCATAACGTTTGATATATCAATATTAGCTCCCCAAAATTGTTGTGTAAGAAGGGCCAAGTGTACATGTATTTGTATGGAGTAATTTTTTTATTTAATGAATTACAGGTTTTTCATTTCAAATTTAATATAAATCCCTATATCGAAATGATAATTTCACTTTTAAAATTGTTAATTATTAATACAAGTTTTGAATTTAATACAATCAATAATTTATACAAACCACAATTTATTTTAATAGAATCAGATGTCGCACGTTGATTGGTAAAAAACAAAGTTCCATTTCAAGATTTCCTAAAGAAGTTAATAAAATCCTTCAATTTGGGATGGTGGGAGTCTATGCATAGAAAATTGTTTGATATAAGATCCTGTATTGCAAAAATTTCTTGTTAAATAACGGCTGTGAAATTTATCAATCTATAGAATTGAATAAAATTATAAGGTATATATCAATCTATAAAATTAGATAAAATTATAAGGTTAATCTATTATCGATAAAATATTACCAATAATAGCACGTAACTCGCAACGCCGCAATATATAATATTTTTCTTAAAATAATATAGGTCGACACCAAAGCCCACACGGTACACAGAACTTATACGAAGTTCTATCATCCTTTCTGAAACTCATTTACATCTAGAAATATTTTTACTTTCAATTGTTTGTTTCAGTACAAACTAAAGCATTCTGTTATACAACACAAAACTTTTGCATGTTTAGGAAAGTAAAGAGTGTGAGAATAAAATATTTTTATTTTTATTTTTCGAAATAAGAGGGTAAAAGCTTTAAATTACTACTTAATGACATTAATACCTCTTAAAAATTAAGTCTACGCAAATCAAATAATAAAAATAAAGGGAGGTAAAATAACACAATATTTAACGTAAAAGCCTTTAAAAAGAAAAACCACGTATCAAATTTCGAATTTTCACTATATCAATAATAATAGTTTTACAATAATTTTTCTAAATTTTATACATTAAAACTTAAGGTTATACAATACTATAATCTCCACACCACAATTTTTTGTATGGACTAAAAGTTACAAAACTTTTACTCACACGATACAACTTTTTTGCACGAAATATAAAAGTTGCAAAAACCCTCTTCCTCACACAAATACAAAATTTACTCACACTCCCTCTCAATTCTTAAAATGCTACGTGACTTTTAATTGTGTTATATTTCAACAACTAAACATAATACTTTATTTATAAAGTACCCACAACTTTTTTCTTCTCATTAAAATAGGATACATTCAAAAGAAAACTCTTGCTACAAATAATTTTTTTTTTCAAAATAATATTTATATTTTTTTTTCTTCATAATAGTAAGTTTTTTTAAATAAAATTCGAGTAGTATCTCAATAGCCTTGGAAAACATTCCAAAAATAATATGAAGGGCACTTTCCACCATGCACTACAAGTTGTCTCTTCCTAGAACAGTGCGTGCACGGGATTTAATCACCGGATGCGTACAATACCCCTATCAATTGCACTCACCGGGTAATCCTTGCGGAGTATTGACGATAATCCTCTATGCCCTTCACTAGGCTGGATAAATTACCGGATGCATGCAATCCTTCTATCAATTACACTCACCGAATAATCCTTACAGAGTATTGACAATAATCCCCTATGCCTTTCTGGATAAATTACCGGATGCATGCAAATACCCCCCATCAATTACACTCCCCAGATAATCCTTACAGAGTATTGACAATAATCCCCTATGCCTTTCACTAGGCTCAGTAACACTTTACCTAACGCGAGACCCCTGTCAATTACACTCACCGGATAATCCTTACAGAGTAACCCTATCAATTACACTCATCGGATAATCCTTACAGAGTATCGACAATAATCCCCTATGCCTTGCACTAGGCTCAGTAACACTTGACCTAACGTGTTTGGTTTATACATAATAGTATTCTTCCAAAATACTATTTCTTCCACCATATTTTCATTCATCAACTAGTTCATTATTCTCATTTGTATTTATACATTATGCTGAGTAGGTTATTCTATCTATAATCCAGATTCCGACAATTTATATACTTCATCGTAAAAGCAACCTTAATTATTGAACTCAAACAGAGACCTAGTTTTCATCACACTTTAGAGAGTCTGCTTCAGAATTTTAGACAAGTCTCGGCTAATCCTTTTATCCTTATAAAATATTAATAGAGCTGTGCAACAAAGACATTTTGTTCCATGAAAACTGAACATTCTCTGGTTGCATCTGTTGGAGATGGAAGTTCATCATCAGGTACAACCCTATCCAACTAGATGTGAAAATCTTAAAGCCTAGGAGGAGCCCTGCCTAAAATTAGACCATTCGCATGACCAAATTAGTATGTATGCATATCACACACACAACGTTGAAACTTTATCATATCCAAGAAAAAGGGATCCATGAGAATTTTTATTCCTTGTCAATGGGACATCAAACTTCATCACAGACTGAACTACAATGTGCTACAGCCTACATGCAAACCACACAACGAATCATCAAATGAATGTTTTTTTTTCTTTTTCTGGGGGAGAGGTACAGATTATTATTTACACAATAACCCTACCTGCACTAACACCAGGAGCTAACAAGAAAGCATGAAAAAGCACAAAAAAAATAGGTGTGATCAGACGAATACCTAATTTTGCATAAATCAAGCGTGGATATGAACGGTAGAGGAGGGGGAAGGTTGTACAAACAGCAGAAATTAGGGCATGTATTCAGTCTCAAGAGTCGGTTGTGTCCGTGTCACCATAGCTGCTGGTGCTTTTGTGCTTCCAATCGAAGCCATATGCAATGCTTCCCCAACCTCTGCAGCCTTTTCCATTTGTCGCATTCTCTTCCTCTGTTTATACCTCTGCACCCATAGTATCAGTACGCCCAACAAAACCAACAGTGCAACTCCACCGAGCACCGAGCCAACAATTATCCAAACCTTAGAATCGTTCTTCTCTCCTCTACCATTAGGTGTTGGACGTAAATTTGGTGGTGCAGGAGATACCGGTGAAGGGGAAGGGGCAGTAAACTTGGTAACAATAGAGAAATGCCCCTGTTCTACTGTAGAACATTTATTGCCTGAAACCACATTGCTGAAATTGACTTGACCATGCAAATCAAACCAAACACACTTGGCAACTGACCCTCCTGGCACTGATTTCACATCCGAAAACTCTATGGATATGGGTTGGCTTGAAGCCATGATATCCAACTCAGGCAAATTTTTAGCTAATAGGTTTGAAGCATCGTAAGCAAGAAGACCCAACACGGGAGCTAAATACATGTAGCCTGGTAAAGGGTAATACACCATAGACCAATTGCCCAGGTTTTGGTAGACCAGGACAAGCCTCTCAACATAAGGCTGCTCAAGAACACCCATAGGGATTTTGAACTCTTTGTACAATGGAACACCTCTGGTCCTTAAGCTACCACTCCTGAGCCTCATTGCTGAAATCTGAATCCCAGTCAGGTTTGAGGGGACAACCCCATCAAAGGGGATGCCAGTCCTAGGGTGACGAAAGGAGCGATAAGCATAGTCTTGTAGAAGTGCATCCAGAGCCTGAGCAGGTGATTGAGCTCTGGCTATTGGCAACTGGAGGAAGAACCACATCAATAACAGGAGAAGCATCGGGAGACTTTGAAGAAGCCCCATCGATGCTTCAAAATCTCGAGAATCAGCAGAATATCACTCAAATCCCACTGACTAGGAAGTTCCTCAAAAGTAAGTAAATCCAAATATTTATGTATGTGGTGAATACCCAGATCTAGAAAAAGGAAGTACCAAAAACCTGAACCCCCAGATTTGAAGTAGAAGAACTGAAAAAGGAGCCAGCTAGCTTCAGAATCAATCCTTGTCTTTCTAATTTCCAGGAAAACCAATGCAAATCTAACGGGTGAGATGAATCGGAAGGGTGTATCTGAATCGGAAAATAAAGCAGGGCAGGTAATTGGGGAAAGATTTAAACCGTTGCAAAGGTGCGGGCAGTCTCAGAGCACTTTACCCTTTGGAATCTTCCTCATATAAGATACTACAATAACATTACAAAAGTTGTCACAAAAATCATCCCTCAAAACCCTCAATTAAAAATAGATACTTGAAGAACAACTAGTGAGAATTGCAGATTGGTAGATCACAGTAGTTTCACATTTTGTGGGAAAGGAATTAGAGAAAGAAAAGAGATTTATTATATTAGGGGGTATGAAGCTCAGTAGTAATAAAGAGGAGGCAATGTAGATGTTAATGCGAATACCTAAAATAAAAAAGGAAGCAGAAATTAAAAGGAAAGAAAGTAATAATGGGTGGAGGGAGTACCTGAAGTGAACATGAAACTTGAGATTTTACTTGATATCTGAGGTGAAAAGCAAAGGGGGAACGAAGCATTGCGCCGCCAAATCCGGTAAAAAAATTACGCAGAGAAATATTTGCAGAAAAGCTAGTTAGCAGAGAGACAAAAGAATGGTTTACTTCATAGAAAGGAATCTAGACTTGTTTCTGGGAAAATGAAGAAGACGGTAGGAGGAGAGAATGTGTTTGTTTATGTATTTTTTAGAGAAGAATACAGGAAGGGACAGGTAAAAGAATCTCTCTCCCCCCCTTAATTCTCCTTTCCTTCCTCCAGCTGCTGCTGCTGGGGCCGAGAGAGATGGATTATCTTATGTAATTTGAACTAATTTGGTATTGCGGAGGCAGGGGTGGGGATAAGCTTCAGGGAGACAGGGAGGGAGGGAGGGAGGGAGTTCGATTCTGAGAAATAAAGAATGAGAGGAAAGGACAAAGTCCAGAGACAAACCACCCCACAGGAGAGAGAAACCCAACACTCTCTCTCTCTCCTCTTCCAGTCTTCTGTATACATACATACATACATACTATTACTACCACCACTACTATTCCTGCATCTATCTATCTACCTGGAAAGTAATAAAGAAAACAACTATATCAATTATTATAATATCCCTAAAATTCACTACTCAATCGGTCCATTCCATTCTATCGCTAAATATTTTTTAAATTTATATTTAAATAATCAATTGTTAACTTAATAATTATAGAATAATAACAAATTTTCTCGACAAATTTAAAGACATTTATTATTATCCCGAAAATTCTTTTTTATAAAACAAAACAAAAGGAGATGAACACAATAATGTCCGTTTAATTATGCAGTGTTGACACAATGGTATAAAAATTATTATAGAATTGACACCATTAAATGTACCAAACTCCAATCTCATTTAGAAAAATCATGCTTATTTTGAAAATTTTAGAATATCACAACTTAATAAAATATGGCACAAGACACTATTAACAAACAAATTTATCATATAAATCATAGCTTTACAATTACATATTATTAGTGTAAAAATACTCATTCCGTTTTAAATTCTAAGATCAGTATTGACTTTTAAAAAGTCAATTTCAAACTCAAAATTGACACGAATTCATTTAGTTTATGTTAATATAATTATAAATATCATAAATTATCTAAAAAGATAAGATTTGTTGTTTTAAAAATTTAAATAATTTATATCAATATTGAGTTTAAAAATGTTTGATTTTATTTTTTTCAAAAATCTATATTAATCTTACAATTGGAGACAGACAATTAAACATTCATTAATTTATATATTATTTAAAATAGTATTCGTAATTAAAAGGCAAGTCATATTATTCGCAATAAAAAGAGATGAAGATTAAAAATAAAAGAATATATTTTATTTAATATCCGGGATTTTTTTTTTATAATAATAGTAATAAAAAGAAATGAGAAAAGTGAGACGAGAGCTATAGAAGGCCTCTCGGCCTTCAACGACTTTGCATAATTAAAAAATATACGCCAGTCACTTTTCGAAAACTACGAAAGGATAACATGGAAAAGTTTTAGTAGCATTGATGTGATCTGTTGTTATTTGACGACATACGCACGCTCAACAACAACAACAAAATATTTTCACTCAACGTTATTTAATACAAAACATTTACTGATGGAAGAAGTATCAACGAATATTCACCAATTTTTTATTTTATTTTTTATTGAAAATTGATACAAATGAGAGACGGTAGTGTGTGAAAATATCAAAATTTACTTGTAAAAATATTATCTGCGATGCCCCTCGTCCAAATAGACAACATCCTGCATCACAAAGAGTTGGTGATATTCAACAATTTCCATCACGAAGAGGCTTTCCACTTGCAAAAATAGAATTCTCATAGGCCAAACGAGCATTCTCTGCCACAAGTGTCTCAAGTTGAAGACGAATCTGAGACAAGACATATATACCATAAAATTAGTCATTACCATATAATCTAACTCGTCTTCCTACCTATAAAACAAGATACATGTAAATGCATCTAGCACAATGGCCCCAAATCCTTTTCTTACGTGCAAAATCCAGGAATTAAAATTTTACATGTTCCGACCTAATTTAACGCTATTCCTTTCCATATTTTGGACCCAAAATGGAGACTGTACCATGCATGTAATAGGATTTTTTTGGGTGATAACAATTGGATTATTTTATACTATTCCAACTAGAGAGAAATAATATATAGGCCGAATCTATATTATAAAGCGGGAGCAGGAGATGATGGTAATGTTGTTTAGGACAATATAAATTTCTACTCAACCTCTTTCTCTCCTATTTCTTATTATCCCCTTATTTCTCTCCCATCTTTTCCCACCCATTTTCTTCGACCAATTACAATTCTTAAATATTTTTAACGCCCACACACAGTGTCTGTGCAGGAACACTAGTACCAAATAAAAGTGGATCGATCTATTTTTTTCAATTCCAAATCGTCTACATGGAAAAATTTGTGCTTAACTACTACTACACCACTCCACTATTTAATACCTCATCTAGTACTTCATCTGCCGAGATCATAGACATTCTACATTTGCAAAAGTTTAGAGAACTGCCACTATTACAACCTGGGAATAAGTATGACTGCTTTAACTAGTAATTATCTCTCTGTATTTCATGTGGCAGATCTGTTGTGTTGGTTTGGGGATGGGAAAGGGGTGGGCGACTAGTCATCCTCTTAGTTTAAGAGGTCTTATAAGAAAAAAAATGTTCGCAGTAGTTCAAGATTTAAGTTTTGCACCTGCCTGCTACCTATCCCTATAGATTATATTTCTTTTGGTTTATTACACCATCATGAATTATGCATACATGTATAAATACATACCATATCATCACCTGTGGGATGATCCCCATTTTCATAAGCCTCTCGGAGGATCTTATTTTCTCCTTCTAGCTGAGAACACTGTTGCTTAGAAAAAGCCAGATCTGCTTTGACAGTTTTCAGCTCCCGCAGAAGTAGTTTTGCCTTGGCAGCTGTTGCCATTGCCTCCTGTGAACCAAAACAAAGGCTAACAATGCATTTCACCAGGAAGGAGATACAACAAGTGGTTTCCTCAATATCTGAAAATGAGAGACTATATATATATATATATATATATAAACGTATGTATATAATTGGGGAAGGGAATATAAGAGATGCTTTTAGTCAAGCTTCAAAGCAACCAGCTGTATAAATATAAAAACATGAGAAAATAAGGGTGCCTGTCAATTTTCATGCACTTTTTATGGAGCTAATCCCCTTGATCTATGTATTGAAAATTTATTATAATTTCAATGGCACAGATTTACTAATTAACTTTATTTTAAAAAAGAGGGTCTTACATTACTAAATTACCTAGAAAACATGTCTCTTATTCTTTCCTATTTTTATCTATACGGCTGAATCTGAAAGAAAACATTTAAAAGTATTGTTTTTACAGTGATTTGTAGCCAAGCTTGCCTCACAACTTAAATTTTTTATAAACACCCTGTCATGATAATGCAGTTTTAAACATATGTTAAATCATCCGCTACATTTTTTTGGCGACCCCATATTTCCCTCCCTCCCTCACAAAATTCTATATCTTCTTAGTCACAAAATTTCGATCTATATCTTAGGAATGCTCTAGAAGAAAGATCTTCAAAAACAATACCAATCTTGATATGTTTTGATGCGTCTCAAATGGCAAAACACGTGCTTAAGTCCTATATTGTATATATGTTTATATTACAGAATTTTGACTGCATTTTTCGTCATTTGAAATACACCGAAACATATCAATGTTGCTATGTTTTGATGCGTCTCAAATGGCAAAACACATGCTTAAGTCCTGTATTGTATATATGTTTATATTACAGAACTTACTGCATTTTTCGTCATTTGAAATATATCGAAACATATCAGCATGTGATCTTGTTTTGAATTTTTTTTCAAGAACTTTCTAACGACATACAAATAGGAGAGAGAAAGAGTTAGTGCAGGTTAGAGAAAGAAAATAAAAGAAAGAAGGCTTCGCCAAAAAATTTACCAAACTACGTCAAAGTATAGCTGACGATTTAACATACTTTTAAAATGGCATTATCATAAAAGAGTGCTACGGTACAAATTTTCGCAGAGATTTTAAAATAATGTGTTGTCGGCTATAAACGTGTTGGCTAAAATAAAGCCATAGTCAACAGCGGTTACAGATCACTCTAGCTATAGGCCACTTCTTAAGCCAGAGCATCTATAGCCATCCACGCAAAGTGTTGATGGCCATAATATCAAAATTAATATCAAACTCCTTTATTATGAACGGAGATTACATATTTAAATAGAAAAATTCTAAATTTATTTAAAAAAATTATCCGTAAAAAAGACAAAAAAATATGACTTCACTTCATTTGTATTTTATAAATAAAGTGAGGTTAATTTTTTTTATTTTTTATAAAAATAAAATTTATGAATAATTTTTTTGAATAAATATAAAAACACCCATTTAAATAACATAATGCCGTTTTACGATAACACCCGCATGTTCACCATTCAAACTATTATAAAACGCCCAAAAAATTTTCCGCCCTCATCCCTCCATTTTTTCCGAGGATGACGTGTCGAGCGCCGAAGCCATCAATTGACCGATGGTCTTGGACGTTCAACTTCATGCTAACCAAATCCATAAAACTAGCAGAACTACTGTCTTCCTTTCTTGTTCTCTCTCTCCTACCCACAGTGGCACAGCTACACCGCATCTCTTCCTCACAACTATAGCCATCTTCCCAAGGCACACCACCATTTTTGTTAACTCAGGGTTCCATAAATCGCTACAACCTCTTAGGGTATGTGATCTGGAGTGCACGATCCCATCACAGATCATTTTTGTGCCGGATTGGAGAGTATTACGTTTTGACATCAAACTCTAGTAGAGAAACAAGGATGAAGAAAAGCCCAAAATAAGACGGAATCTTGAACTTAGGGATTATATCGACAAACCCATATGATTCTCATTCTATGATTCTTTCAATTGTTTCAATCTTGAACGTAGAGTTCTGGATAATTGTATTGTTTGGTTGGATAAGAGTTGAAACAGCAGCATTCCACATAGCTGATTAAGTTGGACTTTGGAGTGGTCAACTAACTTTATAAGAATTATTAAGAAATTATAACTTTATAATCTCAAGCATAATTTATATTATTACTTCCAAACACTTGCACTACGTTAACCAGTAAAACGCAATCACACATTCGCAAACCTTACGTCGCGAGATGCCTTGAGTTGAGTTTCTTGGTTTGACTGTATCTGTGGTCGTGCAGAGAACATCGGAGGTTCTAGCCATGGATTACGCACACCAGATACATGAATCTGTTCCTCAGAATTGGTTCCTTTTCTCCTGATTTGCAATTTACATGTTTCTTGGGATGATATCGGCAGTCTTGTTCTCCACCATATTCCGACCTTCCTGGAAACAAAACAAAACAAAGTATAAGAGCAATATTATTTCATTTTCTATGACTTTGAAAACTATACACACAAACTACATCGACTTCGATAATGACCAGTGTAGGTTTATTCCCATGGTACCTGCTTCTCCAATAATGTTAATCTACTATCCAAATAGAAACAATGAAATGCCAAGATAAGAAATCATATGAACTTTATAGTTTATAAAGCACTTGATACCCTTTTCTTGTTTTTGATAAGTAAAAACATTTGATTGCAGTAACTGTGAGGAAGTATGAGGGAGACGCGGTTATGAAAGACAACTTGGTTCATTTTGGCCAAAAAAGGTTCTGATCAAATTTTCACTTTCAAAATGTAGGACTTTGGGATCACAATTTTAAGCCTGGTTCGATTGATAAATAATTACCTCCATCACATCTAGTAGGGAAGGTTGCTCTAGCACAAGATCCATGAAACCAAATCCAAACTCCATTTTTTTGTAGCTCTCGAAGTAAGTTCGAAGTGGGTGAGTCAAGTAATGCGTGTAAAAGTGATTATGGGTACTTGAACGGGATAAGGTTAGAGATTGAGTCGACTGATAGGGAGAGAGACATGGTAGGACAGGAAATTGGTGTATTTAATGGTCAGAGGGTGACTAATACATATGGTACAACAAACTTAACAAATAATTCTGGGTTGGGTGTTGAAATTAATCTTAATCAATCAGCAATGATAGCTTCCTTCAGCCCAAAATTCGATATTTCTTTATCCTAAGTTTATGACTCAGTCAAAGGAGCCTTGTCTTCTAGCTTTGGGAGGTGTGGAGGATAGGCTGTTGGTGGAGGAAAAATTATGCCATGCTCCTGGAACATGGTTACAGTATGCTCCACCCTCTCACATGAGGATGGGATCCATACATAGTGGGACCCGTGTAGAACCCACCCTTATATGAGAGGGTAGAGCATACTGTAGCCATGCTCTAGGAGCATGGAATAACACCTCGTTGGTGGAGTGGCCTAAAAGTTCTGATGAGAAAGGGGGCAATGAGTTGTAAATTGATCAACTCAGGGAGGAGAAACATGCCACTTTACTAATACGGGCATTGTTCTATCAGAAACTAATTTATTTGAGCAAAACGATTTTGACTTTATGGTGGGCGAGACCAGGAGAAAGGATATTGAGCATGTACCAATACCATCACTAGAAGGGTTAAAGAAAGACCTGGTGAGGCCTATTAGTCGAGACTAATCACAAGGAGAGTCGACTAAGATTATGGATAACTCTTCAACTTGCCAAAATTTAGAAGATGGTCTTGCTACTTCATTTTAGGTTCCTTTAGATCATTATCAGCTTTTACAGTCTTCTTTGTAAATCCTATTAATGAGTCTTCTCTAAATAAAAATTCTAATTCTTTGGTTGACATTTTGGCATGATTGGATAAGGAAGCTAAGATGGATGGGAGAGGTATTTTACCCACTCATATAGAGGAAATACATTGTGTCTCTTCATTAATTTGCTATAAGGTTGTTCTTTAAGTCTCTAGGGTAGGTGAAGGACGACCGGTGGTGGGTACGGTATTTGGGACACAAAAGAAATTCACACATAAATAATCTCACAAAACTCAATCAATTCTTATAACTCAATGTCTCAAAAATAATGAAATACATCTCTATTTATAATACTCTTATACAACTCTCCTAACCTAAATTGGACTCTAAAAAGATAATTACAAATTAAATATGATAACTACAAATAAATTGAACTCTAATAAGATAATTACAAATTAAATAAGGTAATGACAAATTAAAAAAAAAACTAAAAAAACTACAACTTCTAATTAAAATACAAATCTAATTTATAGGTTTTTAAAGCCTTTGATATTGCTTAAACCAACTTTCATGACGGGCGGGCTCGTCCTGCATCAATCGCGATTTTCATGACTTGTTAGAAAAATTAGGTTTTAGGTCGGTCAATTTTAAGGGTGAAGGGATGAGGGAGGTGCCTCCTTCTTTGAGTAAGAAAAAACAAAGGAAAAACTCTTCTGGAGTTGAGGCGGCTCCAAACACTGATTAACTATGAGGGATAAAGGGGCAAAGAAGAGTTTCTTCCAAAATTCCAAATGAAGGATTTAACCTGAAAAATTAGGGGTTTAGGGAATTAACACAAGAGAGAGGCTATTCGTGAAGTGATTCATAAGGCAACCCCAAATATTGTCCATTCAAGAATTCAGGTTAGAGGTAATTGATAGTACTAGTAGGAAGATGTAAGAGTTTAAACATAAACATTGGGGGTTTCTTCCATTCATGGGAGTTTCAGGTGGTATTATTGTCTTGTGAGATATTATGGTTGCTTCTAAGGTCCAAATTTTATAAGGCTATAATTATTTATTTGCTCAGTTAGACTTTTGTGGTCGTGGTGTGTAGTGGTTCATTTCAGTGTATAGTCTTACTAAATGAAGGGTGAGTTTGGCTTTTTGGGAGGAGTTATTGATGTCAAAGGTCTTTGTTGTAGTCCAAAGTGGTGCTTAGGAGGGGATCTTAATGTCATTGTCTTTCGAAAGAGAAGTTTGGAGGCTCTATGGTTACTACTAGTACAAGGGGTTTCAATGTCTTTATTAGGGATTGCGATTTGGGGGTTATAACGCTCTCGAATGCGCAATTGGTTTGGATCTGAAGGGCAGTTAGTAGCTACGTGCATTAACATGTATTTGTCTACTAATGACTGGGAGGATAAATTCATCTATTAGGCTTTAGATCATTTTTTTGTGGTCCTTGAGTAAAATATAATCCGGTGGGGGCCTACTCCTTTCCACTTTGAGAATATGTGGCTTTCTTACCCTAATTTTTAGGGTAGATTAAGGAGTGGTAGTAATACTAGATTTTTTTTGTGGTCAGATAACGAATATTGATTTGTTATGGGATGGATGATGTCTTTCTTTACTTCTCTTTGGGCCGAGACAATGGGATTTCTTTGTTCGATTTTCATAGAGATTGGTGGCAATGTTACTATAATGCTATGCTTTTCTTCTCTTGCTTTCTTTTATCTTTTTGTTTTCTTTTGGGAGGACTTCTCATCATGCAGTAATATCCTATTCTAATCAATAAAATCTATCTTTTATCAAAAAAATGAAAAGAATCATGCATGATGCATGTAAGACCCCGAATTTTATGAAATATAAAAATTAATTTTTCTTCATATATATATTTTTTGAAACAATAAGTGGATAAATCGATAAAGTTAAAAGTTAAGGATGTTATGTGCAAATTTTATTTTGTCGGACAATATTCGCTTTGTCGGGGAATATTCGTTTGGTCGGGGAATATTCGTGCCGTACGACGGCGCCGAAATAACAAATTATTGGTGGACCCCACAACGGAATATTTGTCGGATATAGAAAACGACAAAAATAACCTTTTTAAATAAAAATAGTCAACAGAACTGTTAAAATACCGGTGATAAAAGAATAGTAGCATACGGTAGTTTATGGTATTTTCTGTAACACACGGTATTGTATAGTGTCTCATATTATTGGTCTGATAATTGACACCGTAACTGTTACGCATCATTTCATCGATAATTGTCACTGTATAATATTTTATATTATCAATTCAATAATTGTTGTTACACAGTATTTTGCATTATTGATTTAATAATTGTCATTACACTGTATTTTATATCATTGAGTCAATAATTGTTGCTGCACTGTTTTTAAAATTATTGAACCTAATAATTGTCACAGTAGCAAATATACTGTAATTTATATTATTAAATTAATAATAATCTGTAACGTGTTTATTACATTATTGTTGAATTATTGTTGTAACATTATTTTATTTTATATGTTAGACTCACAGAAAGAATAAATAAATAAATAAATTAAAAAAAAATAATTAATTTTACTATTTGAAATAGTAACGTGAATAGTAACATGTGGGCCCCTATGGGACCCACATGAGGAATTTGGGTTTGAATTTGCTGGAGGAAGAAATAAATAGTAACATGCGGCTGCTGCAAAAATTTTCTCAGACTGGCGTGCGCACGCCAATGCTCACCTACCACGCATAGTGTTTTCTTTTCTCCTATAAATAGCTTGCTCAGCTGAATAGAAAAATCACACCTAAAACATAAAATTTTCTATAAGAATTTTATGAGTTTTCTTTGAGAATAGTAAGGTTATTTTGAGAGTTTGAAAGCCAAAAGGAGTGCAGAAAATTTTCAAGTAAGTCTTTTATTAAAGAGTAGTAATTTCATAAATTCCTATTTTTCACGGTATTCACAAATCTTCCTTTAGAAGACTATTTTTTTGAGAAGATTCATTTTTAAAAGCTTTCTTTGGAAGATTTATTTTGAAATATTATTTTAAAAACTATTTTAAAGTTGTTATATTATACTACAAAAATTATGTTAAATATATATAATTTTGATAGTTCATAATATATGAGTTATCATACACTTTGAAATTTATATGTGGTAATTACTAATTTTATTATAAATATATAGGTTGATTAACCTCATTTAAATCAATATCCAGTCACGTGTTAAGGTAAGGAATGTCAATTTTTGTTCTTACTTGTAAGGAATATCATCTTCTTTCATATTCTAACTTACTATGGTAAGGGGTATCATTCTTTTCATCATCATAAATGGATATTATTTTCTTTCTTACTGGAAGGGATTATCATTATTTGATTCTCGAAAATAATATCGTTTCTTTCTTACTTATGTGTCATTTATTTCCATGTATTAAATTGTGGGAATAACCTTACGGCGCGGATTACCGCCTGTTGGTGAATAACCTTTTTTATTCATTAGGTATTTTTAGGCTTAATTAATTGTGAGTTTTTAAGTATTTTTAGTGTTTTAGGTCATTTTATATAATTTATGTAATTTTATGTGTTTTTATTATTTTTATATTATTTTTATTTATTTTTAATTATTTTATTTTGTAGGAAAATAAGCTTGGGGGCAAATCTGCAAATTCTGCAAAAACCGGATGGCAAAAATGTAATTTAGCAAGGCTGAGTGGCAAAATTGTAAATAAGGGAAAGTGGCGACCGGTGGCATTACCGTAATTATTCGAACAATCTCCGCGCAATGCGCGCGGGGCAGTGCACAGCAACAAAAGCGGCGACGACGTCGTTTGGACAGACAACAGAAAGCCTCCGCGCAATGCGCGGAGGAGCGTGATGACGTCAGCATACGCGGGGCGAGCGTTGACCGGTCAACTGTGGCACGTTAGGGCGTGTTTGGGCGCGCGTTAATTCTGGGAAACGAGATTATTTCGGATTTTGAGCATTAATTTGATTCCAAATTGGATTTCTTTTCCACATTAGCTTAGGATTATTATTGTATTTCTATAAATATATTAGGAGACTCATGTTTTCAGTAGTTTTTAATTAGAAGCAGATTGTTAGAGATAATTAGGAGCTCTCACTCTCAGGTTTTTCTTATCTATTATTTTTATTATGTTTGGCTAATTTTATTATTCAGTTCTAGGGAATTTCAAACCCAATTATAATTAATGATTTAATTAATTCAGTAATATTATTTATTCTTCCTCATATGAAATTATTTATGATAATCTGTTTTAATTGTTTATTTGATACTGGGTTTGATTGATTTAATTTTGGCCTGTTGAGTTGATCAAATTATTATCCATTGCTAGATTTAGGAATTATATTACGTGTAATTGATATTGTTCCTAATCGTTGGTAGTGAATAGTGATAGATGATTGTGGTCAAGCTTTTATTTATTGCTATGGTTATCATGATATAAGTTAAACAATCCGAGCTTATGAGATTGTTGCTTAGAATAATCTAATTTTCTTGTGATTAATGGTTCCATTATATTAAATTTAGAGAGCTTGTTCTAGGTTGTATAATGGTTAGAATCTAATGAAGAACTTGTTTTGTTAGATTAAAATTATGGGAAATTTCGGATAGCAGAGCTTGTTGTTATCTAGGGTTATTGGTTTCATGGAAGGATAAAAATATATTTTGATTGATTGATCTATTAATTATAAGGGTGAGATTGAACCGAAGAACTGAAGTTTTTAATTTATTATTTAATTTTATTAATTTACTTTTATTTATTTAGTTAATTATAGTTAGTTCAAAACCCCCAAATCTAGTTTACATTGCATAAAAATAAATTAATCATTCTCTGTGGGTTCGACCCTTGCTTGCTATTATACTGAGTTTGTGATTGAAAGTAAGGATTAATTTTGGAGCGTTAACGACAGCTACCAAATTTTGGCGCCGTTGCCGGGGAATGATTTTAATTTATTTTTGTGTTTTTGTAAATTTTCTTTTAATTTAGTAATTTTTCTTAGATTTTATTTTTATAGTTTTTTCATAGTTTAATTGACTTTTGCAGGTTAAGGATGGAAGACATGCCTGATTATGTTAATGAGGTAAATATTTCTTCTCATGAGCAACAAACTGATAGTCTAACTTCTTGTGTTTATCAAATGGCTGTAGGTACGTATAGGATTTGTGCGGTAATAGGACACCCAACTGATATGTGCCCAATGCTTCGAGAGGAGTCCTATGAACAAGTCAATGCAGCTGGTGGTTTCCTTGGGCAATTAGAAAGGAGATATGATCCCTATTCAAACACGTATAATTCCGGATGGAGGGATCATCATGATTTCAGCTATGAGAATTCACCAGTGAATTGGCATGAAAATCAAAAAATTTCAAATAATCCACAGTATATGCAACCATATCCTCAACCACAACATGACCAATCGTCTAGTTCTGACATATCTTTAGAAGATATGTTTAAAGTTTTCATGACTCAAGCACAACAATTCCAACAAGAGACAAAAACTTCCATATATAATTTGGAGAATCAACTGAGTCAGCTTGCTACTACAATTGGTCAATTAGATTCTCAAGGTTCATTCCTTCAATCACCGATGCAAGAGGAAGCAAACAACATCAGTGCAGAACCGGACAATATTGATGTAGAAAATGATGTTCTTTGTGATGATGACATGCTTAAGGTGGAAGAAATTTTTGGGAAATTAGATAAAGAGAATTTAGAGGATGCAAGTACAAACAGTTTGAAGTTAGAGGAAGAAGAAGAAGAAATTGAGCTAAAACACGATTTGAAGGACGCTGAAGCTGCATTCACTTCTTTGCTAATGATTTTAGATAGTCATGTAATTATTTCCATTCCATTACATGCTACTCACGAAAATTTTTTATCTTTTGTTTTGCAGGATCTCATTCCAACTATAAAGACTCTCACTGATCATATTAAATATCTATTCGTTGAAGAGGGAGTAAAACGTTCATGTCACGTGCAAGGGAGACTGAATCTACCACTGAAGGATAACGTGATGGATGGGGTACTCAAAATTCATGAAGTAGGAGTGACGTAGTACTTTGGCCTGCAGTCGAGTCAATGACAATAAATAAAGGCGCTGCTTGGGAGGCAACCCAAGAAATCAGATTTGCATTTCTTTTCCTTTTTCTTTTTATATTTATTTGTGCCTATTTCTTTGCATTATAGTTTACATTGGGGACAATGTAAATTTTAAGTGTGGAGGAAGGGATTTAGGATATTTATTTTATTTTTAGGAAATTTTATAAATTTGTCTTTTGTTTTATTTTTAGAAAATTTTAAAATTTGTTTTATTTTTAAAAAAAAATTGTTTTATTTTTAGGGAATTTTAAAAATTTTAAATTTTAGAATTTTGTGGGTAAATTCACTGCAAACCCTCACGAGACAAAACTCGTCCGCTTGGGGTAACCTTGGGGTTTAAAGGCTTGTTGCACATGCTAAGTGTAACCGTGTTTCCTACGAAAATGAGGTATTTATTTTATTTTTAGGATGTGTCAGTTGAGCAATGAGTTAATTGAATTTTAATTTTTAGTCAATGATAAAAATTTTGATTTTTATTTTAATAACTCTTGGAAAGAGGATAAATGTTTTGCTTAGTTTGAATTTTTGACTATTTATTGATTATTACTTTGTTTGAGATCCCTTTAATTTTTATGCACTTATATCCATTTGGTTGAGCTAGTTTTAATTTAGAGAAAGTTTATATGGTTAAATGCTTATGAAAGATATTTTTGAGCTCTATAACTCATATGATCATTATTTAAAGTGAAATATAAGGCAAAATATAATTTGGAGGAGATGATTTAGGTACTTTTCTAGGATTATTATAAGAAAAAAATCTTGTGGTGGGTTGAGATAGAGCGTAAAACGCACTCACTCATAAACACTTGAAAAGCGAGAAGGAGCGTAAAACGCACTCGCTGGAGAGATGGAGCATAAAATGCACTCACCGTGAAAAAAATGAAGAAAGAAAGAAAATGGGATGGAGCATAAAATGCACCCATTAAAAGAAAAAAAATGAAAAAAAATATATTTGAAAGAAAAAATTTGATAATCATAGTTTGTTTCATTGATTAAAAACCTTTTGATCTTCCGATTTATATTTGTATGTATTAGCTGAAAGTGATGAGAAAAAAAAGTATTTTGAGTTTTGTTGTATGTCTTTTATAAGGTAATTAATAACCTAGACTTATCTGAGTTTTGATTAGTTTAATACATTTGGATTCACACACACAAAAGATATTGAGTAGAGTAAGATTAATAAATATGTTAAAGTTCTAGATTTTGCATGATTTTGAAATTTTCTTTGAGTTATCATTTAAAAAATCGTTGAGGCTGATGTTGAAATTTATATTGCTCTGTTGCTCAAGTAAGTTGTTTGACTATTAGTTTTATTTTTGTTTTTATTCTTGTTTTGCTTGAGGACAAACAAAGATTTAAGTGTGGTGGTATTTGATAAGTAAGATTTTATTCCTATTTATTAGGTATTTTTAGGCTTAATTAATTGTGAGTTTTTAAGTATTTTTAGTGTTTTAGGTCATTTTATATAATTTATGTAATTTTATGTGTTTTTATTATTTTTATATTATTTTTATTTATTTTTAATTATTTTATTTTGTAGGAAAATAAGCTTGGGGGCAAATCTGCAAATTCTGCAAAAACCGGATGGCAAAAATGTAATTTAGCAAGGCTGAGTGGCAAAATTGTAAATAAGGGAAAGTGGCGACCGGTGGCATTACCGTAATTATTCGAACAATCTCCGCGCAATGCGCGCGGGGCAGTGCACAGCAACAAAAGCGGCGACGACGTCGTTTGGACAGACAGCAGAAAGCCTCCGCGCAATGCGCGGAGGAGCGTGATGACGTCAGCATACGCGGGGCGAGCGTTGACCGGTCAACTGTGGCGCGTTAGGGCGTGTTTGGGCGCGCGTTAATTCTGGGAAACGAGATTATTTCGGATTTTGAGCATTAATTTGATTCCAAATTGGATTTCTTTTCCACATTAGCTTAGGATTATTATTGTATTTCTATAAATATATTAGGAGACTCATGTTTTCAGTAGTTTTTAATTAGAAGCAGATTGTTAGAGATAATTAGGAGTTTTCACTCTCAGGTTTTTCTTATCTATTATTTTTATTATGTTTGGCTAATTTTATTATTCAGTTCTAGGGAATTTCAAACCCAATTATAATTAATGATTTAATTAATTCAGTAATATTATTTATTCTTCCTCATATGAAATTATTTATGATAATCTGTTTTAATTGTTTATTTGATATTGGGTTTGATTGATTTAATTTTGGCCTGTTGAGTTGATCAAATTATTATCCATTGCTAGATTTAGGAATTATATTACGTGTAATTGATATTGTTCCTAATCGTTGGTAGTGAATAGTGATAGATGATTGTGGTCAAGCTTTTATTTATTGCTATGGTTATCATGATGTAAGTTAAACAATCCGAGCTTATGAGATTGTTGCTTAGAATAATCTAATTTTCTTGTGATTAATGGTTCCATTATATTAAATTTAGAGAGCTTGTTCTAGGTTGTATAATGGTTAGAATCTAATGAAGAACTTGTTTTGTTAGATTAAAATTATGGGAAATTTCGGATAGCAGAGCTTGTTGTTATCTAGGGTTATTGGTTTCATGGAAGGATAAAAATATATTTTGATTGATTGATCTATTAATTATAAGGGTGAGATTGAACCGAAGAACTGAAGTTTTTAATTTATTATTTAATTTTATTAATTTACTTTTATTTATTTAGTTAATTATAGTTAGTTCAAAACCCCCAAATCTAGTTTACATTGCATAAAAATAAATTAATCATTCACTGTGGGTTCGACCCTTGGTTGTTATTATACTGAGTTTATGATTGAAAGTAAGGATTAATTTTGGAGTGTTAACGACAGCTACCAATTCCTTATTAATCTCTGAGAATAACCTTACGGCGCGGATTACCGCCTGTTTGGTGAGTAACTCTTCGTATTCAAATTGATGGGAATAACCTTACGGCGCGGATTACCGCCTGTTTGGTGAATAACTCTTCGTATTCAAATTGATGGGAATAACCTTACGGCGCGGATTACCGCCTGTTGGTGAATAACCTTTTTTAATTGTCTCGTGTGAAAATAATTTGTTTACACGAATTATCACACAACACTTTTATTCCATATTCGTTTGTAATATCATTTTCTTTCATATTCGTAAGAGATATTATTTTCCTTTATACTCATAAGGGATACCATCTTTTTCATCTTCCACTATTCAAACTTACTATGGTAAGGGATATTAATTTCCTTCACCTTTTGTTAATCAAACCTGCTACGGTAAGGGATATTATTTTCTTTCATACTCCTAAATCGAAACTTATTATGGAACTATTGCTTCTATAATTCTTGAAAATATTATATGTTCCATAATAGTTGAACTTCATTATTTCAACTGAACCTTCCTATTTACGTGAACCTTTCTATTGAACTGTAACCGTTATTCTGAACTGTGGATCTTGAATATCATTTTTAAATTTCACTCCACATCATGTTGACAATTTGGACATTATTTGAATCTGCACAAAGTAAACTTCTGATACTTATTGTTTATCCTGTTTGTTGAATGTTGTTTGATTTGATGATGATGACTGTTGTGCAAAAAGGACTGGGCTAAATGTGCTTATGTGGTTATTTGACAAAGTGATTTTATAATGTGCTTATATAGTTGATTGTCAATATGTATCTGACAAAGTGCATATGTGTTAATGTGCTTATGTGCTTAATTGATTATGTGCTTAGACACCCTGAAAGTGCATATGTGTTAATATGCTTATGTGCTTACTTGATTATGTGCTTAGATGTTCTAAAAGTGCTTATGTGGTTATTTGACAAAGTGATTATATGTTAATCTAATTGTGGGTTTACATTGTCATGTGTGCTTGATGTATATTACTCATTTCAAATACTGTGATTTGCACACTTGTTTAAACAAATATGATCTTGTTATAAACTATCTGTTTCTTATTAAAGAGAATGAAAGTTATCTGGTTATAATGTTGTAAAGTCATTTTTTAATTATATGTGTACAAAGGACTTAGATTTTAAAGATCAGAAATGTTAGGTTGATCTTTCAATAGAAGTCATTCTGCATAAACGTTGTATGATATAAGCAGAGTTGCTTAAAGGTGAATCAGTGTTGAATTTGTGCATGGCAGAGTCTGTAAATGTCCTTTCAATATGTAATGATGATGTAATAATGTAAGAAAAGACTTAGTTAGAAAAGATTAAATATGTTAGGTTGATCAGTCTATTAAATCGTACAGTGGACTCAACGATTCCAAGCAAAGAAGACTCAACGTTTCTGTATAGATCGTAGAGTTAACTCTACAACTCCTTACCAGGATAACTTTACGATCATTAAAGAGAGTCAGAAGTGCAAGAAGTCTACAGGATATACAAGCAAAATTAAAGAACTGTTCAAGTACAAATCGTAGAGCTGAACTCTACGACCGTCGAACAGTCAGCCAAGCTAGCCTGCAGATAACGCTGATCCAGAGAAGAAATGTACTCTACGATACACACTCTCTAGCAAAATCGTAGAGTAAACTTGATGAGCAAGCTTACAAGGACTGGAATTTACACAGATAGAAGAGATCGTAGAGTGGAACAGAATGATAAGGCAATACAGAAGATTGCTATACACATGGAACAATCGTTGAGTAGAATTAAAGGATGAAGCAACACAGACTGCAACTCAACGATTCCACTAAGAAGCACTACAGTTAACTAACTCTACGATCTGATCAAACTTACAAGATCGTAGAACGAAATCAAAGCAAAGCATTGCAAGCACAAACTCTACGATCTGACCAGAACAACAAGGTCGCAGAGTTAGAGAAAAGATCGTTCTAACTCAACGTTTCACTTGACATACCTCAAGTAACTTTCATGAAGCTGAATTCGCAGAAACAAAGTAGACAGTCTATCACTCAACGAATTCATTAATCAGGTCAGAACAAGTAGACTAACAGGACGGCTATATGGTGCAAGAGAAAAGAGAATACTCCTCGCCCAGATTAAAGAAAGTTTAAGTGCTGTTGAGATACAGATGCATGTCAGAGTCGTAGCAGACTTTGTGCCTAAACGACTATAAGTCAGGACCCACTGCTCAGGAAAATGGTGAATAAAGTCAGACCAATGGGACATCTCTGAATGCATCAGAACAGTTGGTTCTAAAAGTCAAGGAAGGTATTTATTGATGAATCAGAAGATTAATTAACAAAGGAAATAATAATCCTTACTGAACAACTCTGGGAGTGCAACGACTATAAATTCAGAGAAAGCTGAGCTACAGGTTAATATATCAGAACATGTCAGAAAAGGAAAAAGCACTGACACGAGCAGCAAGAAAGTCAACATTGAAGATATTAAGGATCTGCACAAAGCCAAATGAAACAAACGGGATTTCATTCAACGGTAATATATGCTCAGAGATATAAAGGCTTACAGGACGAACAAATAGAAGTGGTTGTTGCAGTTGTTAAATATACAAGAGAGATGATGGCAGACTGCAACCGATCGTAGAGTGAAACAGAAAATGAATATGCTGAAGGACTCTACGATCCATCAGAACACTAACACTGAATTGAGAGAGACATAGAGATAAATAACTCTATTACAAGAGAAGTGTTCAAAGCTGCTAGGCACATGGAAGAGAGAAGCTTAAACGCCAACTTGATACATACATTGTAGCAACTGAGTACCAAAAGGAAGAAGCATCACAGTCATCTCAGGAGTTCATCTCGAGAAGTTATCAAGTACCAAAGAAGCTGAAGTGCAAAAGCCTAGCAGCACAATGGGTGATCATGAGTAGTTGCTGAATACAGAAAGAAGAAGAACATCAACGACAAATATCAGCAGCATTCAACGTTTGATCACAAGCAGCTGCTAAGTACCTAAAGATGAAGAAGAGCAAATGTTCTACTTAGCAGCACAATCCAACGGACAAACAAATCAAGTCTGCTGGACTTGTTGAGTACCGAAGGGTACAAGAGATTCTAAGTCTGCTGGACTTAGTCTACAGTCCCAAGGCTATTAGTCTTGATGAGGGCAAAAGTGTCCTAGTCTTAATGTGACTAAAAGAGCCAAGTCTGCTGGACTTGATGAGGGCAAGAGTGTCCTAGTCCGGAGGACTAAACCTTAGTGGATTTCCTACTCGTTGTAGTAGAAGAGTGGAGTAGGAGTTATTCAGTCTCCGAACCACTTTAAACTCTCTGGTGTCATTTACTTTCAGTCATTTACATTCTGTGTTATATATATATATATATATATATATATATATATATATATATTTACATATGACTGTGAATTAGTTTACTTAACAAGTGACTTTCTTCAAAATAATCTTAAACTCAACGGAGAAGTTTTACAAATCTATAAGGGGTGTTTTTCAAACTAATATTCCGCTGTGCAAACAAATCTTGATCAAAAAAATTATTTGGTAATGAACTCTTAAAGAAAGAAGTTTCTAAGAGATCTATTCAACCCCCCCTTCTAGATCACTTGTGTGCTTCTGGGAACTAGCACTGTTCTTCTGTTCATCATTTGTATCACTGTTATTTGTATTAATCATCAAGAATCAAGCTGTTGTGAATATCTGTGGCCGGGGGCACAGATATGATATAATTGTTGAACAGATGATAGGTTAAAGGCGATATACTAGGTTAAAGGCGATACATCTGTTCGGTGTCTTTTATGACACGTGGTGATAAGTCGATTTTATATCAATTTATTAGGTACTTTTAGACTTAATTATTTGTGAGTTTTTAGGTATTTTTAGTATTTTAGGTGTTTTATTTATTATTATGTGTTTTTACTATTTTTAGTAATTTTATATTATTTTTAATGTTTTTATTTTATTTTGTAGGAATTAATTAAAGCTTGGATGGCAAAATGGTAAATAAAGCGCGTTCAAGGGCAATTTCGTAATAATCCGGAAATGGTGTGCGCGCGCCATGCGCGCTAAAGGGTGAAAAGGCGCGAGATCAGCAGATTATGGAACGACGCCGTTTAATCCTTTAAGATGTATTCGCGCAATGCGCGGGATGGGACAGTGCGCAATGCGCGGACGTCTGTATGGTGACGCGTGCGACGTAGCCTGCTGCTTGTTTTTTCGCGTGGGTCCCTTCAACAGTAACTTGTCAGGCGTCGGCTGTTCTTGTTTCCTTTTCCGTGTATAATTCCAGCAATAGTAATAAAGTTAATAAATTCCAAATTAGTTTTGGAATAGGAAAATAAATTAGGATTTTTATTTTTAATTTATTATTTTTTAAATCCTATTAGGGTTTGGAAAGATTAATTCCAACTAGGTTTAGGAGAATTTTGGAGCCTATAAATAGAGGGCTTGACACACATTGTAATACACAACTTTTCTTAGAATAAAAATTCTCTCTTCTATTATTTAGTGTTCTTTATATTTATGAGTAGTTAATTTATTTTTCTTGGTTTAAGTGATTGAAGCCATCAAGATTTATACACTGTGAGATCTAATTTATTTTAATTGTTCAATTTATATTTTGAGTATTGAATATTTTTCTGTGTTAATTTTATGATTAATTCGTTTAATTGCTAGGATGCATACTAGTTTATTATTCGTTGAAATCTACTGCTAAATTAAATATCAAATCCGTAATTGTTTGGTCACTTTAATTTGCGAAGCAACTAAGGTTAATAATTATTTTGCTTATCAAAATATTATTTTATCTTAGGAAAAATATTCATCTAAATTAAATGCAGACGCTTGGATTGTGTTGTTTAGTTCAACGATCTCTCTATTTCTTTATGCTGCTACTAGGTTAAATCTTTAGCGCTTGTCTGAGATTATTTAGTAGTAAGGGTTATTTAGATCGCTTGTTTCTGCTTAACTAAAATTAAGGAGAGATAGGAAAATTATTCGAATGGGAGTAATTATTCCACGTTGAATATTTAAAATATGAATTGATTTATTCTTGCATCAGTGATCAGTTGTAAATTCTTGATGGTGGATGTTGACTTAAACCAAGGTTTTTTCTTCTTATTTATTTCTTGCATATTTATTTTAATTAATTTTATTTAAATTATTTCTTTAATTCAAAAACCCCCCTATTTTTATTTGCAAAAATATAAAATTAAATTAATCATTCTCTGTGGGTTCGACTCTTACTTGCACTACTACATATTTATTTTTCCAAAGTAAGATTTTATTTTTGGGTGCTTGCGACATCACACCAAATTTTGGCGCCGTTGCCGGGGAATGATTTAAATTTAATTTTATGCTTTTGTAAACTGTATTTTAATTTATTAATTTTTGTTAGATTTTATTATTTTAGTTTTTCATAATTTAATTGAGTTGTGCAGGTTAAGGATGGAAGTGAGGCATGATTATGCTAATGAGGTAACTATTTCTTCTCTTGAGCGACAAATTGATACATTAACTTCTCTTGTTTATCAAATGGTTGCAGATCGTACACAACCAATGGAAGCTTGTAGGATTTGTGCGGTGGTAGGACATCCGACTAATATGTGCCCCATTCTTCGAGAGGAGTCCTATGAACAAGTCAATACAACAAGTGGTTTCCCTGGTCAACCCCAATGGAGATATGATCCCTATTCAAACGCGTATAATTCAAGATGGATGGATCATCCTAATTTTGGCTATGAGATTCCACAAATGAATCCGCCCGCAAATCAGAATTTTTCAAGCTATCAACAATACATGCAGCTATATCCCCAACAACAACAGGGCCAATCATTTAATTCTGATATGTCTTTAGAGGATATGATTAAATTAATTGAAACTAACACTTTGCAATTTCAACAGGAAACAAAGGAAAATATACAGAATTTGGAAAAACAAATGGGTCAAATGGCAATTGCACTCAGTCACTTGGAGGAACTAGATTCTGAAGAATTACCTTCTCAAACAGTGAATAATCCAACAGCGAATACAAGTGCACAAGTGTTAAAAAATGCTAATGATATAGAAGATCCAGAAAAGACGGTCCCTCCATCACCGAAGCAAGAAGAAGCAAACAACATCAATGAAGCGGACAGTGTTTATATAGACAATGATGTTATTTTTTATGATGACATGCCTAAAGTGGTGGAAGTTGTTGAGGAAACAAACAAGAAAAAGTTAGACATTGCAATTACCAACAATTTGGAGTTAGAGGAAGAAGAAACAATTGAGCTGACACAAAATTTGAAGGAGGATGAAGCTTCATTAAATTCTTTACCAATGATTTTTGATAATAATGCAATAATTTCCATTCCATTACCTGTTACTCATAACAAATTTTTATCTTCTGTTTTGCAGGTTCCCATCCCAGATTTAAAAAATCTCCCTAGCCATCTCAAATATTTCTTACTTGAAGATGGAGTAAAACGTTCATGTCATGTGCAAGGGAGACTGAATCTACTAATGAAAAATAACGTGATGGATGGGGTCCTCAAAATTCATGAAATTGGAGTGACGTAGTGTTTAAGCATGCTGTCAAGCCAATGACGATAAACAAAGGCGCTGCTTGGGAGGCAACCCAAGAAAACAGATTTGCATTTCTTTTCCTTTTTCTTTTTATAGTTATTTGTGCCTTTTTCTTTGCATTTTACTTTACATTGGGGACAATGTAAATTTTAAGTGTGGGGGAAGGGATTTAGGATTTTTGTTATTATTTTTGTTAATTTTAGGTCATATATTTTTGATAATTTTAGGAAATTTTAAATTTTTTTTTTTTAAATTTTGAATTTTGTGGGTAAATTCATTGCAAACCCTCACGAGACAAAACTCGTCCACTTGGGTAACCTTGGGGTTTAAAGGCTTGTTGCACATGCTAAGTGTAACCGTGTTTCCTACGAAAATGGGGTAGTTTTTTTTATTTTTTTATTTTATTTTTAGGATGTGTCACTTGAGCAATGAGTTAATTGAATTTTAATTTTTAGCCAATGATAAAATTTTGATTTTTATTTAATAACTCTTGGAAAAATGATAAATTTTTGCTTAATTTGAATTTTTGACTTTTTATTGATTATTACTTTGTTCGACATTCTTTTAAATTTTTATACACTTATATCCATTTGTTTGAGCTAGTTTTAATTAAGAGAAAGTTTAAATGGTTAAATGCTTATGGAAGATATTTTTGAACTCTATATCTTATTTGATCATTATTTGAAGTAAAATATAAGACAAAATATAATTTGGAAGAGATGATTTAGGTAATTTTTATAGGATTATTATCGAAAAAATTATGTGGTGGGTTGAGATGGAGCGTAAAACGCACTCACTCATAAACACATGAAAAAGCGAGATGGAGCGTAAAACGCACTCGCTAGTGAGATGGAGCATAAAATGCACTCACCGTGAAAAAAAAAATGAAGAAAAAAATGGGATGGAGCATAAAATGCACCCATTAAATGAGAAAAAATAAATGATGAAAAAAAAATATTTGAAAGAAAAAAAAAAATGCATAATCCTAGTGTGTTTCTTTGATTATAAGCCTTTTGATCGTCTGATTTATATTTGTCTGTATTAGCTGAAAGTGATGAGAAAAATAAGTTTTATTATATATCTTTTATAAGGTAATTAATGACCGAAACTTATCTGAGTTTTAATTAGTTTGATACATTTGGATTCACACACACACAAAGGGTCTTGAGTAAGTAAGATTAATAAATATGTTAAAATTCTAGATTTTGCATGGTTTTGAAATTTTCTTTGAGTTATCATTTAAAAAATCTTTGAGGCTGATGTTGAAAATTATATTGCTCTGTTGCTCAAGTAAGTTGTTTGGTTATTAGTTTTAATTTTATAGTTTTTATTCTTGTTTTGCTTGAGGACAAGCAAAGAGTTAAGTGTGGGGGTATTTGATAAGTCGATTTTATATCAATTTATTAGGTACTTTTAGACTTAATTATTTGTGAGTTTTTAGGTATTTTTAGTATTTTAGGTGTTTTATTTATTATTATGTGTTTTTACTATTTTTAGTAATTTTATATTATTTTTAATGTTTTTATTTTATTTTGTAGGAATTAATTAAAGCTTGGATGGCAAAATGGTAAATAAAGCGCGTTCAAGGGCAATTTCGTAATAATCCGGAAATGGTGTGCGCGCGCCATGCGCGCTAAAGGGTGAAAAGGCGCGAGATCAGCAGATTATGGAACGACGCCGTTTAATCCTTTAAGATGTATTCGCGCAATGCGCGGGATGGGACAGTGCGCAATGCGCGGACGTCTGTATGGTGACGCGTGCGACGTAGCCTGCTGCTTGTTTTTTCGCGTGGGTCCCTTCAACAGTAACTTGTCAGGCGTCGGCTGTTCTTGTTTCCTTTTCCGTGTATAATTCCAGCAATAGTAATAAAGTTAATAAATTCCAAATTAGTTTTGGAATAGGAAAATAAATTAGGATTTTTATTTTTAATTTATTATTTTTTAAATCCTATTAGGGTTTGGAAAGATTAATTCCAACTAGGTTTAGGAGAATTTTGGAGCCTATAAATAGAGGGCTTGACACACATTGTAATACACAACTTTTCTTAGAATAAAATTCTCTCTTCTATTATTTAGTGTTCTTTATATTTATGAGTAGTTAATTTATTTTTCTTGGTTTAAGTGATTGAAGCCATCAAGATTTATACACTGTGAGATCTAATTTATTTTAATTGTTCAATTTATATTTTGAGTATTGAATATTTTTCTGTGTTAATTTTATGATTAATTCGTTTAATTGCTAGGATGCATACTAGTTTATTATTCGTTGAAATCTACTGCTAAATTAAATATCAAATCCGTAATTGTTTGGTCACTTTAATTTGCGAAGCAACTAAGGTTAATAATTATTTTGCTTATCAAAATATTATTTTATCTTAGGAAAAATATTCATCTAAATTAAATGCAGACGCTTGGATTGTGTTGTTTAGTTCAACGATCTCTCTATTTCTTTATGCTGCTACTAGGTTAAATCTTTAGCGCTTGTCTGAGATTATTTAGTAGTAAGGGTTATTTAGATCGCTTGTTTCTGCTTAACTAAAATTAAGGAGAGATAGGAAAATTATTCGAATGGGAGTAATTATTCCACGTTGAATATTTAAAATATGAATTGATTTATTCTTGCATCAGTGATCAGTTGTAAATTCTTGATGGTGGATGTTGACTTAAACCAAGGTTTTTTCTTCTTATTTATTTCTTGCATATTTATTTTAATTAATTTTATTTAAATTATTTCTTTAATTCAAAAACCCCCCTATTTTTATTTGCAAAAATATAAAATTAAATTAATCATTCTCTGTGGGTTCGACTCTTACTTGCACTACTACATATTTATTTTTCCAAAGTAAGATTTTATTTTTGGGTGCTTGCGACATCACACCACGTGGTGAATGCTCTCTTTTGCCCGTAGTGCAAAGATGAACTGTTGGTTGGTATGATTATGACCAAAGGCTGAATCTGGTATAATCATGACCGTTGGTGTTATATTGAATGTCTTTGGCCCGTAGTGCAAAGATGAACTGTTGATCTGCATGATTATGACCAGGAACTGTGAAGTTGTATTATCTTGACTAATGGTATTTCAGATGATAAAAGTTGATGATATTTTTACTAAAAAGAGAAGCGAGAGGACATTATAGTCTGCATTATTCTTCTAATAGATTGCTCATTCCGCTGCTATTATTGATCTGAACATTGTTCAAGAATTTAACTACAGTTTTTGATATAAACCTTGTAGTCTATTGTATTCTATCAAGAACTTAACTGTTGAAGGCTAATGATAATTTATTCGTCATTATCTTAGTCATGATATTTCTTACTGGGCTATTTGAGCTCACCCTTTCTTTTGTTCCATTATTTTTCAACAGGAGATGAGAACGTAGTTGGGTCTAGCCGGGGAATGGAGTGAGAGTCCGAGGGATAGCTGTCGTAGTCTTCACACGTTGTAAAATAGCGTGATAATAATAGTGAAGACTTAGTTGTGTATTATTATACACTGTATTGTTGTACGTTGTACTTCATTGTAATAATTTTGTTGTAGTCTTTTGACGACTCAAGTTTGAGCTTTGTGGGCTCAGATTTGGGGGCGTCATAGTTAGCATCATAGCTTAGGGATATGGTCTTTAATGGAGATATGGGGTTAGAACTAGGAGGGGAGAGACGAATATTATCAGTCACTAATGTGTCCCACTTAAATGAGATTTTGTTATCTAACGAATCGATTTGAATGTAGGAACATGAAGTGATGAGTCAGTTTGTTTAAACTAACATTTATTTTGTGATCACAGTTAAGTATAGCTTCTAGAAATTACGAAGTTAACTATGAAACGCTTGAAACAATTGTAGCTGCGAATCAAGAGGCGACGAATAATCTTCCTACAAACTCAGAGTTGAATCATTTGCCTAAGGCAAAAATTATGCGTGTTCTATCCAGTAAGGATGAAGGTGAAAGCTCTATTACAGTAGTTCCAGATCCGTTATTAGAAGCAATTAAATGATGTAATAAACTTGCGGAAATTATTGCCTTTAATCTGCTCACTAATTGGAAGAATCATATCACTTGGTTATGCTCGATAACAAATGATCAGAATATATTGGCTTTTCATATCAGTCTTTGGGATTTATGGTGTTCCAGCTATGATTTTCAAGATTATTTAAAAATGATGTTTCTATACTTTTGGGCGTTTCAATTTAGAGGAATTCAGGTTAAGTTAGTCACTATCGCGGAAACTGCAGTCTATCGAAAATACTATTATTATAGAAATCATTGGTACGTTACTACTGATGAAGTTGAGGAATCCGAGAAACAGTTCGTTAGAGAATTATTTAGTGGTATTCCCATAGTTGAAATACGTGAAGATCCGAATGAAGTACTCGGGATTCGATTTGATGGTAACAGTCAAGAAACCGAATGAGGTGATAACCGGTAAGCTATTCATAAATTCTCGTGAAGTCTATGCCTTGTTAGATACTTGTTATACCCATTCTTTTATCTCACATGCATTTGCTCAATGTTTAAACTTGATCCTTGAAAACTTAGACCTTGTTTTATCAGTTGAAACCCCATTAGGAGAAATATCTATCACATCTACTGTCTATAAATCTTTGCCTAGTTCAAATCAACAACCTCACATTACCTGTTGACCTTATTTCTTTGGAGATGCATGAATTTGATGTGATTTTAGGAATTGATTGGTTGACTACCTATCATGCTAAAATTGTTTGTTTTCATAATATTATTAGTTTTCATATTCCTAATCAACCTGTCATGCAAATTCAAACACCTAAACTATTGAAATCAATAACCGTTATTTCTAGCCATAAAACCATTCGTTTATTGAAAAACGAATGTCAAGCCTTCTTAGCTCATGTCACTGATTTGAACAAAAACACGTCAAACTTGAATGATATTCTCATTGTTAATGAGTTTCTTGACGTTTTTCCTGAGGAACTTCCTGGCTTACCGAGAAATTAAATTCTGTATTGATCTTGAACCCGATACTAAGCCCATTTTTAAAGTCCCATACCAAATGGCTCCCATAGAACACCAAGAGTTGAAAATTTAATTATTAGATATCGGTATCATTCGTTCTAGTACAAAACTTATATCAAGCGGGGAATGTGAGAAAAGTTTTCAAGAACTCAAGAGGAGACTTATTTCAGCTCCTGTTCTGACCATACCATCAGGATCAGGAGAATTCGTTATATTTAGCGATGCTTCAGGCAAAGGTCTAGGCTGTGTCCTTATACAGCATGGAAAGGTTATAGCTTATGCCTCTAGACAACTCAAAGATTATGAGAAAAATTATCCTACTCATGATCTAGAGTTGGCAGCAGTCGTTTTCGCGTTGAAGATCTGGAGACACTACTTGTACGGAGAAAAAGTGGATATCTGTACGGATCATAAAAGTCTCAAGTATTTCTTCACCCAGAAGGAACTCAACATGCGACAACGACGTTGGCTTGAGCTGTTGAAGGATTACGACCACACAATCCAGTATCACCCGGGAAAGGCGAACGTTGTAGCTGACGCTTTGAGCAGAAGATCTTATGCGAGTACAAGTGCACTGCTGACAACACAAAAGTGTATTTTGTACTACTTGCAAAAGATGGAGATAGAGCTAAAGACACCAGGGACCCACTCGAAGATTGCTCACGTGCGAGTAGAACCGGCTTTAATCGATAAAATTAAAGCTGCGCAAGCTACCGATCCGGAACTGATGAACATGATGAAGAAAGTACAAGAATGTGCCATTCCCGAAGCAAGAATCGACGAGAAAGGAATACTTCGAGTCAACTCTCGACTCTGTGTTCCTAACGATCCTGAATTAAAGCATAAAATCATGATGGAGGCACACAACACGCCGTTTGCAATCCACCTAGGAGATACCAAGATGTATCGAGATCTTCGACATACATTTTGGTGGAACAATATGAAAAGAGAGATTGCAGAGTTTATCTCAAGGTGCCTAACTTGTCAACGTGTCAAGGCAGAGCATCAAGTACCTAAGGGTCCATTACAACCACTTGAGGTTCCCGAATGGAAGTGGGAACACATCAATATGGATTTCGTGACGGGTCTTCCCAAAGTTTCTCAAGGCTTAGATGCAATTTGGGTGATCGTAGATAGATTGACCAAATCTGCTCATTTCTTGCCTATACGAGAAAACTTTTCACTTGAACGTCTTGCCGGTATGTACATAAATGAGATTGTGAGATTGCATGGCATGCCAGTTTCCATAGTTTCTGATCGAGATCCTAGATTTACTTCACGCTTTTGGATCAGTCTACAAAAAGCTATGGGCACTGAGCTACGATTCAGTTCTGCATACCATCCTCAGACGGACGGACAATCGGAAAGGACAATCCAGACCCTAGAAGATCTTTTGAGACTTTGCGTACTAGACTTCAAAGGAAGTTGGGATAAGTACTTGCCATTGGTTGAATTTTCCTACAACAATAGTTACCAAGCAAGTATAGGCATGACTCCATTCGAGGCTTTATATGGACGCAAGTGTCGCTCTCTAGTATGTTGAAATGTGGTAGGAGAAGCAAAATTGTTGGGACCCGAGTTGGTACGCTTGACAACAGAAAAGATCCAAATGATCCGACAACGAATACAGACCGCACAAGAACGACAAAAGAGTTATGCGGATCTTCATCGGAGAGATGAAAGATTCAACGTCGGAGATCATGTATTTTTACGTGTTTCTCCATGGAAAAGAGTTACGAGATTCGGAAAGAGATGAAAGCTCAACCCTCGATTTATTGGCCCATTTGAAATCCTCGATCAAGTAGGAACCGTAGCCTACAGACTAGCCCTACCACTAGACCTGGCAATTGGGCGGGCCGGGCCGGGCCGGGCCAAAACGGCCCAGGTTTTGCCGGGCTGAAAATGTTGAGCCCGTGGCCCGTACGGGCCGGCCCGGCCCGCGGGCTTTTTGAGTTTTTTTTTTTTTTTAAAATTAATTTTTTTAAAAATATATATATATATATATATATTTACAACTATAATACATAATTTAAAATAAATACTAACTCTAATTATTTACAATTATAACATATAATTTATACATAATCATTTAATAGTATTAGTAAATAAAATAATCAATAATTTTATAGTCATATATATTAAAATATAACTAATCTTGTGATTTATAGTAATTTTATAGTCATATATATTATTATTTAAGATTACATATTAGAATTTACTCTTATATTTTTCATAATTTGTTATTTGATTCATTTTTTAAGTTAATATTTTTTTTTTATCAATAATGAACAATAAAAAAAAATGTAAAAAAAAAAAAAAAAAAAAAAAAATCCGGGCCGGGCCGGGCCATTTTTGGGCCGGGCCAAAACGGCCCAGTTTTTTAAGTGCTATTTTTCTTCAGCCCAACGCCCGCCCAAAAACGGGCGGGCCGGCCCGGCCCGCGGGCCGGGGCCACTTTTGCCAGGTCTACCTACCACCACTTATGTCTCGCATCCATAACGTTTTTCACATATCTATGTTACGTAAATATGTGAAGGACCCAAACCACGTCATTGAATTAGAATCGGACGTTATAGCAGAGGATTTAACGTACGAGGAGGTACCTGTTAAGATCCTAGATAAGAAGGAACAGATTCTACGCTCAAATGTTATATCTCAAGTTAAGGTTTTATGGAGAAACCAAGATATTGAGGAGATAACCTGGGAGCTAGAATCTGAGATGAAATCTAAGTATCCTTACCTCTTCGATATGCCAGGTATGTCAATTTCGGGGACGAAATTTCATAAGGAGGGGAGGTTGTAAGACCCCGAATTTTATGAAATATAAAAATTAATTTTTCTTCATATATATTTTTTTTGAAACAGTAAGTGGATAAATCGATAAAGTTAAAAGTTAAGGATGTTATGTGCAAATTTTATTTTGTCGGACAATATTCGCTTTGTCGGGGAATATTCATTTGGTCGGGGAATATTCGTGCCGTACGACGGCGCCGAAATAACAAATTATTGGTGGACCCCACAACGGAATATTTGTCGGATATAGAAAACGACAGAAATAACCTTTTTAAATAAAAATAGTCAACGGAACTGTTAAAATACCGGTGATAAAAGAATAGTAGCATACGGTAGTTTATGGTATTTTCTGTAACACACGGTATTGTATAGTGTCTCATATTATTGGTCTGACAATTGACACCGTAACTGTTACGCATCATTTCATCGATAATTGTCACTGCATAATATTTTATATTATCAATTCAATAATTGTTGTTACACAGTATTTTGCATTATTGAAAAATAAATAAATAAATAAATTAAAAAAAAATAATTAATTTTACTATTTGAAATAGTAACGTGAATAGTAACATGTGGGCCCCTATGGGACCCACATGAGGAATTTGGTTTTGAATTTGCTGGAGGAAGAAATAAATAGTAACATGCGGCTGCTGCAAAAATTTTCTCAGACTGGCGTGCGCACGCCAATCCTCACCTACCACGCATAGTGTTTTCTTTTCTCCTATAAATAGCTTGCTCAGCTGAATAGAAAAATCACACCTAAAACATAAAATTTTCTATAAGAATTTTATGAGTTTTCTTTGAGAATAGTAAGGTTATTTTGAGAGTTTGAAAACCAAAAGGAGTGCAGAAAATTTTCAAGTAAGTCTTTTATTAAAGAGTAGTAATTTCATAAATTCCTATTTTTCACGGTATTCACAAATCTTCCTTTAGAAGACTATTTTTTTGAGAAGATTCATTTTTAAAAGCTTTCTTTGGAAGATTTATTTTGAAATATTATTTTAAAAACTATTTTAAAGTTGTTATATTATACTACAAAAATTATGTTAAATATATATAATTTTGATAGTTCATAATATATGAGTTATCATACACTTTGAAATTTATATGTGGTAATTACTAATTTTATTATAAATATATAGGTTGATCAACCTCATTTAAATCAATATCCAGTCACGTGTTAAGGTAAGGAATGTCAGTTTTTTTTCTTACTTGTAAGGAATATCATCTTCTTTCATATTCTAACTTACTATGGTAAGGGGTATCATTCTTTTCATCATCATAAATGGATATTATTTTCTTTCTTACTGGAAGGGATTATCATTATTTGATTCTCGAAAATAATATCGTTTCTTTCTTACTTATGTGTCATTTATTTCCATGTATTAAATTGTGGGAATAACCTTACGGCGCGGATTACCGCCTGTTGGTGAATAACCTTTTTTATTCATTCCTTATTAATCTCTGAGAATAACCTTACGGCGCGGATTACCGCCTGTTTGGTGAGTAACTCTTCGTATTCAAATTGATGGGAATAACCTTACGGCGCGGATTACCGCCTGTTTGGTGAATAACTATTCGTATTCAAATTGATGGGAATAACCTTACGGCGCGGATTACCGCCTGTTGGTGAATAACTTTTTTTAATTGTCTCGTGTGAAAATAATTTGTCTACACGAATTATCACACAACACTTTTATTCCATATTCGTTTGTAATATCATTTTCTTTCATATTCGTAAGAGATATTATTTTCCATTATACTCATAAGGGATACCATCTTTTTCATCTTCCACTATTCAAACTTACTATGGTAAGGGATATTAATTTCCTTCACCTTTTGTTAATCAAACCTGCTACGGTAAGGGATATTATTTTCTTTCATACTCCTAAATCGAAACTTATTATGGAACTATTGCTTCTATAATTCCTGAAAATATTATATGTTCCATAATAGTTGAACTTCATTATTTCAACTGAACCTTCCTATTTACGTGAACCTTTCTATTGAACTGTAACCGTTATTCTGAACTGTGGATCTTGAATATCATTTTTAAATTTCACTCCACATCATGTTGACAATTTGGACATTATTTGAATCTGCACAAAGTAAACTTCTGATACTTATTGTTTATCCTGTTCTTCTGTTCATCATTTGTATCACTGTTATTTGTATTAATCATCAAGAATCAAGCTGTTGTGAATATCTGTGGCCGGGGGCACATATATGATATAATTGTTGAACAGATGATAGGTTAAATGCGATATACTAGGTTAAAGGCGATACATCTGTTCGGTGTCTTTTATGACACGTGGTGAATGTTCTCTTTGGTCCGTAGTGCAAAGATGAACTGTTGGTTGGTATGATTATGACCAAAGGCTGAATCTGATATAATCATGACCGTTGGTGTTATATTGAATGTCTTTGGCCCGTAGTACAAAGATGAACTGTTGATCTGCATGATTATGACCAGGAACTGTGAAGTTGTATTATCTTGACTAATGGTATTTCAGATGATAAAAGTTGATGATATTTTTACTAAAAAGAGAAGCGAGTGGACATTAGAGTCTGCATTATTCTTCTAATAGATTGCTCATTCCGCTGCTATTATTGATCTGAACATTGTTCAAGAATTTTACTGCAGTTTTTGATATAAACCTTGTAGTTTATTGTATTCTATCAAGAACTCAACTGTTGAAGGCTAATGATAATTTATTCGTCATTATCTTAGTCATGATATTTCTTACTGGGCTATTTGAGCTCACCCTTTCTTTTGTTCAATTGTTTTTCAACAGGAGATGGGAACGTAGCTGGGTCTAGCCGGGGAATAGAGTGAAAGTCCGAGGGATAGCTGTCGTAGTCTTCACACTTTGTAAAATCGCGTGATAATAATAGTGAAGACTTAGTTGTGTATTATTATACACTGTATTGTTATACGTTGTACTTCATTGTAATAATTTTGTTGTAGTCTTTTGACGACTCAAGTTTGAGCTGTGTGGGCTCAGATTTGGGGGCGTCACAATGCATCTGCCATGAAAGGAAACTTGAAATTTCTTAAGCTAAATCATATCTCATAAATATTTTATCTACAAGTATTTACCTCCAAGGCATTTCCAATGGTGCCATTAATTTGATTAAGGGAAGATGTGAGTGCATCTAGGCCTTTTCGTAATGTAGGATTGCCACTTTTTTAGAGCTCTCAAGTGATTGATATGGGTGATAAAACTGAGCTCCAAAGTCTAAGAAGGGAGAGATATAACAAGAGTAGAGAAGGAAATCAGACAAAAACAATAAAAGATATAGATATAATATGACAACTGTGAGAAAAGTAAAAATTGTTCAGACGATTTAAGTTTTTTGCTAATAGTCTCTTTTTTATAAGTTTATGGGAGGCATATATGTAAAAACACCGGTGGAAATTGATATTCACCAGGCCAGTTGTTTGAGTAACTAGAATTATAAGCCAAAATGGGATCTGCTCTGTTAGGCGTTCCAAATTATTCAGACACTTCATCATCAAGAATTGCTTTAACTTTCCGTACTAAAACACCCCAAAACCCTCATGCTCATTTTGGAGTTTTCCATGATGTGTACTCGTAGGTAACACTGTTACCTACGTATCAAGAATCACACATATTAGAAGAAAAAATGTCATTGTTATAGCTTCAAAACTATACCAAAAAAAATAAAAATGGTTACAAAAAGGATAATAAATAGTACAACAGTTGTTAAAGTTTGATTTGGATGAATTAAGTTCTAAGTAAGCATCAGGACGATTAACATTACTGAGTAGAAAACTCTGAGCCTTCTTCTTTTTATCTCCACCCCACAAACTCTGAATAAGGGAAAAAGAAAGAGAAAGTGAACGAAAGTACAAAATCAGGTCTTAAAGCAAAATTGAAAAAATGACAATTTCTAGTTAACGTCATAACAAAGACTTTAAACAATTTTCATTAAGTTGATTTATAATATATAATGATCACTTAAATTTGAATTTTTTTAGAAGAGAAAGGAAGAGAGATGTCAACAAATTTCCTCTCAAACTTGTGAAAATTTCTTTTTATTCTACCTCCAAATTCACAAACATAGTGCAATAGTGAAAATAATAATGGAAGAATGTAATAACATGACAAAAAGGATAAAGGGTGTACAAAAATTGAGATCTCTTATTTTTTCATTCTTTCATTTTTTTAAGTCTATGAATCTCTGAATGGTAGTGTTTTCTAAATTTAAAAAAAAATTAAAAAACTTTCTGAAAGGAGGTGATCAAATTAAATAGTTCTGGTATTCTAACAGAAAGCATTACAAATTTTAAACTTAGACACAAATCTTCCGTTAAATGGATCTGGTTGATAGGTGTGAGCCCGTGAATAAAATTAGAGTTCACATTAAATGAACTAAAATAAAAAATAACAAATAATAAATAACGAACAAACGGACAATGAACGAATGAAGACCGAAAAAGATAGAACGAAGATGCCTTAGGGTTCGCCCCCCTTGAGGTGTTCTTTTCCTGTCCCGTGATGCCTTTCTTTGACAATGAAATTGATTTATTTCATCTTTCTAGACATTATACAATCTTAAAGGTATAATTTAAGAGGTGTTGTGTAATGATATGTAAATTCGATAATGTTGTAAATATTATAATTAAATAATAAAGTTAAAATTTTGAAATGTGACACATGTTTTGCCACAAGCAAATTATATTTTATTTGATCTAGAAATTTATTTTTTGGCCAAGTGCACTTGAACAAATCAAAAAGGAACAAAAATGAGTTAATAATATATAAAAATGTTTAGAGAAATTGAGAAAAGTCCTTAGAACCCTTGACAACTTGAGAAATGACCTTGGCGTCTAAGTTGAGTGTAATGTCCATTGTATCCTTACTTAGTAATGGGAATTGGATTGATTACCCTTAACCATGCATGGTTAGCTTAACTAAAGGAGAGTTTAGTGTTGGAAAAATACATACAACTTATGTATGTATATATTTTTCAAGTATAAGCTAGTTATCACACATCTCTTTTTCATTTTTATCTCCAAAGTTGGCTAAGTGTGAGGGTTTCATAGAGAAAAAGAAGAAATTAGGGTTTGTACAGAAAGCTTGAAGGATTGCAAAGAAAGTGATCAAGGGAAGTAAAACTAGCAATCAAAGTGGATCATCCATCCTTAAAAAGCTTCATAGCAAAAAGAAGAAGAGCACAAAGAAGGTTTAAAAGTGTTCTTGCCTTAAAACTCCTCATTTATGTGTTTAAATGTAAGATTATGTGTAATCATGCATGTATTTGTGGCTAAAAGTAAGATTTATGTGAGTTTATGTACTACATGAGTGATTCATGAGAAAACCCTAAGCATTAGAATGGTATTACAAAGGTGGTAGGTGTATGCATGCATGTATTCATGGCTAAAAATTATAATTTGAACAGGATCATGTACTATGTGTTGGTAGTTATAGTGAAACCCTAAATTAAAGGGATAAACATGTTAGAAACATGTGTGATTTCTTGCTAGATAGCATAATAGGTTTTTTAATGAATGAAATGTACGACTTGTATATGAAAATATAACATTAGGCTATGTTGTGCATGTAAATCAAATCAAAGTTGGAAGCATGTTTTAGAAGGTGCATATAGATGTTTTATGAACATACAAAGTTATTAAATAATCTTGTGATAGTGTATATGGTGTATGGAGTTCAATAACTCAAGTATGAGTTTAAGGGTAAAATTTGTTAAGTTGACAAAATTCAACAAAAATGTGATTTTTGGCCATTTTGTGTAATTAATGGTAAAAAGAAGTCGAATAACTAAGTTTTATGTAAATGTATGTGTTCGTATTGAATTAGTGGTCAATTGGTGTTTATGACGATAAAAGTGAATTTTGGATGTTTAAAAACGTTCGCTGATACCTAAAATGTGAAATTCGAAAAAACAGAGTTATTTGAAAACTTTTAATATTTTTGAAGGCCTAGGCAAATTATATATATGTTATGTATGCTAATTCATGTGTTGGAATCAAGTTTTGAAAAAAGGGGCAAAAAATATCATGAAAATTGGAATGAAAAATTTTCTGAAAAAATTAATTTTGTAGCACTGCGCTGGGGCAGAATGTTTTGTTCTAAAGATGGTGCCGGGGCGCAGTGCAACTGAGAAGACTTTGTTGGGGGCTACTCCAGTCGGCGCCGGGGAGTAGTTGGCTGAGAACTTCTCGCTGGGGGAGAGATGTTTTCCGCTGGGGCACAGTCATGGTATTTTTGAATTTTTTATTATTTTAACCCAAAATGAAATATTTTAATATTATAAGATAGAGACATGCATTATAAACCATAAATTGATAAAAATGATCAATGTGGTAGGTATTAAGATATAAATGAACGACGTGTTATGTGTTAAGGTACATGTAAAGGTAAATGGTAACTTGTATGTTAAGGTAAAACATATAAATGTATATAACTAATGCATGGACCAACATTATGGTTGTGTAGGACATAAACGAGATAAGGTATTAACGGTAAAAGTAAACGAGGACAAATGCAAGTATTCTATTCGAACTCTCTTTTGTAGTTTCTTGAACGGTGATATATGCTATGTATTCCTATAAATCATTTTGAAGTTCATTTATTGCTGAATTATTTTGAGAAAGGTCGATGCCAATCTTGATCCGGCTAAACATATGTGATAGTTCATTTTGAATTCAAATATTGATTGTTATGTTCTACAATCCATATTGTTGTGGTACGGAATCTATAGAAATGCTGTAACAGAACAACCCTGATAAAAAAGGGATAAAGGTAAAAAGGGAAATATAAATTCCATGGCGTGGTTGCGTCGTTAAATGTTATGTTGTGCACAATATAAAGTACGATAGGCTAATCACCTAGAGTACACATCTAAAATGAAATGTAGTCTTATGACTAAATTGGGCTGTATCAATCTTTACGATTGGTATTATTCTTAACGAGTTTTTGGTCTTGTGACCGTACAGCTAGCAAAAAATAATATTTCAAGTCAATTATGTAAAAGTTTATGATATGTTCTCTAATTTCTTCACAGAACCGTTTATGGTCCAACCCTATTGTAAAAGATTTTCTTTCATTACTCTAAGATATCATGTCATTACTTGTTTATATACTTGTTGAGTTAGTTTAAGCTCATTCTTGATTTAAAGTGATATTTCAGCTAATCCCGAACAGGCAGAAGGGTCGGGGATTGACAAAGGAAAAGGGAAAACGAGCAAACAATAATTGTATAGTTATAGAACTATTATAAATGTAATATTTTTGTAATATGTTAGAATGTAGATGTTTTGTAATTTATAAAGGTCTGTAAACCTGGGATAGTTATGTAATATTATAAATTAAGTTATATTATTAAAAAATGAATGGTTAAAATTGAATGGTAGAGTAACATCGTGAGCACTGAACTCGTAGTTCAAGGGACCCGGATTTGGGGGCGTCACATGTTGTCATAAGTCCCGAGGCAGAAGGCCTGTGAGAATAACTTGTATTGGGAATCGGTTGAGAGATTGGATTGGTGGCTAGAAGAATTGGATGATTTGGGCACTACCCGGGGTATTTTAAGAATTTTTCTATCATTAAGGGTATTTTTGGATTTTTCCTTTTCGACATTTGCCTGACACATGACCTTAAGCTTATAAATAGCCATTTCACTTGACAAGTGAAGGGAATTTGGACACTTTAAGAATCTCTGGCCACATGAAAGCTCTCTCCCTCAAAGCAAAGAGGAGGTGGGACGAAATTGAGAACTTATGATCAACTTTAAATCGAGTGAATGAAAGTGTTGGCGTCGCCTATCTTGAATTCACTCGAAATACTTGTCATGGCTCTCGGACACCAGCGATTACACAGTGATTTAGAGAGTTATGCCACGTGTTAACCTGGTAATTGCTCACCGGTTCTTCTCCCCACTTCAATCCTTCGACCGATTTCATACTCTTTGCGGATTTCTCGCTTCCACCATTACTACGAATCATAACCCTAAGAAGGTACGTAATTTTTGTGCCTACAATAGGAAAATTTAGAGATGAAATTGAGACGAAGATGAAAAAATCATTAATAATCATAGTGTAGAGAATAGATGACAAGATCCTTTGATGATCGGGGGTCTGATTTGAAAGAGGAATGAAAAGCAGAGTCACCATAAGCGGAGGAGAGAGAAGAGTCCCATGAGCCCAGGTGATAGGGTTAAATTATATGCTATTTTTATTCCCTAATACTTAATTTTTATATTTATTGTATGCTTAAATGTTTAATTATTTAGCTTATTTTGGTTTTAATAGGTTTTATAGGATTTTAGTTAATTTATGTTAATTTAGGTAATTTTATTGTATTTTTATATTTATTTTTATTTATGTGTTTTTATTTATTTTTAGTATTTTAGGTGTTTTATTTATTATTATGTGTTTTTAGGATTTTTAGTATTTTTATATTATTTTTATTTATTTTATATTAGATTTTGTAGGGAAATAAAAGTCTAATGGCATTTTTGTAATTTCAGCAAAGCTTGAGGGACAAAACTGTCAAAACAGCAAAATGGAGGGCAAAAGTGCAAATTCCGCAAGAATCTGAGGCTAAATTGGTAATTAACCAGCACCGGTGGCATTTATGTAATTATCGGAAAAGAGAGACCGCGCGCATTGCGCGGATGGATTTGCCGATCGTGGGAAACGACGCCGTTTCATTCCAGTGACCGCGCCATGCGCGCTGTAGCGGAACAGTAGTGGGAAAAGGAGCAGAAATGACGTCGTTTTAGACTCATGCGCGCGCAATGCGCGCGGTAGCGAGCGTTGACTGAGTCAACCGACCGAAGGGCTTGTTTGGCTGGAGCATTAATTCGCGGAAACGGGATTATTCGCGATTTTAGCATTAATTTGATTCCAAATTGGATTTTAATTCCAACTAGGGTTAGAAAAATAATTATTTTCTTTTTCTTTTATTTTTAATTGTAAATCCTACTAGGGTTAGGAGGATTTTGGAGCCTATAAATAGAGGGATTGACACACATTGTAATACACAACTTCTCTTAGAATAAAAATTCTCTCTTCTATTCTTTAGTGTTCTCTATTATTATGAGTAGCGAAATTCTTTTTCTTGGTTTAAGTGATTGAAGCCATCAAGATTTATCCACTGTGAGATCTAATTTATTTTAATTGTTCAATTTATATTTTGATTATTGAATATTCTTCTATGCTTAATTTTATGATTGATTTGTTTAATTGCTAGGAGCGCTACTAGTTTATTATTCATATTAATCTACTGCTATTTTTGAAGCAACTAAGTTTAATAATTGTTTTGCAGATCAAAAGATTATTTTATCTTAGGAAGAATATTCATCTAAATTAAATCCAAACACGTGGCTTGTGTTGTTTAGTTCAACGATCTCTCTAATTCTTTATGCTGCTATTAAATTAAATCTTTAGCACGTGCCGGAGGTTGTTTAATAGTAAGGGTATTTAGACCACGTGACTCTACTTATCTAAAATTAAGGAGAGAGGAGAAAAAGTATTCCACCTGCGAGTAGTTCTTTCTACGGTGAATCTTCAAAATATTAATTGATTTATTTTTGCATCAGTGATCAGTTGTAAATTCTTAATGGTGGATATTAACTTAAACCAAGGTTTTTTCTCATCGTTTATTTCATTAAATTACTTGCATAATTATTTTAGTTAATTTTATTTAAACTATTTCTTTGATTCAAAAAAACCCCCCAGTTTTTATTTACAAAAACATAAAATTAAATAATCATTCTCTGTGGGATCGACTCTTGCTTACACTACTACATATTTATTTTTCAAAAGTAAGATTTTATTTTTGGGTGCCTGCGACATCACACCACCAGGCTGTGATTGCCTTAGTGCCAGAGATGACGACGGAGACAGCGATATTAAATTAGAAGAAGAGGAAGAGGACAAAGTGTCATTGGGCGGAGGATGGCGTATTTCTTCCTTGAATGTGGATGCCCTTGTAATCTGTAATGACCACAAATTCTTGTAGACATTGTAATTACATTTGTTAAATAAGTAGTAATGAATTAAAACTTTTGCACTAATTAATTGTGCATTAAATAATTGAATGAATATACTTGTGTATGTGTGTATTTATTTAAAGTAATAAAGCAAGGTGTATAATTAATTAAAGCAAGTCTAATTGGATTATATTTTAAATCCAAATGAGGTAATAAACTAGGTCACATTAATTTATCCAGTAGTTCATATAACTAATTAAACTAGCACAATGCTTGATTTAATTAAAGGTATCATATGTTATTTAATGTTAGCCCAATGTAATAAATAAATTAAGCCCAAACAAATTAAATGAATGAGCCCAACTTATTTAATTCTTAAGTCCAAAGTGGAGCCCAATAGGAAGTCAAAATGTTGGTCAAGGGTTATATATATAAGTATATATATATATATATAGATGTATATATGTATATATAAGCTATAAAAATAAAGCAAAAATGGGGGATTTAATCCTATTTTGCTGCGATTTAAGGAGGCCCACATGGGGTGGCTTGATTTTGTAATGTTGCTTCCAATTTACTCATTGTCATAGTAGGTGAACCACCATTGTCAATCAACTTATCCATCATGTAGTCATTCAATCAAATAGTAAGTATCAATTAGCCTTAATTTGACTATATTGGTGAATTAGGGAAGTTAATGAAGGATTAGTAGAGTGCTATAAATAGAGTACTCCACATACTTGCTATGCTGGTTAGTTCATTTGCTAGAGTTCTAAAGAGAAAAGAGAGAGAGCATTTCCAAGAGAGAAATAGAGATACACTTGTGAGTTGTGAGAAATTGCTAGAGGAAGTGCATCCAAGACCCTAAGGTTCAAAAGTGCTCCAAACCCTTTTTATTTCATTTTTGTAGTCTAGACATGATTTGAACGGTTAAAATATATTTTTAACCGATCAAAAGTTATTTTGATGGTCTAGAAGTCTTAAACTACGTTATATATATATATATATATATATATATATATATATATATATATTCATGGTTTGATGTGTTTAAATCATGTTTTGGTATATGTGTTATGCTTAAAAGTAGAAGAAATGTTCATATCGAACTTTACCAGTAAAACCCTAACTAAACATGTGATGTTTAATATTATAGTTTGAAATGTACAAGTTGGAAAATTAATTTCTATGGCTAAAAAGTTGCATGTATAAGTTTTTAAGAAAGCCCAACTTGAATGTTTCAAAAATATGGAAAAATGATGAAGTTATGGATTTTACCGCAAAATATGTTATTTTAAAGACCTAATGTTCAAACAGCCCACATTGTGGCTATTTTTCATAACCAAAACTTTTTCAAAAATTTGATTCAATGATGGAATATTGTAGTTGAAGAAAATACGAATCAATCAAAATCAATTGGAGGTCATTTGGATTTATAGATTTCATTTTATTCAACTTTTAATCAAATGAGCAAAAGTTGAAAAATCTGAAAATGGCAACTCAACAGATTTTGCCACTTAGGGGCCGGGGCCCTAATTCCTTTGTTATTTTGGGGGCTGGGGCCCCAATCACTGTTCACAGACGGATCTTTTTAATTTCGGATCGGGTCGATTCATTTTAAACAGGTTGGTTTAAATCATTTATGACTAAAATGGGTAAAAATATTTTAAAATTAATATAATTAATTTGGGACCCAATAAAAAGAAAATATATAATTATTTATTATGTGAATATTAAATAATAATTAAGAGTCATGAATGTGATTAATTACTATTTAATCAACATTAAATAATAATTAAAATGAAAAGAGATAGTAACTAATTATTTATTAAATAATAAATAAAGGGTAATATAATTAATAAAATATTATTAAATGATTAATAATATTAAAATAAAATAAAATATTATTAAATAATTAATAATATTAATAAATGAATAAAATATTATTAAATAATTAATAATATTTGAAAATAAATAAAATATTATTAAATAATTAATAATATTAGATAATGAATAAAATATTATTAAATGATTAATAATATTAGATAAGTAATAAAATATTATTAAATAATTAATAATATTAGAAGATGAATAAAATATTATTAAATGATTAATAATATTATAAGATTAATAAAATATTATTAAATGATAAATAATATTAGAAGAATAATAAAATATTATTAAATGATTAATAATGTTAAGTGATTAATAAAATATTATTAAATGATTAATAATATTAGAAGACTAACAAAATATTATAAAATTGTTAATAATATTAGATAAGTGTATGAACTATATTAAATAATTAATATAGATTTTATGTGTTTGAAATATTATCAAGTAGTGATAATATTTCCTAAGTGTTTATATATCCATAATTATATAATTATGTGGTTCGTAAGAGTTATAAAGGTTATCATACGAATATGTATATGATACAAATTTAAGATCAAACTGATTAATTATTAGGTCCGTTCAAGGAATATTAAATTGAATTGGTTAGCCGTAGACTACGCACGTGGCAAGTCTCTAACCCTACTCAATTATTGTTAAACGAGTTTCTATACTTGTAATTATTGCTAGAGTTTTAAGTGGTTTAATTATTTAAAATTATTCCACATCCATATTGTTTATAAAATTGCACCTAGTGCATTTGAAACTTAATAGGTCTTGATTCATGAACTGAATTAAAAATGTCTAAAGCTAATTGTTCAGCTAGACATTGTGTTTATAATTTATTCAAATCATTGCTTGGTGCAGATTCTTATATTAAGTCTGAGAATTGAACAACCCTAGATAAAGAGGATTTTATGTCGATAAATCGACTTTTGCGCAAGATGACTAAATGTAATGCATATACAACAAGTTGAATAGGTTGATCCCCTTGAAAACCAAACTACTGAACGGGTCAGAGGAAACTCTATTATACCCTCGTTAGTTCAGGGTCCTTGGTGACCACTCAGCATTTAAGATTCAAATATTCTTGTTCAATAAAATTTGAGTCTTGTTTCTTTCACAATTGTTATATCTATTATTGAAGCACTTGATGTTATTCCCCTTTCACCCATGATATAATAAATCTCTATGATTGTTCTTAAACTTGTTGAGCAAACCAGTTGCTGACTCTTGCTATATCATGAACCATTTCCAGCTAGACCCGAATGCTCTAAGAAGGACAAGGGAAAAGGGAAAGCCAGAGTTTAATTATGCATGTTAATTAAATATTTAATATGTAATTACTGTTGGTAAAACTTTTGTAATTCCTTAAGATAGGAACTGTTGATGTTAAGGTTAATCGACCTTAGGTATTGTAGCCTTTTTATAAGGAACCTTTTGTATTATTTCGCGATGTTTAAATGCAAATTATGTATTTAATTGTTATTAAGTATTGTACAGTGAGAACCAAACTCGAAGTTATGGAACCCAAATTTGGGGTCGTCACATAATCCCATGCCTTCTCCTAAACGAGCAAAGCTCACCCAACCACCACCAGGCAGTAGCAGTAGTGCCACAACCATCGCCACTGGGCATATAATTTCCAAGCAAATGACAAGAGAAAAATAGGGAAATGAATGGCTATAAATAAATAAATAACGAATTCACCCTTTTTTAGCCAGGAAGAGAGAAGCAAAAAGTAAACAATTATATGGAATAAATAAATACTATCCCCGTCCCTTCAGAGATCCACTTTCTAATTTTTATTGAAGAATTGATATTTTTACGTGTAAAAATATTAATTTTATAAATTTTCAAATTTTCTATATAAATAATAAAAATTTATTTAGAGAAGTTTTTGTATGAATCAAAAATACTTTTAATTTAAATATAGTTGTTTAGAGAAGTTTTTGAATGAATTAAAAATACTTTTAATTTAAATGTATAAATATTTTGGTGGTTGGTAATTCTTTGAAAATATTTTTAAAGAATGAAAATTTGGGTTCAAAAACACTTTTAACTTAAGTAAAAAATTTGTATTTTTAACTCCAGCATCTTTGACAAAAGTAAAAAGTACAAAATTATCCTTAAATTATTAAGTATAAAATAAAATTTCATATTGCATACTTACCTTAAAATTGTCATTAACATCTTTAAAAGCACTCTTATAATTACGTAATCGGATGCTATTTTAATTTTTTTTATAAAAACACTTTTGTTGAAAGTTTTACATCTAAAAATACTCCAACTCAGCACACGACTGTAACGTCCCTAAATTCATATACCTGTATCTCGAATTTGGTATTTCACGATCCAAGTCATACAACATGCTAATAACAACTAAATGCGGAATAATATAAATATTTACATTGATTTAACATAAATATTTGCGTCCCAAGTCTCGTAACCCTTACTAATACGTATCACAAAATAAATAATAAGTTATAACATAAGTTTTAACACAAACATCAGATGATAGCACAAATTAAATTAATTAGCGACTTTGCCTTTGCTTTTGCTTTTATCTTTTTCAGAGTCGGTGCCTTACTCAGACTTAACTGTAATGTTTAAGGGAAGCAAGAGTGAGTAACAAGTTTACTCAACAAGTATATATATATGATAAAATTAAGTGTTCTTGTGTAAGGCTTTATAATCACAAGGGTATAACAATAATTATTAGCTCAGATATTAAGTAAATGGATTAAGAACAAAGTAAGTGTCAATAGTTTCAAGTCTGATCATTTCTACTATTGAAGAGTCATTATGGACTGAATGATGTATATAAAATCAAGAATTTCGATAATTTCAGATAAATAAATATGTTGTACTGAGTGGTCATTATGGACCATGAACACATGCTTAAATTAACAGTATTTTATTAAAAATTCACAATAATAAACAAATACAATAGGTGATCAGCCTAAAGTACCCTATATTATACATAACACTTTGACATGCTATTCGCGCGCGTATTGGTTCCCCGGCGTAAAATAGTTGTTCTTCTCAGCATAAGAGTCTGAACCAAGACAATTGGTTTGGATAACTTTCTCAAAGAAATATGATTGATTAACAATCAATTTTATCGCTGGTCTAGCCGATAAAAATGGCATAGATATACTTCTCAACACAATTAGGAATAATTGATACGTTCAATGTCCGCAAATAGAGTTTGAATAACTATTCAAGAGTATAACTATGATTTAAATCAAGTTTCAAAACTAATAATTTAATCTTCATGAATATAGATAAAACATAAATTATTCCATCGATTAATTTTATTTGTACGAGAAATAAAAGTACAAGTTAAAATACTTGCCTGGATCGTTGACTCTATCCGACTTTGACTGCTTATCATTTGAACAACCTATGTTCAACATATTTATCTAACGGTTAATTTCTATAACCTTTACATAATGATCTAATCGTTCTGACTCACTAGTTCTATACAACTAGGACTTTTTAAACAAAATTACTTAGCTGAATATTAGTGTCTCTCATTGCCTTTATTTAATTTATTCATTAAGCATCACCAATAAAATAATGTTTAGCGTTATTCTATTTGTTTCATTATTCTTTATCATCCTTTAATTATTTTACAAGTAAAGTGTTCTCACTTTATTTGTTTACAACTTATTATTATTTTATTATTTTTTTTAATCACACCTTATTAATTCACAAATAAAATAATTTAAGTTATTATTTTATTTGTTTAATTCCCAATTAGAGTAATCTTTACTCTTTTTTAATTTAATTATGCTTCATTAGTACACAATTAAAATAATCCTTAGAATTATTTTAATTGTTCATCCTTTATTAATTCATATTTAAAATAATTGTTAATATTATTTTAATTATTTATTCTTTATTGATTCACAATTAAAATAATCTTTAATATTATTTTAATTATTTAAGTCTCAATAATTCACAATTAAAATAATATATAGTATTATTTTAATTGCTTATGTATTATTATTTTACAATTAAAATAATTTTTAATATTATTTTAATTTTTAAAGAAATATTTATTGTTAATTAAATAATCTTTATTATTACCTCACAAATAAAATAATTTATAGTTATTATTTTATTTGTTTAATATTATTTTAATTAACTCATAATTAAAATAATTTAAAATTATTATTTTATTTGTTTAATATTATTTTAATTAACTGAAAAATAAAATAATTTTAAATTATTATTTTATTTTTTTAATATTATTTTAATAAACTTATAATTAAAATAATATTTAATTATTTTATTTATTTAGTATTATTATTATTATAATTAAAAATAAATGTCCCCCCTTTGGGTCGGGTGGGATTAGGTCAACCCAATTAGTTTGACCGATCCAATCAACCGAATTTTTTGACCGGCGCTGCAGCGCCCCTAAGTAGAATATAATTTTCAAATTCTATTTTTCTACCATTTTTGATTCAATCCTTCATATCTTGATCATTTTATATCCAAATAAACTCAAATCAATTTTGTTATTTCACAAATTCATAGCTCTACAATATTTTAATTTTTAAATTATTTTTAAAAATATTTATTTAACCAAAATTATTAGTTTTTCAAGTTAGAGTTTCATTTTGACATACTTTACAAATTCACCATAAATTCATTTTAGTTCCGTTTTTGTTTGTTCCACTTGAAATATTTTCGTATTTCATAGGCCTACAACATATAATTTTTAGATCATGTAAATGGGTTACATATTTCATTTCATTTTTTACCAAATCATATGTTTTTAACTAGTACACTTAGGGTTTTAAGTACATAAGCATACATTTTGCATTTTTAAGCTATTAGACACAAATTAACCACATAAATTCCTTCAAATAACCATTTTTATTCCTTCGGATCCTTCATGATCTCACAACACATAGTTCTTGTGACGCCCCCAAATCTGGGCCCACACAGCCCAAACTTGAGTCGTCAAAAGACTACAACAAAATTATTACAACAAAGCACAACGTACAACAATACAGTGTATAATAATACACAACTAAGTCTTCACTATTATTGCCACACTATTTTACAAAACGTGAAGACTATGATAACTATTCCTCGGACCCTCACTCCATTCCCCGGCTAGACCCTGTTATGTTTTCATCTCCTGTTGAAAAACAATGGAACAAAAGAAAGGGTGAGCTCAAATAGCCCAGTAAAGAATATCATGACTAAGATAATGACGAATAAATTATCATTAGTCTTCAACAGTTGAGTTCTTGATAGAATACAATAGACTACAAGGTTTATATCAAAAACTGTAGTTAAATTCTTAAACAATGTTCAGATCAATAATAGCAGCGGAATGAGTAATCTATTAGAAGAATAATGCAGACTATAATGTCCACTCGGTTCTCTTTTTAGGAAAAACATCATCAACTTTTATCATCTGAAATATCATTAGTCAAGATAATACAAATTCACAGTTCCTGATCATAATCATGCACATCAATAGTTCATCTTTGTACTACGGCCAAAGATATTCAATATAGCACCAACGGTCATGATTATACCAGATTCAGCCTTTGGTCATAATCATACCAAACAACAGTTCATCTTTGCACTACGGGCCAAAGAGAACATTCACCACGTGCCATAAAAGACACCGAACAGATGTATCGCCTTTAACCTATTATATCGCCTTTAACCTATCATCTGTTCAACAAATATATCACATCTGTGCCCCCGGCCACAGATATTCACAACAGCTTGATTTTTGGATGATTAGAATGATATAAATGATGAACAGAAGAAATAGGATAACAATAAGTATCGGAAGTTTACTTTGTACAGATTCAAATAATGTCCAAATTGTCAACATGATGTGGAGTGAAATTTAAAAATGATATTCAAGATCCACAGTTCAGAATAACGGTTACAATTCAATAGAAAGGTTCACGTAAATAGGAAGGTTCAGTTGAAATAATGAAGTTCAACTATTATGGAACATATAATATTTTCAGGAATTATAGAAGCAATAGTTCCATAATAAATTTCGATTTAGGAGTATGAAAGAAAATAATATCCCTTACCGTAGCAGGTTTGATTAACAAAAGGTGAAGGAAATTAATACAAAGGGTTATTCACCAACAGGCGGCAATCCGCTCCGTAAGGTTATTCCCACAATTTAATAGAATTTGAGTACAAAGAGTTATTCACCAAACAGGCGGCAATCCGCTCCGTAAGGTTATTCTCAGAGATTAATAATGAATGAATACGAAAGGTTATTCACCAACAGGCGGCAATCCGCTCCGTAAGGTTATTCCCACAATTTAATACATGGAAATAAAAGACACGTCTTATGAGTAAGGAAGAAAAAATATTATTATCGAGAATCAAATAATGATAATCCCTTACCATAGTACGTTTGAATAATGGAAGATGAAAAAGATGGTATCCCTTACCTCAACACGTGACTGTATATTGATTTAAATGAGGTTGATTAACTTGAACAGTACACGTATACTTATAGATCTTCACAAATACTCAAGATGACTTAAGCACACTTAGAGAGAACTTTCACAAGAAGTATTTAGAGAGTGAAAGAAAGAATGAGTAAGAAAGTTTATGAAAAATCCTTAAGTTAAGGCTTCTATTTATAGCCAAAAATCTTATCATTCCTTTAATCTAAACCATTCATTTAAAGATCATCTTTTAATCTACACCATCCATTTCAAATATTATATTATCTTTAATCTACACCATTCATTTCATATCACCTAATAATCACCTAACTTTATATTATAAACAAATCAATTTAATTATTCAACAATAATTCACACTTTAATCTACACCATTCATTTCATATCACCTAATAATCACCTAACTTTATATTATAAACAAATCAATTCAATTATTCAACAATAATTCACACTTTAATCTACACCATTCATTTCATATCACCTAATAATCACCTAACTTTATATTATAAACAAATAACTTTATCAATTCAATTATTATGACTAATTGTTATAAATACAGTATAGTTAGCTCTTAGATATCAAGTCAATAAATTAATGAAATACAACTGTTTAAATAACATCATAATAGAGATAACAATAATGTAAAATAAAGCATACGTTACTGTGTAATGACAATTATTGATTCAATAATGTGAATTACTGTGCATATGTTACTGTGACAATTATTAGGTTCAATAATTTTAAAAACAGTGCAACAACAATTATTGACTCAATGATATAAAATACAGTGTAATGACAATTATTAAATCAATAATGCAAAATACTGTGTAACAACAATTATTGAATTGATAATATAAAATATTATGCAGTGACAATTATCGATGAAATGATGCGTAACAGTTACGGTGTCAATTATCAGACCAATAATATGAGACACTATGCAATACCGTGTGTTACTGTAGAGTACCGTGTGCTACAGAAAATACCATAAACTACCGTATGCTACTATTCTTTTATCACCGGTATTTTAACAGTTCCGTTGACTATTTTTATTTAAAAAGGTTATTTCTGTCGTTTTCTATATCCGACAAATATTCCGTTGTGGGGTCCACAAATAATTTGTTATTTCGGCGCCGTCGTACGACACGAATATTTCCCGACCAAACGAATATTCCCCGACAAAGCGAATATTGTCCGACAAAATAAAATTTGCACATAACATCCTTAACTTTTAACTTTATCGATTTAACCACTTACTGTTTCAAAAAAATATATATGAAGAAAAATTAAATTTTGTATTTCATAAAATTCGGGGTCTTACAGTTCTCCCACAACCAAGTATACATATTCATACAACTTAATAACATGCTAACTAAAAGAGATATCTAGGGATAGAAATTATTTTTACCCTTGATGCTTTTTTCCTCTTTAAGATGAACTTGTAATATACCTCCACCTTTTCTTTCTTGCTAGAGCTCTCCTTGAATCAACAAAGTGCAAGAGTTCCACTAATTTTTCTTATTTTCTCTCAATTTCTCTTTTACTTTCCCTATACTTAGTAAATGGAAGTAACCTTCAAAAATAATTTATGAAAGCTCTATTTATAGATGGAACACATGTACATATACATGTACAAAAATACACTCAATTGGTTAATGTCCAAGAGTAAAAGTTTATTAGGTAAAAAGTGTCATATAATCCCTATTTTAAGGCTAAGTTTCACACTCCTCCTTCATGATGATCTACAATGCTCCACCTTTTAAAAAAAATTCAGCACTTTTTGGAGCCACACAAACGGTGGTCAATCAACCCCTATATATATATAATATTTTTTTTTTCTTCTTGAATTATGCACACATATATTTACACACACACACACACACACACACACACACACACACACACACACACATAATTACACATTTTCAACATCCTACATTCACATTGGGCTAGTCCAATTAAAATTCAATTGAGCTACTAATTTAATTTAATTTGGGCCATGCACAATTTTCATTGGGCTAATTAATTAATTCTAGCAACCTTCTATAATTGGATTTTAATTTCTAACACATTGGACCATAACACATTAATTTATTTGATCTCTTAATATTCACATTGGGTTTAAATTAATTATCCTAATTAGTTCATGATATTATTTAATCATTTCACAATTAATTAAATTAATTAATTAATTTCAATCATTATGCCACAGAAGGCATATTCATAGGCTTAAATTAATTATAATTTAAGCTCAACATCATCATCACTTAATTTTTTATTTATCACATATTTAATTCAATTTAAATTGAATTGTAAATGCTCATAACATATAAATATATGTGCACATAAATAATTTTTAAATATTCTCATCTTTTAGGAATAATAATATTTACAAATTTCTTGGATATTACAACGACTCTGCCAAACGAACGCTAAATGGATTCCACATTTAAATACGTGAGAGAGAATTTATGAAAATATCAAATTTTGGTTGTAAAAATATTAATTTTTTTAAATGTTAAAATTTGTACTTTCCCCACAATTATATTTTGACAACGACCTATTAAAAAATTATTACACTCTTAATATTTTTTATAAAATAATTTTATTAAATTGAGTAGTTAATTTTAATTTTTAAATTTTATAATTAAAACATATGATTAGTAATTTTATTATGTTATACGAACAGTTTAATAATAATAATAATAGTAATAAGTTAATATTTTTCAAACACATTATATATATATGTGTGTGTGTGTGTGTAAATTTATTATCACGAGAAAATATCAAATTTTGGTTGTAAAAATATCAATTTTTTAAAATGTTAAAATTTGTACTTTCCCCGCAATTATATTTTGACAACGAACTATTATAAAATTATTATACTCTTGATATTTTTTATAAAATAATTTTATTAAATTGAATAGTTAATTTTTATTTTTAAATTTTATAATTAAAACACATGATTAGTAATTTTATTAAGTTATACGAACAGTTTAATAATAATAATAGTAATAAGTTAATATTTTTCAAACACATTATGTATATATATATATGTGTGTGTGAATTTATTATCACGAGATAGCTCATGACTCAAGCCAATGTGAAATTTTGAGGAATCCTTATAAAGTAAGAGGAAAGTGTTAAAAAACATTTTCAAACTCATCCACCATAAATTGTTGTAGCTTCTGCCACACTTTTTGGCGGGGGCGGATTAGAATTTTTAAAATTATGTCCCTCTACACTTGAGATGGGCGAACAGTACACAGAGAGATAGGTAGAAAATAGATTGCGTTCTGTTAAACTGTAATTGTATTGTAGTATTTACTTGTGCATTGTGTAGTCACAGGCAGCTGAAGGGCCAAATCTGTGGCTGAGCCCGAGTGTGGTTGCTTATGAAGGAAGGTCTACTGAGGTGATGAGCTTGGTTCTGCAAAGTGAACTGGCACCTTAATATAACCCCTTGGGTCAAATAAGGTCCCCTGGCCCTGATCCTGATTATCATTACCAGTACCAGTACTAAAGCCCCGCTGGAACGTGCGATGCAATAATCTGTCCTGCTGCCCCATAACTCTCACCTTATTGAGTTGTGATTTCAAGAATGGCATATCAAAAGTGAACCTCGAAGAGGAGTGGCTTGCCTGAGAAGAGGACTGCAGGTTACTGATCATCACTCCATGTCCATCACTTATAGTTGGAGTACTTGTCGCTTCACACTTGGTACCCTTCCTAATCTTAGAGCCATTATAATTGCCCATCTTACTAAAACTAGAAAACCCAATAGTTGTTTGCGAGAGCCACGAAGATGAGGTCATGCTATTATTAATCTCGTTTCTCAGATTGAATCCAGAAACATGCGACCCTGAAGCTTGTGCTGTGGACTTGGATTCATGTTTGGTAATTTGGCGTGCTTTCTCATTCAACTTATCCCCGACACCAGTTTTAGTAGTATAAGCAACCTTGTCTCGATCATCAGGATCAGTCAAATCTATAATCTCACTGGTTGGTTTTAGGACGGTCTGATTCCCATGAAGGAGATCAACTACTGTCTGATTAGAAATTCTATTAGTCATGATATCGGTTTCCCAGGTGCTCATGGCAGAGTCAAATGCAGCCGGAATTTGACCAATTGCATCCTGAATTGGACAATCTGTTTGTTGAGTTGGAGCCTCTCTGGACAAGCCTTGTAACTTCCTTTTGGCCACCATTTGTGCTGTTGGTCCTAAATCTTTAACGAACAACATTAAGCTCTTTCTATAACTAATATCATTCACCTAAATAAAGAAAAGAGATGTATAAAATCAGGTCGATACCTAGCTCATCACAAATCAAATGTTACGTAGAGAGTGTGATTGCAGGCTCAAAGGTAATTAAAATTCAAATTACAGGACTTACAAGCAGTAGGGGTTTGGGATCACTATGAATATTCTGAAATATGGTCTCATTCTCATTGTGGAAAAGCATCCAAGGAGTATATGTGCTACGCCTATCTGCTTTATCAGAATCAGATCTGCCACCATCTCGAGCACCTGATAAGATGATATAGAATGGTTATGAGATGGACAATTTCAAACTAAGTTTAGATATTATACTAAGATATAGTATTATGTAGGCTTGCAGAAGATTAAATTTGAAACTAAAACCTAAAACTATGCCATAATAACTTCTGAAAACTCAAAATCAACCGTAGCATGGTGGCTCCTAAAGTGGCATAATATGTTTTCTAAGCTAAGTTTGAGGTTTGTGGAGCCTTGTGAGTATATCATTAAAGCGAAAGATTATGAAACTAGGACCAAAATGTCTCTGGCAAGCAGCTATAACGAACAAGGATTCATCGTACTAGATTGCGTTCTAAACAATTTAGATCTTCATAGAATATGAAAAATATTATAGATTAATAAAAGAAAGATACGAGTGATCCTATTCGCTAGTTAGGTGTCCTTATTTTACCAACAAAATCAGTGCTCTTCTTAAGTTTTTGCAAGCTCAATCCTTCTTAAATGCACCAAGTGATGAAGGAGTTTATTTTTTAGAAAGTCTTAGAGCTTACCAGAAAATAATGCATACTCTCTTATGTCAACATCAGCACCTGTACTAGCAACTCCATGGATTCCTCGCATATTTCTCCTGGAAATCGATGGCCCAGTTACAAGACTTAGTTTTCCCTTTGAGGAGACATCATTGGTCACAGTACCAGGTCTGAAATTTGTAGGAAGTCTAGTGCTCGAGTTGAAGTTCAAATCGTTGGCTTCACCCCGAGGCCTCCTACCAGATCTTCGTCTTGTACCCAAGAATTCCAATTCAAAGTTCTCCGGATCAGTCTTTAGAACGTGAAAAATCTTCTTAGCTAGGTCATCTATAGCGCGAGCCTGTAAATTACGGGACATGGTATTCAAGATTCCACCTAACTTAAAGTAAATAATGATCATCACAATTGATATATGTTTGCACAGTATGTTTGAGGGAGCTGATTGATCAACATACCTGTCTGAAATAAACACTACTTGAAGAATTAAAATGCATTGCATTCCCTGATATCAAAATTACATCATGCTGCATAATTATCCACAACTAACAATTCAGATGATAGTATAGATGCTCGAAATATGAATATCCAAAGACCAGAAACGTTGGCCGGTGAACATGATCACTATTTCAAAATTCAATATATTTTAGTCCAAGTATTTCATCTTGAATACAGTTGTCAAAAATAGTGTTAGCAAGTCGGAATAGAAACTATAAACAGGATAGCCAAATAAGTTGTGGAGGCAAACATAAAAGGTAAAAGTTCAGATTCAGAAACTTTAGTATCAATGTAAGACTTCCGCGAACAAAAATTCAGATGTCAGACACAAACGAACAAATAAATCAACTTGCAAACTTGTGTGCCAGGTCTTTAGTGACGCATCAAGGAGAAAATGTCATTCCCATATATATTTTATTTTCCTTTATAAATACACCGAGTTCATAGTAAAAGGAAAAATAAAATTGCAGAAAAAGGAGCAAACCTCAAATTGTTCAAGAGTTTCATCATGAAGTTTAGCCCTCATTGTGCCAAAATCCATAGGTTCGTTAATGATTTCATAGTAATCCTCAACCTTACAGAAGCTCAATATCTTGCCCATTTTAATTAGCAGAAAAGAAATAGACGCACAAATTTAATGATGAACTCCATACCAGAAAACAAACCTTTTTGGGGTCAACTGGTCCAGCAAATATTTCATACATATCTCTCCTAATTTCAAATGGAAAACAATCAAAGAGAGATGTTTCCAATAAGAAACAACCATGCACTCAAATGTTTCTTTAATAATCATTTGATTGAAGGTTAACTTAAAATTTTCGAATAGAGGTAGCACATAAATCACCCTATATATTATGCTCAAAAGGATTCTAGGAGAACTCGTACCTTTGCAACACATCAAGAATGAGTTCAAGTGTGTCCTTTTCTGGCATTAATTTGGCAAAAGATGATTCACCTAATAAAGTAAAGTAGTTAACCGGGTCACAGAATTATAACATAACAAATCAGCAGCAACTTTAATATAGAGAAATTAAAAACAAGGCATGGTCATCACTTGCTGGGATTTCTTTAGCAGCTGACTGGCTTTCATGATGTGCTTTTTCTTTACCCTGCAAAACGGAATTATTTTAAGTCCAACACTCGCATAATGACATAACACAATGAAAGCATAAAAGAAGCCTTGACCTTCCACCTCTCCGTATCCTTTTTGACATGAAAGTTAATAATGAACTTTGGTTCATTGCTAAAATCCTCAAGTGGGACTCATATCAGTTGGTTAATTTGTCTCGCCACCCTTGACAAATAAAACATAATTGGGGTAATGTCTACACATCACAGTTAATTTATAAACAGAAAGAAATAGCACTAGCAAGCACTTGAGTTCACGCTACTAGGAAGAATTGCTTATTATTACCGCCACTACAATGAACAATAACAACGGCAACATATCCTTGAACAGCGGATCCTAAACATACACAAACCACAGTTACAAGAATAAAATACACGAATCAGACTACTTTGTAATATGTAACAAGTAGCCGAACCAACCTATGAAAAATTGAGAAGTCTAATTAAGCTGTTTACATATGAGAGAATTCTCAGAACATTGATAAAATCTAAGTACGTGTAAAGAAAAAGAAATTAGCACAATAAAATAAATCTCATGTGCAATACCAACCTGTTTGATTTTTGAGGAAACAAAATCAAGTGTGACGCCTTGGAGTTTTCTCTTCATCCTGGCTCTCGTCCTGGAAGGTGGTCCGCTGGCTTCCTGCTGCTGCATTGCATTTTGGGAACGCAAAGGAATTGGTTGGGGGCCCTTCCATACATCTGACTTACAGTTCTGCATATTCCTCTTCCCACGTCCATCTCTCAACATTGATGCCCTTTCTATGTATTAATTTCATTCATACAACAAGAACGTTCAACTGATCGATCAGCTCTTCTCTAAAGATCGTATGCATGTGCAGCTTTATAGCATAAACTTAGACGAATCATCAAGTACAGCTAGTTAGCTAGCTAGCTACCTTAAATTGTAAATGTTATGTATATACATAGATAAAATTTGGAAATATATATTACACTCATTACTCCACAAAATTGGAGGATACTGAATTTCAGAAAAGGAAATAAAAAATTAAAACCCTCCTAATTTGTTCATAATGCTATCTTATAATTTCACCTCCTTCCTATTCAAGTGAAGTTTGAAGATACAGACAGGTAGTTATCCGGACCATAACGTACCATGGCAATTGGCAAGTAATTTTCTTTTATCATTATTTGGATTCTAACATATACTGCATTAGATATATATATATGTATGTGTGTAACTCATCTATAGCAATCGGTTGCTGGTCAACAATCAAATTTTGACTTCTGTCCAACAGCTTGTTGTGACAGGGCCATAATCAATAACAAAAGCCCTGCCAAAATCAACTCACCTTGTATCTTTCATTCTCATATTCAACCGACGCGATTTCAAGAAAAAGAAATCATCATGTGCGTATAGAAGTTTCTGTAAGAACGGGTACTGTATGGTGCATACAGGAACTTCCCTTGGGACCATAATGGTACATAAGCACTTCTTTGAAATTCTCTTTACCCATGGTGAGTATAAAGAGATTTCCCACGCTCTCTCTAAAAAATTGAGTTTTATCCACTCTCTCAAATTTTTTTACACTCTCTAAACCTTTTAAACAATCTCTCAAATTTTATTTACAGTCTCTAAACTTTTTTTTTCCTTCTCACTGTCTCTTTAAATTTGGTCAGTATTCACCAATTGGTTATGTGAGACGGTGAGAGTACTCCTTTGTTTCACCAACTCTAGTTTGATAAGTTAGGTTAAAAGTAGTTAACTAGTAGCCTGTTTATTACTAATATAGATCCAAACTATATCCAACCCACAACATAAAAGTAGGCAATCAATCCATATAATTTCAAGTTAATTGGGTTAACCTGGTGGTGTATAACCTGAATTGTCAGGCCTAATTGTAATATTGTTTTAGTTTAAATTCATGGGTCTTGGTCCGGAAATGTTACATTCATCTTTTCAAGCACTGTTTCTCTGGCATACAGACGCATTTTTTTGAAGAAAATGGGCTTCTAAGCCTCATTCACAGTGGACACACAGAATCAGCTGGCAAATAAAAACGGATTAGGAACATATAAATAAAACATTTTGCCAAGTGCCTCAGGTATTTATACTTTTGTCTCCAGTTATTACTATAACAGAGAAATGGAAATCCAAAATTAAATTTACAGGTCTGGCAAAACGTCAAGACGACGTGATTTTGAAATAGTGGGGGCAGCAGAGAATGACGAATCAAAGAATGAGGCCACAACAGGATAACAGCTGTTCCATCATCCTTTAATCAATAGTACCAAGATGCAGTTTTAGAAAAGTAAGTTGAGATAGAGGACTATCCATCCAGCCATAGAAAATACGGCAAATATATGAACCCAGAACAAGATAGCAGCTGCCTCCCTCCCACACCCTCGTAAGTTGGCAACAGCACCTATAAAGGAGCATATAATAAGTTAACCATGCCTTCATTATCAAATATCACCTATAAAAATTGATAACCAATTTTGGATCCCTAATTAAGCATAAATTTTAAAAGATGACTTGAAGCTAGATTTGAACCATCTTGTAATTTTGTTGTTACAAGAGAACATGAAAAATGAAAAGCAACATGATTGCACTGATGACCTAAAGGGTTGATTAAAATTACGCTACTTCATACTACAACAGTTGAAAACTTTATATGCATGATAGTGGCTCATCTAAAAAGACTAAGCAGTGCAAACAATACATGGCAGATACCCGTAATATAAACTTGATAAATACGCTACTTAAATATCTCTACAAACGAGATTGGGTGTTACCAGAAAGCACAGATGTTGGCATTGTGTGCTGTAGTAGTAGTACGAATCTGAACATCTTATCACCGGGGGGAAGGAAGCCAAGCTTATCAGCCAGCATAACTATGCCAAGTCCAGTTGGAGGAACCAAAACCAACCGCCCAAAAATAATAGCAGCAGTTGTCTTAAGACCGAGTTTTGAACTTCCAGGTCCTGCATGTAAATCAACAAGCTATCATCACCCTTTAGGTTAAGCTGTTAACCCAGCTAAGAAAGTAGATAACTAGGATAAGGTGGTATTTGAATAAACCTTGAAGAGTAAGTATGAAATGAATTCTTTAAGATCACAATATAAAGTAATGAAAACTTGGAAGAATCAAATTGGTAACTTACCGTCAACAAGGTTGCCTCCTAAGGCCAATAAAATGCATGGAATCATGGCCTCCCTGATAAATACATATATCATTAGATTGTTGTCAGATATTTCAGTTGTAGGTAAACTTTAATAGAAATAACAGTACACGCACTGCACATTATACATTCAAATCTTCACAACATAATAGGTCCAGTTATAAGCATATTAGTGGTAGTGTACCGTGTACACAAAGCAAAGGTATATATGGGACTTCACAACTGAATTTTATAGCACAAGTTGACGCAGATTTAGCGTTTAATAAGTTTAGGATTAACCATTTCCCAAAAAAAATCTGAATTAGCTTTGTATATAACAAAGATAATCATAAATCCAAATTCAGGATTTGAAGTTAATGACGAAAGTACCCTTCGTATCCACAGCTACGGAATCCTGCTAATAAGGTAATGAAGAAAGAAAGAATGGACTTTGGCTCAATCTCAAAGTAGGTCAGCAGAAATCTTATTAGGCAGTTGTCACTTTAGTTAGTTATTACTGCCTCCATTCCATAGAGAGTACCATTTGAGTTTGATCCTAGTTACTTGGTGAAATAATAAATTCAAATTGTTATGTGAATTTATTTTAATATTCAAAATAACAAATTTGTACCAAGTAAGACTTCCTCATTTCCAAATTATAAGATTGTTATTGACTTTTGAAAAATCAATTTAAACCATTTTTAAACTCAAAATTGATAAGATTCATTAAAAATTATGAGATAATAAAAATTATAATTAGCAGTACTTCTTTGATAGTTTACAATATTAATCATTTTATTGACTTAAATGAAATGAATTTATGTGAATTTTGAATTTGAAAATGTCTCAAATTGATTTTAAAAAGTCAATAATTATCTTATATTTCAAAATAGAGGGAGTAGTTTTTAAGTAGTTTACAATGTCAACTATTGCACCAGTTAGCATCAACTAAATTTACATCATTTCAAATTTTAAGATTTCATAAATTGACTAGGAAAAAAAATCAAATGAGACTCTTTCATGGAAAAGTCCTTATTTAGATTGTCAATACAACAGAAACCCCAATATAAAATGCCGATTAGAAATCTAATATTCAAATTTGATGAATTTTAAGTTAGTTTGACACGAATTTAGTAAGGAATCCATTATTACTACTCAACTAAATTCACCAATAATATTAATTTGATAAGATTTTCAAGTTATAATGAATTTAAATTTAGTTAGGAAACTAATTTAGTAAGGAACACGGCTAAATTATTACAAGTAATCCACGTGATATGTAAAAAAATTTCAAGTTTTAATGATTCTAATTTAGTTCAGACACTAACTAGTAAAAAAAGGATTGATGCAAGTTTAGGACAGATTTAAGTTTGTCTCTTTGATTATGTAGTTGATTTGTAATATAGTCATTTGGAGAGAAGTTAAATAATAATTTCATATAACACAAGACGTGTGATGCATCTTTTCCTTTTAATTTGACGCTTTGGGAATCTAGACGAGATTCCTAGAATATCCTCTCCCACTTTTTTCTTCCAGCTTCTTCTTCTTCCCGAATTCTTCTTCCATTATTTTCTGCACTGACCTCTTTGAATTCACCAATTACACAAAAAGAACAAAACTTAAATCGTTATTATACTCCTAGGCCCTAGCAGCCTAAAACCAACAATAAACCTATAAAGTACTTTTTCACGGATCATAAATAGTGCCTAGAAATCCTTTTGTCTTGCTGACAGATTCAGTTCTACAAGAGACTACAATCAAGTTTTCCCCCATGCTTGCCCTGCATCAGTAATGGTTTATCTGGAACAACATAACCACACACCCGGAGCATTGAACTACAAAAAACTTACGAACAAAATTGAACTCCCCAAGACCTGAAAAATCATGGGGAACGTGTCCCAATGTGTTGGAACTGTCCTTGAGAGCATTTTGATTTTCTCCTACATAGCTCAGCCACACCTCACTAAACTTGCATAATGCATATGCTATTAATTTGTAGTCATAAAACTACAAATTTTGTTTCCAAGCTTTAAATGCAAAAACTATTAGGGACTTCTAACTTATTTTAGATGCTTGACATATTAAACAGTTTAATTGACAAGGCTATAATTAGTCATTACTTGAATCTAGTTAAGCCTTGTTGAGGTTGCAAGCTTATTTATTTGCGTTTTTCATTTGAAATGTTCTTATTTCACCAAAAAAGGAAAAAGAAGAAAAAAGAGTGATCAAAGCACATTAAACAATAATGTTCCTTTGACCCAAGTAGTCTAATTGTTAAGCAGGTAGCTATGTCAGCACTTACGAATGGCACTCTTTAATTCTTTGGAAGTACTATTGGAATTTCATATATGGTTTGATATGCAGACTTTAGAAATTTACTAATAACTATCATCCTATTTGAATTTTCCAGCATGTTCTTTCATCACTTTTCTCTTAAGTTGTAGTATTTTGGAATGTTATTATACAACATTCTTGCTTGATTGTCTTGTGGACAACCATGTTTATGGAAGTTCAGATATGAGCCAATCACACACACACACACACACACACATATATATGAATGTTGCACGCAAAACGAAACGAGCTACCAACTTAATACATGTCTAGATGGAGCTCAGCATACCCAAGAATCAAGCAGCTGTCTGTGAAGAAGTAAAGTGGAGCTTCTGGTGTGAAGATCATTCCCTTCAGAAATGGCACAGATCCTATTCCCATGGCTAGTATCTGTAGCAAATATACATAGAAATTAGTGGTGGAAAGGAAGAAAAAGCTATGATTTTTTTTTTTCAGTGAGAATATAAAGGACACTAATTAAAGGGCCAGTTCCTTCGATTAAAAACCAGACTAGCTGATTAACCTTCAGCGGTAGTAATACACCCGACTCAAAGCATTTTTAATTGATAAGAGCATAGCTAAGTCAACTCATGTATGAAAAATATTCTAAGCCCCTTTCCCACCTACTAATCAAGTTAGATGATTGCTTTTGTCTGAGAAAAACATATTAATGCATGCCCGCAGTCTATCTTATCGGCTGACAACTGACCGAAGAAGCTCTAGTAGCACGAAGTTAATAAAGCTCACTTCATTTCAAAATATTACGAGAACTTCTGTTTTTGTTATAAAACTATGAACACTTACGCTCAATAGAAAAAATAAAGAAGAGCAGGAAGAGAAAATCATTCTACAGAATAATCAATTTGCTCCTCAGAGTTTCAGAGCTCTTGGCAGAATACACTCAAACTAAAAGTAGGTTTATACAAAGGTTCCAACCAAAATTGTATGAAATTGGGAATTTTAAGTTTTAACTCCGGAGTGTGGATGTGGCTAGCATCATGTGGAGAACAGGTATGAAACTGAGTATACCCAAGCACGAAATATGGTAATAATTTTAATAGAAATTTAATACAAAATGAAGAGTTATATGTACCATATGTGTTTGTTTACATTCGTTTGCACATATAGAAACCGACACGATCTAAAAGCAAAAATCAATTAAGTTAATAAATTTGAACTTACAGAAGCAATAATAGGGGGCTGAAGGATTTGCTTGAGCTTTAACTTCTCATAAAGAAATTTTAATAAACTTTTGATCTGCATGTAGAAGCATGTCATGTGAGGAAATAGTGATAGTATTTTCATGAATAATAAAATCAAATCATAATTCAACAAGTTAAACGAAAGATTTAACCAAAGAGAAAAATAAAGCATATTTTCGGAATTCTCACAAATTTAACAAAATTGCTAACAGTTGTACACATAATATAAAATTTAGATAGAGAGATTAAAACGTAATTGACACGCTGATGATACTTTATGCTTACAGGTTGATCATATCTGCAAGACATATAATGCATTTTAGCTTGATCAAAAATCAGAATCAAGATAAGAATGTATGGTTTCTCATCTAGGGAGAAATGAGAGGCATGCTTGTGTTGTCTGCCGTTGGAATAATCTTCAGGAATATGCAATACTATAGCAGTATATCGGTCTCTCAGTCACATACGTCTGATGGTTTATATTATCAGCAGAGAAGATGATAGGCCAATACGTATGGTTCCAACATTATCTTATCACTACACATCCACTTCAAAAAATTCAAAACTGGAGATAACAAATGCATAGACCTTGACTTAATGAATACAGATGGCTATAGCTCGCAACAATATTTCCCAAAGATAGAAAAAGGCTACAATACTGCAACATTAATTCCAATAGTGTGAAATATGAGGAATATTTCTTAAATTTAAAACATATTCAACGCAAAGTTTCACACACACACTTTTGTCTCTTGTTTTTATTCTTTTATTTTTTGATTTTCAGTTTGATTGAAAATATAACACTGCTAGCTCTCACCTTTCCTTTTGTCAGAGCACTTGAATCTGTCGGTTCAGATTCCTCTATAAGCAAGGGAATTTGCTCAGGAGAGCTATCCATAGTAGGCATCTTTAAGGGAAGACTACTTTCTTCAACGTCAAAGGAACCTTCTGGAGGAGGTGCGAGCATATTAAATACATAGGTATATAGGATAATTGCACCAACCTATATACATCAGATCACATAGTTAATAAGGATGTATTGTTTTTCTATGTTTACCCCTAAAAATAATTTGTTGTTAGTTTGTAGTGGTGACATGATAATGAAATTAAAATGACAAACTTGAGAACATAGTGTCATTTTATTATTTTAGACTATATGAATAAATAGAGGAATCGTTTGTGGAACAAAAAATTGGCAAATGGGAGAGTATATTATACTACATTCGTATGAAAATGAGAGTCCAATGCTTATTCTTAACATTTTTTTTCCAAATACTATGGTTCGTAAAAGCACACTTGGCATAATTTGGTTTATATAGTTAATTTAATCTTAAAGGATAATACTGAAAAAATATTATACAGAAAAATTGTCCAAGCGTGTACTATAAAAAAAATTAATATTTGAGCATATTATCAATTAATAAAAATAGAACTCTCTTTTCCAGAGAGAGGGACTATGTTATAATTTTAACTATATTACCTTCGTCCCGCTTTAGTAGCTACACTTTCTTTAGTGTTTGTAGCACGGATTTTAAGATGCTCAAAAAAACGTATTTTATAGACATAATACTTTCAAGATATTTGATACTAGTATTATATTTAAATGTTATATTGTTAACTATATTACAAGTATATTAAAAACAATATATTTAAATGTATCTGCGGCGTGTTTAGAAGTATGTGCCACAAACACCCAAAAAAGAAAAGTTTAGCAGATAAATGGGACGAAGGGATTTGAAATATAAATATGAATTTGGACGAACCAAAAAAGGAACAACTAAAATAAGGAGGCAGCACTTCTTCTAGGTTCATCACGCACTATTTTCTGTTACCAAGTTAATTCCGTTCACAACGAAAAAGAAGAAAAGGGTCAATCATATATTATAGAATGATAAAGGGTCAAGGAGGAGAGAGGGTTAATAACAAACATAGAAGAGTTTTGAAACCTACCCATTGGCCAAATGAGATGTAGGCATTTCCATCTTTGGCACATTTATCCGAGTCACCAAAAGGGTTTGATTTATCTCGACATAGAGCAGCAATCAAGACAAGTGGAACGTTCCCAATATTCCCTGTATAAAATGTAATTCCAGGATGATTTACAGACACCAATATGTAAAAACACAAGGAAAAATATGTACAAACCAAAATGTGCACTTTTCTCTACCAATTCATGCACTCAAATTGAAGCTTCCAAGTGAATATTGGCACAGTAATTATGAGGTGAAAATTTTGTAATATGCAAAATGTTAAGACACCATCCTAAAAAATTCCACTATAGAACCACAGGAGACTTGGCTCATCTGACTCAAACTAGTAAATATTGACAACAGCTATACAATTTGTTAAGTGAGAGATGGGGGGAAAAGTTAATAAACAAAGAAGGTTGGACATGGAAGTAATTCTGCAACAACTCAGATTACATATTATACGAACGAGCAAATGAAAATAGGAAAAACACTTGGAGGTACAATAATAGAACACAAATAATATACTTAGAGATTTACTCCCAATTTAAAACACCTTACCAATTCCAATTTGTATGATAGTAAACTTGAAGAATGGATATGGAGGACGGACGATTGACGCAACAAGTAAACCTATAAGTGAACCTGATATGGCAGTGATAACAACATTAACAGGAATAAACCACCTGCATAACAAGAGGGAAAAAACATGTAAATACCAATTTATCAGGTACAGTGTATCACTATTCTATATTGTAAGGAACAACAACATTTAATTCTTACCACTCAAGCATTTTTTCCCAGGTGATTGCTTGTCCAAGTTGAGAGAATATTAAACATGGGAGTAAAAGTGAAAAGACCAACTGCATCAAGTAGTACAAGGAATCAATTTGCACGCACAGAGTGACATCCTATATATCAACAGGTAGATAAAGAATATCCAGGAGATCGTCCGTAAATTTCAGGCATCTTAAGACTAGGGAAAACTACAATTGGGAGATATACCTTATTTTATTGTCACGCTCCTGACTAGCCTATCCTTTAATTGGCATAACATTTTAGGGTGCTATATGTTTTAATGAACCCGTCAAGAAAAGAGGTTGTAAAATTGGTTTTTAGCTTGAATTTACCCATCATAAACTAAAAAAGGCAAAAAAATAACTACAAACCAAGCTTCAACTGGCTTGCTTACCCCATTAAGAAGCTTCCTTCCACTTGCAGGTAAGATGTTAACATACTTGGAAGCCATAAGAAATCCCAAGAAGCACATGGTAAAAACTTTGGCAATAGGTAAAACGGCAATCTTGATACTCCCAACCAAAGACTCTCCCCCATGTTTTTCCACCAGAACCTCCAAAAGAAACCTCTGCAACATGTTTGGATGGAACAAAGGTAAATTTCTTTTGTATGTCCCAGTGGTCGATACACACACAGACTCTCTGTCTCTCTCTTAAAATTTAAAACCTCAATATAGTTATAACAAACATTATATAAAGTACTAGCTGCTCAAGTTCCAGCACCGCAATTGCCTGATGGATTCCCAATACTGTTTCAGCTAAATTCAAAATAGGTTTACCATCCAAAAAAAAGAAACGGAAAACAAGCTCCGCTAGTCTTGCTCTGTAATATCACTCTTTGGCTTTTCCCTTTATTCCAAAATTCCAGTTGGGACATCAATTGTCAGATTCTGCAAAATTCAATAAACAAGTTAGCTAAAGAAACAAAAAGAAACCTTTTTGCACCGAGAGGAGCAACACGCTAGACAAAATCCAGTCTTAAACATATGACAGCAACCAGTTGAAACATTCAGGAACATAAATGATACAAGTATAATTAAATAGAATTCAAGGCTCTCCCCGAAATTAAACGAAAGGAGAAATAAATAAAAATAAATATTTGAGGAGAATAATGTAGTTTAAGAAAAAAGAATGGGTGGAAAGAGAAATAATATGAATTTAAAATTAGAAAGCAAGAGAAAACTGGACCTAATTCAATCAAAATCATAGAAATTCAAAACTAAATAGCGATCAAATTCATACATATATACACTTAAGTTACTCATGCCATGGAAGAAGGAAAAATTGCTACAGACAAAAAGGAAAAGAGAAAAGGAGGGAAGGAGGGAGGGAGGGAGAGAGAGAGATTGCGTACCGGGCGGACAAAGCGTCCACATAAGCCTCCTCTTTTCTTGGATATTTTCCAATTTCATTGATATAACTAACTACTTGCAAAGTAATTTTTCAAACAAAATTACGGTCTCTCTCTAATATGGCAAAGAGAATTAAATAAAAGGAGAAAATAAAAAGTCTCTCTCCTCTCCTCTGTATCTGAATTTCTGAAACCTCTTGTTTCTTTCCTTGACCCAATTTATATTCTAACCTACTCCTCCAGTTTCACGGATCAAACTCCGTCTCCACATCCATTACTATTTACTTACTACTATTTATCTCAACTACGAACAAGGATTTATCTATGTAGGTATGTAGATCCGGATTTTGGTTCACTGGGAATATAACCAAATATGTCCCTCTCTCTCTAGTCTTTTCGTCTCTGTTGGAATTCCGTACCAGCTGGAAACTTCCTAAATTGTCCGTAGTGTCTGTTAACTCTTTCTGCGTTTAACACGTACAACGGCTTCTCTTTGAATTCCGTACCGGCTGGAAATTTCCTAAATTGTCCGTAGTGTCTTTTTAACTCTTTATGTGTTTAACACGGACAACCGCTTCTCCTTTCTCGGTGTCTTAACGCAACATTTATTAAGAGAGCGATTTTTTTATTGTTCTCTTTTAATAAAATAAATATTTTATAATTTATTTAAAAATAAATTATAATATTTATTTATTTTTTAATTTAAAATAAATTATAAGTCAAATCAACAACACCTTCAATATATAAACAAAATGATATTTAGGTGTTTATTTTTCAGATTATAACTTATTAAACATTTTAAGATCATTTGTCAAATATATTAGTTTGTTCTTGAGTCAAAGTTGTATTTACTTTTTTTATTTTAAAATTAAAGATATTTTTTTTTAATATTTTCAAAATTAAAGATACATAATTATCTTAGAACTATAAAATAATACGAAATTCCTAATTTTGTTAACGTCAAAATTTGTCCATCGACCAAATCACCAAATTGTAAGCTGTCTTGCACGGGGAACAATCAATTAACACAGCAAAACCTTGATGACTTGAGTCGTCGGATGATAGCTTCGATATAAGAATCAATACAAGTTAGAAGCATCAATAATTGTGGGATTAAATTGCTCAAAAATAAGAATAATTATTTATACCTTGACCTTTGTATTTATAGTTACTTACGACCTTGCTATAGCTCGCCAAACCAATTAGGAATATAGATCTTTAATTAGAGTTTCCATACAACTGAACTCCCTTACTCCATAAAGGTCGAAACCAAATATGACAAATAAGTCAACTTGGACTTTGACCCTTCTAGAATATCAAGTCGTCAAAATATATTGTAATGGGCCACTCAAAACTGATCGAACCAAGCCCAATAAATTCTACCTCAACAAGCTAGAAGTCAAACCTATCAAACTGAGCCTAATTAATTTCACCCCAACAGGGCCCAATTAATTCTACCTCAACATCAACCCCACTCTTATTATAAAAATTTATAATAAGAGAGTAACAACAAAAGTTGAAGGCTAACAATATCAACTAATCATTATCCTTTAATACTCCAACAACCATCCTCGTATGTGGTTTAATAGAAAATTTCCCCTATTCTTTTATTGTGTCGTACCTTAAAAATCGCACTCACCGTGAGGGTTTCAGTTCCTAAATTGAACCTAACCACTTTTTATTCAAATAATTTGATCTTTCAAAAAACTTTACCAGCTCCATCATCTTTTTTGTTGTGTAAATTTCCTTCTTCAGAGCAATTTTTTTTTCTCAAAATAAAAACTTTTTCAAATCTTATCTGTTAGTTCCCGTGGACACAATAATGATCTAGAAGGGGGGGTTGAATAGATCATTAAATTTTTTTTCTTTATTATTATGAAAGTATATTAGTTATGATAAGTAGGATTAATTCAAGCATAGCGGAATATACTTTAAGAACCCCTTCATGATCTTAATTTAGTGATTTAATCTATAGTATGGATACTAGCAGATATAGCAGTTATTATGCATAATGTAAAAGATATAAAGTAAATGACACAAGAGGTTTAAGTAGAGAGACTGAACAACTCCTACTCCACTTTTCTACTTCGATAAGTAGGAAATCCACTAATTTAGTCACTAAGACAAGGACACTTCGCCCTTCGCAAGTCCAGCAGACTTGAATTATTTTTAGCTCTTCAAGCAAGGATCCTTTGACCCTCCACAAGTCTAGCAGATATAAGTTATTTTTAGCCACTCAGGCAATGATCTGTTGACCCTCCTCAAGTCCAGCAGACTTGAGTTATATGTTGGTTAGGTTGTGCTGCTAAGATGAACTTTGATCTCCTTCATCTTCAGATGCTTAGCAGCTACCTATGATCAACCTCTGGATGCTGCTGATGTTTGTCGTTGATGTCTTTCTCCTTTTGGTATTCAGCAGCGACCCATGATCACCTTTGATGTACTGCTGGGTTCTTTAAATAGGCTTTGTGCTCAGCAGTCCCTTCGAACACTCTCAGTATATTCTTCATCATTTCAGCTCAGAGTGTTCTTGGTTGATCACAGAGTTGTTCTTCTAAATTTGCCTTCAGCTCATTATCACTTTTGATCTTGACTTCTTTGGTTGTTCGACTCTTAGCTCATATGTCAGCACTTCGATATTCCTTCTTGTGTTTTTGGTGAAACTTTTATTCGAAAGGTTGTTTGTTTTTCTTGCTTTTCCTCCACACCTTCTTTCTTTACAGATTTGTTCTTTTGTAGATTTTGAATAATTTTTCCGTTGCAAATCTTTCCGTTGTAACCTGTTTTGTTGCAGACTTCTTTATGAATATTTTATTCATTTAGTCAGAGTATTTAATGCTCTGCTGACTTTGACTTGAGTTGCCTTCTTTTTCTCTAGGAAGGGACATGTCAGTCTTGGGTTCTTACCAACCTTTATAGAGAAGATAGGTCTTTTAGATAATACGACTGTTTGGACACAGTTTTCTGTTTTCTTGAGCTTGATGCGTGATACTTGAAGTCTTTGCTCTGATACTCAGCACGTCTAAGTCAGTAATCTGACATTTCTGACTTCTACTTTAGCAGAGGCTTTTAGATGTATTGATGTAGATATTTCTGAAGTATTCAGCCGCTTAATTTGGGATTACTAGCTTAAGTGCTTTGATGTCTTCAATCCTTGATGGCACTTAAATACTCTACGATTGATTCAGTTATAGCCTTTTACTTCTGATCGTAGAGCCATCTGTTGGCTCTGTTATGTAGCTTTACGATCTTGTTTGACTTGGACTACTTTGGAGATCGTAGACTAGTTGACTGTACTAACTCTACGATCTTATCTGGGTCTTACTGTCATGAAGATCTGGTTAAGCTTTTGCATGTGCTTTATCATAGAGAAATGCTCTATGAACTTCAGGTTTGCTCGCTCTACTTGGCTTCTATGTCATAGAGGATTGCTCTATGATCTTCAGGTGCTAGTGCTGCTATATCAAAGAGGACTGCTCTGCGAACTTCAGTTGCTTTCTCTGCTGCATATTAAAAGTCATTTAAGTCTGGTAGCGTTTGAACATCTTCAACTCAATTCTACGATTGCTTGAACGTTGAACTTCTGTGTTTGCTTTGCCACTCTACGACCTTGCCTATGATGCAGGTCGTAGTGCAATCGTAGAGTGAATGTTTGAACTACTCTGCAATCTTTGTTAGGATTGGAAGCTTTAGATGTACTCAGAGATCTTCGTTCATTTTGTTTGACAGCACTATGACAGCCTTCTTGATAATCCTCATGAGGATTGTTGTCTTCACTCTGAATGCTCATGTAGAGGTTGCTCTTTGAATCTGCTTGGTTCGTAGACTATCTTTATGGAAATCGTATAGTGACTAACTATATTGACTCTACAATCCCGAGAATTAGTTCTGCGATGCCGAGACAACTCTACGATCTTCCGAGAGGATTCTTCGATCTGCCAAGCCTTATTCTGCGTTTGCCTGACAAACTCTACGATCTTCTTGGAGGACTCAACGATCTTCCTATGAGTGTTTGCATAAGATTTCTTTCTGAATGACGCTTCTCTTCCTCATTCAGTCTTGCTAATGAAGTTGGTGCTTGGATCTTCAGCTTGCTTGCAGACCATTCAGGAAATTTATTATGATAATCTTTAGGTAGACTGCTCTATGATTTTGCCTTAGAAATGTAAGCGAATGACTAACTATGTTGATGACTTGCAGTCTATACAATTTTGAATGTAGTCCACGATTCTTTCTTTGACTCTCTTGCCAGACTACTTGTTCTTTGATGCAGTTCTTTTCGATCGTTCAGGCCTATCTATTACAGCTTAAGATCAACCTAACAAGTTTGATCTTTCTATTCATAGTCCTTGTACATTGTGATCTTCTAAAGGACTTTACAAAGCTACTCATTCATATTGGATCAACCTAACAATCTTGATCTTTTTAATCTAAGTCCTTTGAACATAATGTCTAACATCTATTAAAGACTTTACAGTTTTCATCAATGCAAACATATTTGCATATTGATTCATTTATCTTTCATTTAAGCACATCATCAAATCTTATAAAAAAGGAATAACATTCACATTCTTATTCCAAACAATCTCCCCCTATTTGATGTTGACAAAAATACTAGATGCATATGTAAGAGATGAATGAGCCTTAAGATACAGTGAGTTGCTATATTACTAGAACAGATAATATGAATGTCATTGATGAATATTCAATTTCAGATGACACAACATCCTTAATTCTGGATCCAGAACATACTATTACAGTTTTGAGATGTACCTTCTTTTGTACTTATATGTCTTTTGGATGATCTGCCTGCTGTTGCTATTCATCTGTTTATCCTGCTGGTTCCTGCTCCCCCTCAGCTGATGACTTTATGACTTTCTCATCTTCTGGTTCCCCCTCAGTTCTTGCCTCCAAGACTTCATCTTCTTGTTCTCCTTTCTGCTTTTTCTTCTTCTTGCTCTTTTCTTTTAACTTCATTCGTCTCTGTTTGAGCCTCTTTCTCTTTTTCTTCTCCTTTTTGTCATCAATCATCTGAGAGAGTTGCTGTACATTTACCATGAGCTGCTCAATTAGGTAGGATGAGTTTCCAACTTCAATCTTCAGATCCTGTTGGCTGAGCTCTATCATCTGGGACAGAGATTGATTGAGATTATCTATTTTCTCAGAAAGAGGTGCAATAGATTCTTCATTGTTCTTCCGAAGTTCTAGGATTTCTTTCTGTTGATTCTCTAATGATTTCTTATATATCTGATCTCGTTGATGCAGCTTGATAGACATGTCTGTAAATGATGTTTTCATTTCCTTGATAGACATGTCATGGGTATTAAATAGTTAAACAGACTCATTATTTGAATAATACCGAATATTTAAATAATTGTGATATTAAGTCAATAATTTAATTATATAAAAGATGGATAATATAATCTTTAAATTGTTAGAGTTCATGCCCTAGAGGCCAATTATTTAATGTAATTGCTTAACATTTTTGATATTATATTTGATTTAATAAATGAATTATTTTATTATAATTTTATTTACTGCGTTATATAAATGTTAGCATAATAAAAGTCCTTAGAATAGTGATACGAATTATATAGCTTCAAGTATGTGACTTGAACATGAGATTATATAATTACAATTAGTATCATTGCTCTTAAATGTCCCTAGTTGAGTATCATTGTTAATGGGACAACAATGATGCATTGAGACTATTATGTGAATTGACTGATGGCCAAATCTCATTGGTCATAAATATATGAGATATTGAGTCAATGCATAGGTACATGTTAGAGAACAATGTACTGGACTGACCCACCATGAGAATTCTACGTGGAGCATTATGCAAAGTGTCATAAGAAATTCTCATAGTGGCAATGATGTAATGATCCTCCGACCTGAAATCACTATATTATTACACGAGAATTTATGTACTTTGATATCATCAAATGTCACCTTTAATAGGGTGTACAATAAAAGTGATTATTGGGTACATCATGAATCGTGTGAGGAATATGAGTGATCTAGATGGAATTTAACCTTCCTATATATTAAGGGTGATATCCATAGACGTCTTGATTGACTAGGACTATGAAATGCATGACCATGCTCAAATAGTGATTTGTTTCATATAGTCTACTCATTGATCAAGAAAACTCAGATTAAATTATAAAGAGTATGACACATTCCATGTCTCGAGTTTAATATAGTATGTCAAGGTTAAAAGGATTAAATTACATTGAAACATTGGTCACGAAAAGGTTGTATCGAATCACCGATCTTATTATTATTTGGGTAGCAGTGATGCATTACTAGATGTCGCTCATTGTTTATAATTTTATAATATGATTTTAAAATTATTGCCAATATAATAATAACCTATAGGGTCACACACTTAGAACGTATTTAAAAGAGAATTAATTTAAATTGTAAGTATTTAAATATGTCAATATGATTGATAGTATTTGATCATTAGATTTTATGTCTATTTATTTAATATTTTTAGACTTAATTATTTGTGAATTTTTAAGTATTTTTAGTAATTTAAGTGTTTTATTTAATGTTATGAATTATTATTATTTTTAGAATTTTTATATTATTTTTATTTATTTTTAATTAATTTATATTTTACTTTGTTGGAAATTAATCACTAGTCGCATTGTTGTAATTTCTGCAAGAAGCTGGGGGCAAAATTATAATTTCTGCAAAATTGGGACAGCCGCGCATGACGCGCGTATAGGCAGCCAAGACACGGAGATCAAACGACGCCGTTTTTGATCAAGAGCAGCAACATGCGCGCAATGCGCGATCAGGAATTAGACGGACGTGGAACGGCGTCGTTTCAAGGACGCGACAAAAGAACAGTCCGCGCAATGCGCGGATGTTCAGCGGAAATAAAAAAAATTAGAACACGCGTTGACCAAGTCAACGCCGCGTTTGGCTGGCGCATTAATTCCGGATTCTGCGAATTTTGAGATTTTTCTGATTCCAAATTGAATTTTAATTCCTATTAGGGTTTGAAAAATTTAATCCTATTAGGGTTTGGATATATTTGAGGCCTATAAATACATGACAAAGGGAGAGCACATATACACAATAACCTAGAGATACATTGAAGCATTGAAGCAAATGAGACGATATCAAGGGTTCAAGAATTGGAGATTGAAGAAGCGCTACAAATATTTTATCCTTTATTCTTTTATCTTTAGTTTTTGCTAAGATGTTGTTTAATTTGTGGAGTTCTTTTTATTTACTTATGAACTAATTTTATTTTAAGACTATCATGGAACCCAATGTTTAGTATAAATTAATTCTCTCTTGTTTCAATTATTAATCCTTATGATTTATTTATCATATTTTATGCTTACATGTTATAATATTTTGGCCATACAATTATTTGATTTCCTAGATGGAATTGGAAGATAAAATCTAGGTTTTGATTTAAATATGATAACATGCATTATGTATAAAACAGGAATATATTTATACGTTGCATGTAAGTGTTTTGAGAATTTAAACTTAATGAATCTATTCTTAATTATTGTACATAGGAATATAGTAGATTAACTGAAAGAGATATTTTTGTCAAACTCTTGGAAAATGTTTAATAAATATTTATGAATTTTCACTTAATGAAATGTATTTATTAAATAGTTGTCAAGAGAATGAAAAATATTTTTACGACACATTGGGGAAAATTGTAGTCTTAAGTTTTAAATCTGATATTTATCTTTGCTTAATAATTTGCTTATTTTAGTTAGTTAATTTAATTCCATAAAATTTCAATCGGTTGTTTAAATAAAATTGAGTTGATATAAAATTAGTACTTGAATATTATTATTATTATTATTTCCTCGTGGGATCAATACTTTACTTACTATTATATTAATTGTTGGCCACGTATACTTGCATGAATTTGTCTATACATAAATCTGACAACAAGTTTTTGGCGCCGTTGTCGGGAAAATATTTTTAATAATTTGTTCAATATTAGTTACAATCAATTTGATTTTAATTTAAACGTTTCCAATTTTCTGTATTATTTGCTTTTGTAGGTTTTCATCTAGAAGTGTTAGCAGTTGCAAGTCATCGATCATAGCTTAAAATTCGGCTAACGTAACATTACTTTTTCCCGGAATCTTAAGGTTTGGGGATACGAAATTTATGTATGAACACGAGATCGAAGGGACAAGAGCCAACTTCATACATAGACGAGATCGAGAGGAGGTGCCACGTCTTGAAAAGAGTTTGCCAAGAAATCGACCAGGAACAAGGCAACATGGAGGCTAAAGAGCAAAAATCATTGAGGGACTACGCAATGCCACGAGTCACGGAGATCTAATCAAGCATTCAAAGGCCCGCCATTCAGGCTAATACATTTGAGATCAAGCCTTGTACAATCCAAATGATTCAAAACTCTGTGCAGTTTGGGGGTTTACCGAACAATCACCCAAACGATCACTTAGTTAGCTTCTTGGAGATTTGTGACACCTTCAAGTACAATGGTGTTAAGGAGGATGCAATTCGACTCAGACTATTTTCTTTCACACTCCGTGATAAAGCAAAGAGCTAGCTTCATTCACTACCGCCAAGTTCCATCACTACATGGAATGATTTGGCACAGAAGTTTCTCGCAAAAAATTTTCCGCCAGCCAAAACAGCTAATATGAGGAACGATATCACTTCTTTCGTTCAGCATGATGCAGAATCACTCTATGAAGCGTGGGAAAGATTTAAGGACTTACTGCGATGATGTCCTCACCATGGCATTCCCAAATGGTTGCAAGTCCAGACGTTTTACAACAGGTTATTTAGTAATACAAGGACAAGTATCGATGCAGCGGCAGGAGGAGCATTGATGGCCAAGAATTTTGATGATGCCTACGAGTTGCTGGAGACAATGGCAGCAAATAATTATCAATGGCCATCTGCAAGGATGAATCAACCAAAGGTGGCTGGAATTTATGAGGTAGATGCGGTAACGGCATTGACAGCACAGGTCGCTATATTAACAAAGAAGATCGATGCTTTAGGAGTAAAGCCGATACAGAATGTAGCAGCTATTTGTGATTTATGTGCAGGAAGCCATCCAAGTGAATAATGTGCAATCAACGCAGAATCAGTTCAGTTCGTTGGAAATTACAACAAGCAGCAAAATAGCAACAATTACAATTCAGGGTGGATGAATCATCCAAATTTCTCATGGAGCAACAATTAAGCACAACAACCTGCTCCAAAACAACCATACCCACCTGGATTTCAGAATCAAGTCCCACCACAACAGGAGAAGAAGATAAATTTGGAGGAGTTACTTTCTAGGTACATTGCACAGAACGAGACAAGGATAAACAGTCAAGAAGTGTCAATCCGGAACCTAGAAAATCAGATGGGGCAGCTTGCTAATGCCATCAACAATCGCCCCCAAGGCACCTTACCAAGCAACACGGAGGTCAATCCTAGACGAGATAGTAAAGAACAGTGCAAGGCAATAACACTTCGTAGCGGTAAGAAGTTACCCAAAGTTGTTGAGGAAACTCCCAATCAGACACAGAAAGATGAAAATAGTGGAGAGCATGAGACCCCAATGTCAAAGAAAGATGCAGGCAAACAGAGCTCGATTGTACCACCTATGCCTTTCCCCCAACAACTGCAGAAATCAAAGTTGGAAAAATAATTCTCAAAATTTTTGGAAGTGTTCAAGAAGCTGCAGATCAACATTCCATTTGTCGATGCACTGGAGCAGATGCCGAGCTATGTAAAGTTCATGAAAGATATCTTATCCAAGAAGAGAAAGTTAGGCGAATTTGAAACAGTGGCATTAACTGAGGAGTGCAGCGCAATACTTCAAAAGAAGTTACCACCAAAGCTCAAGGATCCGGGTAACTTCACAATTCCATGCAAGATTGGCAGAAAATTCTTTGGGAGAGTGTTATGTGATTTGGGAGCCAGTATCAACTTGATGCCGCTCTCAATTTACCAGCAGTTGGGATTAGAAGAATCAAAACCTACGAATGTCACACTGCAGCTTGCGGATAGATCACTCACTTCTCCACGGGGCATAGTTGAAGTCGTGTTAGTCAAGGTGGACAAATTTATTTTTCCCGCTGATTTCATAGTCTTAGACTTTGAGGAAGATCGGGATATACCGATTATTCTTGGGCGCCCATTCTTGGCCACAGGGAGAACACTAATTGATGTGCAAAAATGCGAGTTAACTATGAGAGTTCAAGATGAAGAGGTGACCTTCAAGGTGTTTAATGCAATGAAATCTCCAAGTGGTCAAGAAGAATGCTTTCAGATTAATGTTGGGGGTTTGAAAGGTCAGTGTTATTGGAGGAAGAAGGATGAACGCAAGTTTGGGGGTCTCAAGTCTCAAGGAAAAGTTACGCAGGTGGTCAAGGCATGACTTCCAAAGCAATTCATCAAGCATAAATTCGATCCAGACTAGAGAAAATGGAGTAGTCAGGCTGACGACTATAAAACAAGCACTTATTGGGAGGCAACCCAAGTTTATTTAATTCAATATCACATTAGTTGGTTTTAGTTTTTAGTGATTATCTTAGTATTGGGTTCGTTAGTTTTTATAATGTGCTTCACTCGTGTTGTTCCAGGTTATTCATGCTAAAGCCATCCAACCCGAATGCTAATCCAGTTCATTTTCCAGAGTCTCAACCTTCTTCGATTTACCTACCTCCACACTTGGATGACAAAGAAGTCCCTCACGACGATTGATCTATCCAGGGGAGTCCTTTCTTTAATTCTTTCTATATTTACTTCATGAGGACATTGTCATAGCTAAGTTTGGGGTGGTTTATATGGTTTATATGCATTACATTTCATTATAGTTTTTGCATTTAAAAAAAAAAAAGCATAACATTTTTTTTAGAGCATGCATTTGGAGTCACTTGAGCAATGTTTTGATTTCAGTGATAAAACTTTTGGCCAATGATAATAACTCGATGAATTAGTTAATCACTTGTGTGAAATGAATACTGATTGTTAGTCCAATTCTTAATTGTTTACTAGTTTTGGCATTTCTTGAGACCCTATACACTTTTATGCACGTATCCAGTATGTTGCATCAGTTGAAATTTGGACTAGGTTTGTGGATTACATGTTAGTGAAAGATAAAGAAAATCTCTATTGCTTATTTGATTATGTTATAATAAATAACTGCTTCAATGACTATCGAGAAAGGAAAATTGAAAAAAAATATTATTAATTATGATAGTTAAAAGTAGATTGACTAAGTTTATTTTTGTGGCCTTAATTACTCGAATAAGTAAGCCCTTAGGAGTGTCTCTAAACTTAGTGTCCTAAAGCCATTTGGTTTGGGAGTCATTAGTGGAAAGTTCGCTAAATGAGTAACTTTGAAAAGCCTAATAAAAATAAACATTGCACATGCCAAGGAAATATATATATATATATATATATATATATATATATATATATATATATATACACACGAGATGGAGCGTAAGACGCACTCGTAAGGAAAAGAAATATATATGGAAAAAAAAGTATATAGAGGAACCTTGTAATGTGTTAAATATCTTTTCGAGGCATTGGAATTCATTAGACTTACATGAATTTTGATTGATTTGATGCATTGGAATCACACACACACACACAAAAGGGATGATAGTAATGTGATACTAGTGATATATTAAGTTATGGATGAAGCATGATTGTAAAGTTTTACGTGAGTCGTTACTAATGAATCTTTGAGGCTGATATTTCAATCATTATGTTGATTCATTGCTCGAGTTATTTGAGTCTTCATATTTATTATTATATTTACTTAGTTTTTATTCTTGTTTTGCTTAAGGGCAAGCAAAGAGTTAAGTTTGGGGGTATTTGATAATTAGATTTTATGTCTATTTATTTAATATTTTTAGACTTAATTATTTGTGAGTTTTTAAATATTTTTAGTAATTTAAGTGTTTTATTTAATGTTATGAATTATTATTATTTTTAGTATTTTTATATTATTTTTATTTATTTTTAATTAATTTATATTTTATTTTGTAGGAAATTAATCACTAATGGCATTGTTGTAATTTCTGCAAGAAGCTGGGGGCAAAATTGTAATTTCCACAAAATTGGGACAGCCGCGCATGGCGCGCGTATAGGCAGCCAAGACACGGAGATCAAACGACGTCGTTTTTTATCAAGAGCAGCAACATGCGCACAATGCGCGGTCAGGAATGAGATGGACGTGGAACGACGTCGTTTCAAGGACGCGGCAGAAGAACAGTCCGCGCAATGCGCGGATGTTCAGCCGGAAAAAAAAAATTAGAACGCGCGTGGCTGGCGCATTAATTTCGGATTCCGTGAATTTTGAGATTTTTTTGATTCCAAATTGGATTTTAATTCCTATTAGGGTTTGGAAAATTTAATCCTATTAGGGTTTGGATATATTTGAGGCCTATAAATACATGACAAAGGGAGAGCACATATACACAATAACCTAGAGATACATTGAAGCATTGAAGCAAAGGAGACGACATCAAGGGTTCAAGAATTGGAGATTGAAGAAGCGTTACAAATATTTTATCCTTTATTCTTTTATCTTTAGTTTTTGCTAAGATGTTGTTTAATTTATGGAGTTCTTTTTATTTACTTATGACCTAATTTTATTTTAAGACTACAATGGAACCCAATATTTAGTATAAATTAATTCTCTCTTGTTTCAATTATTAATCCTTATGATTCATTTATCATATTTTATGCTTACATGTTATAATTGTTTGGCCATACAATTATTTGATTTCCTAGATGGAATTGGAAGATAAAATCTAGGTTTTGATCCAAATATGATAACATGCATTATGTATAAAATAGGAATATATTTATACGTTGCATGTAAGTGTTTTGAGAATTTAAACTTAATGAATCTATTCTTAATTATTTTACATAGGAATATAGTAGATTAATTGAAATAGATATTTTTGTCAAACTCTTGGAAAAGGTTTAATAAATATTTATGAATTTCCACTTAATGAATTGTATTTATTAAATAGTTGTCAAGAGAGTGAAAAATATTTTTACGAAACATTGGGGGAAATTGTAGTCTTAAGTTTTAAATATGATATTTATCTTTACTTAATAATTTGCTTATTTTAGTTAGTTAATTTAATTCCATAAAATTTGAATCAGTTGTTTAAATAAAAATGAGTTGATATAAAATTAGCACTTGAATATTATTATTATTATTATTATTTCCTCGTGGGATCGATACTTTACTTACTATTATATTACTTGTTGGCCACGTATACTTACGTGAATTTGTCTATACATAAATCTTACAACAGTATTTAAATTATAAATTTAAATTAATAAGATAATTTGTATATATATATTAAATAAGTAAGACTTAATTAAGATATATACATATATATATATATATATATATATATATATATATATATATATAAATTCGGATTTTATTTTTCTATTTATTTTAGGTTTTGGTTAATTCCTATTAACTGCTATATATACATGATATATCAGTAGTTTTAAGCACGTAAGGAAAAACTAAAAACCCTAGTCGTTTTCAGAAAGAGGCTAGAGAGAAAAATAATTCAAAAATTCTGATCTTGGTGGCTAGTACTGCAGCTCCTTTTTTGCTGCAGATCTTGTGACGATTCGTGGAGCGTTCGTGTGGATACCGTAGAGACGTAGTCATTGGATTGCGTTGAAGATTCGAAGCGTTCCAGAATTCTCTATCGCCTCCATTCAAGCACGACTAATTGGTAAAATAAATCTAAACCTCTGATTAATATGTTTTCGCATGAATCCTATTTTAGGGTTTCAGATTTTTTTTTTAAATTCCGCTGCTTTTCGGTCCGAAATTCCTACATAAATGTGTAGTGTGAAGCTTAAAAATGTGAAACGTGTGATGGATAGTGTAATTTAAGGTATGAATCATGTGATTTGCTAATGGATGGTGTAGATTAAGTTAGATTAATGTGTGAATCATGTGATTTGCTGATTGATGATATAGATTAAGTTAGATTAAAGTGTAAAAAATAATGAATAATGTAGATTAAAAAATGTGAATGTGTTTTTGAAATAGTTGGTTAAGTTTTTGTTATAAATAAGGGGCTTAGCATAAGAAATTTTTATATCATTCTTACTTATCATTCCTTTCACTTTCTAAATATTCTTAGTGTAAGATTTCTCTGAGTGAGTTATGTCTATCTTAAGTGTTGGTGAAGATCAGTAAAAGTACGAGTATTATCCAAGTAAGTTTTACAATAAATGTTATATAAGTACTCACACATGTCACATGTTGTTTACAACTCTTCCTTTAGAATACTCTTCTATTAGATAATTTATTTTGAAAAACTTCTTTCGAAAGATTTAACATTGAAATAGTATTTTTCTTCAAAAACTATTTTGAAGTATATTTTACTTTATTTTGTATACAACACAAAAATATACTATATAGTCACTTTTGATGATCTTATAATATATATTGTACATCATGAAACTGGTATGTATTAATTACTAATTAAATCATAAATATACATATAGGTTGATCAACTTCATAAAAAGCAATATCTAGTCACGTGATAAGGTAATGAATATCATTTTCTTTTATCCTCTTAAACTTACTATGGTAAGTATTATTTGGTAAAATTCCTAAAATAATTAATAATTTGCGCTTCATATAATATCTTTTGGCATGGACATTTCTATTAAATTTCCATCGCTATATTTGTACAGTGAACTATTGGACCTTGAATTTTTGACCTATGAACATTTACTTGAATTGTGAACATTGTGGACTGTTAAATATTCCTTGTACTGTAAACCTTACAATTGAACTTCTTCCTTATAAGTCTTGGACATTATTTTTGGACTTGAACACCTTTTTCTCTACATCATGTTGATAATTTGGATATTATTTGACTCTGGTCAAAGTAAAAATTATAAATTTTCAATATCTTTTGTTTATCCTATTATTCTCTTTCTTCAGTTCACCATTTATATTACTGTTATTTGTACTAATCATCAAGAATCAAGCTGTTGTGAATATAAGTGTCCTGGTATACAGATGATAGGATAAAGGAGATATAATGATGGTGTGTCTTTTGGGACACAGATGATAAGTGAAATGTGATATATTGGTGGTGTGTCTTTTTAGAGCACGTGGTGAATGTTCTCTTTGACCCGAGGTAAAGAAGAACCGTTGTTTGACATAATTATGACCACTGGTGTTTCAAATGATAAAAGCAGATGATGATTTTTCTAAAAAAGAGAAGTTAGTAGATATCATGATTTTCCTAATGGTTGTTATTTCGTTGTAGTTGTTGATCTAAACTTTGTTCAAGAACTTATTGTTGATTTAAAACTTGCTATTTATATTATCAAGAACTCAACTATTGAAGGTTAATGATAATTTATTTGTCATGTTCTTAGTTATGATATTCTTTACTAGGCTATTTGGGTTCACCTTTTCTTTTTTGTTCAATTGTTCAGAAAATGAGAGTGTAGTCGGGACTAGCAAGAAGAAAATGGGAATGGAGTGATGGTCCGATATACTTGTTTTAGTAGTCTTCACCATATTGTAAAATAGTGTGTCAATAACAGTAAAGACTTAGTTGTGTATTATTGGGCTTGGTATTATTGTACTTTGTACTGTATTGTAATAATTTTGTTGTAGACTTTTAGCGTCTCAAATTTGGCGGTGTAGGCCCGATTTGGGGGCGTCACACTAATCTTGGTGCTCAAAGCCTCCAGCACCTCCATCATTGAGCTATCCTCATCTCTAGTTAGTTAAGAAAACCCTAGTCCTACTTTGAGCCTAGCCGAGGCCAAGGTTAAGGCCGAGACCAAGGTCAAGGCCGAGGCCAAGGAGATGGAGATTCGCAAAAAATACGAATCTGACAAAACCTACAGCCATAAGAACTTTAGATATACTGTCTCCTCATATATTCTTCTTGACCAATATCAAATCCCTACTGAATATGACCTTCATGCCCCAACCCTGAACGAAAGGATGTAATAGCACCCAGAAGAAAATAGGGCCGCCGTACGCATCTATGCCCTCTGATATAGGATCTGATTCCTACTCCACGAATTTATCTCCTTTTTCCTTGCCTTCGTGAGAATAAGATTTGCCCAGTTAGTCCCCAATTCTTGCATCCACCTGATTTGCTTCTTGGCATTCTACCATAATTGCGGGGTCCAACCTTCACTCGACTTTTTTGCCATATTTAAACTTGGCCGCTTCAAAGAGCCCGACTTCAAGCAACTGAATAAACAACTTGAACGTTGGGTATAGATGAATACACCCTCAAGAAACAAATGGTGACATCCATATTGGGTTTTTATTAAAGGACCCGACACTCACATTCTCTCGAATTAGGGTGTGCATTCAAAAATTAGCTTCGACTTCAACCAAACCCCTTAGGTTCAAGATAAGTAGTTCGAGGCCTTCTATGCAAAGATGCCGAAGACCCCATAGTCTCTTGACCTTTTGTCTGATCAATCCTGGCTCTTCAGCCAAAAATGTTAATAGTTAACTTTATTTCTTTTGGAAAAATTATCTTTATCATATCTAACACACCTTTCACTTTTTTCTTTTTAGTGACAATCTTTAAGCCCCAGTCAATAACACATATCCCAACTTCTGCCGTACCACTTCTTTAAAACGCCGACAATCAAAACCTATCAACATCCACTACAAGAAAAAGGTTTATTTGTCGAAAATTCAATCGATTATAAGTTGGTCAGAAATAAATTTGTCACTAATTTAGTCGAAAATAAATTTGTTCGACGAAATTATAGCTGATGGACTTTTCGTCGAGAATATTTTATTTTTGACTGACATTAACCTCGATGCATTATTTCATCAGAATTTTTTGCCATGTGTTCAGTCGTGGTTGGTTCTGGAATTACTATTTTCGACGGAATACGGTAACCCCGACGAAAATTCCAACAATAAATATATATATAAACTAACTTACGATGTATAACTGTTTTGAATCCCAACAATAACACGTACATATAAACTAACTTGCAATGTATAAGCTCGAACAAGAGTTAAAGGCCCTTAAAGTACAAAGCCAAGTTATATTCGAAGATACCCGCTAAAAAATTATTGTCGAATACAGAACCTCTGATGAATTAGTTGATGCAGTTCTTAACGAATGTGACAAGGTATGCCGCTATGCTAAATCAAAGATTAAGTCGGCCAGCCTCGACCTCACCTCATTAGGTTTTTTTAATTATGAAGAGTTCACCTCATTAGGTTTTTTTAATTATGAAGAGTTTGAGGACGAATCTGATCCATAGACCTATGTGTATTTTTTTCTAAACATTGTACTATACAACTTTGTAAATAAACTTCAATATAAATGAATTTATTCTTTTTTGTTGATGCTTGCAATGAATGATAAATACATTAAGTCAACTAACTCTATGTTAATAATATGAATACTTGTTATTGATATACTTATGAAGCCTGCCTACATGCTAAGTATTTTTTAACTCTATGTCACCCATATCCTAATGCCGATACGTTCTTAGTCTTAACACTTCAATGATTTTATAAGGCCCTTCCCATCTAGGTATTACCTTTCTAACCTTTTGCAGAGTCGAAGCCTCAGTCTCCCGAAGCACCAAGTTGCCAACCTCAAACCTTCTTTGTCTGACCCATTGATTATAATACCTATCAATTTTTCTACTGATAAATAGGCAACTTCAACACAGCAGCATCCCAAACTTTATCTAGTAAATTTAAGTTTAATCGGAGATCTTCATCATTATAAATCTCCCTATATTAGGTTATTCGAAGGGAAGAAGACCCAATTTCTATCGAGATTAAAGCATCTGTCCCATAAGCCAATTGAAAGGGTGAATCTCTAGTAGTGGTTCGAGGAGTAGTTCGATATGAGCATAAAATACTATGAATCTCTTCAAGTCATCGTCCCTTGGCCTCATCCAACCTCCTTTTAATCCCATTTAACAGAGTTTGATTGGTAACTTCGATATGACCATTTGACTGAGTTCGTGCTATAGAAACCTTCTGATTTTGAGTATTCAAATCTTTTAAGAACTGTTTAAACTTTGATCTCACAAATTGAAGATCATTTTCGAACACCATATCCACTGGGATCCCAAGCCAAAATGTAAGACCCCGAATTTTATGAAATACAAAATTTAATTTTTCTTCATATATATTTTTCCTGAAACAGTAAGTGATTAAATTGATAAAGTTAAAAGTTAAGGATGTTATGTGTAAATTATATTGTCGGACAATATTCTTTTGGTCGGAGAATATTCGTTCTGTCGGGGAATATTCGTACGACGGCGCCATACAAACCAATCATTGGTGGACCCCACAACGAATAATTGTCGGATATAGAAAACCACATAAACAATTTTTAAATGGTCAATGGTACTATCACTTTTAATTGTTAAAATATCCGGTGGTAAAAGAATAGTAATATACGGTATAAGTAACATATGGTATTGCACAGTAGCACACGGTATTGCACAGTAGCACACGACATTGCACAGTGTTTCGTATTATTAAACTGATAAAGTTGTTATCGTACAATATTTGACTTTATTGTCACATGCACAATAATTTATTTTATTAAACTGATAATTTTTATACTAGCATATGCACAGTAATTCACATTATTGAATCAATAATTGTCATTACACAGTAATGTATTCTTTCTTTTATATACTTTCTGCATTATTGTTATCTCTATTATGATGTTAATTAAACTTTTGTATTTCATTATTAATTAATTTGATATCTAACTCAGAGAGCCAACTACACTGTATTTATAACAATTAGTCATAATAATGAATAAATGTGAATTATTGTTGACTAATTGAATTGATAAAGTTATTTGTTTATAATATAAAGTTAGGTGATATAAAATGAATGATTTAGATTAAGAAAATCTTAAAAGATGAAATGAATGGTATAGATTAAAGATAATATAAAATTTGAAATGGATGGTGTAGATTAAAGATGTTCTTTAAATGAATGGTTTAAGTTAAAGAAATCTTTAAAGATGAAATGAGTGGTAAGGATTAAACATTATCTTGAAATGAACGGTTTGGATTAAATTAAGAAATCTTGGTTATGATAAGATTTTTGGCTATAAATAGAGACCTTAACTTAAGGATTTTTCATAAACGTCCTTACTTGTTCTTTCTTTCACTCTCTAAATACTTCTTGTGTAAGTTCTCTCTAAGTGTGCTTAAGTCATATTGAGTATTTGTGAAGATCTATAAGTGTACATGTACCGTTCAAGTTAATCAACCTCATTTAAATCAATATTCAGTCACGTGTTAAGGTAAGAAATATCATCTTCTTTCATATTCTATTATTTAAACTTACCACAGTAAGGGGTATCATTTTTTTCATCATCATAAATGGATATTATTTTCTTTCTTACTGTAAGGGATTATTTTTGATTCTCGAAAATAATATCGTTTCTTTCTTACTCATAAGATGTGCCATTTATTTTCATGTATTAATTTGTGGGAATAACCTTACGGTGCGGATTACCGCCTGTTGGTGAATAACCTTTCGTATTCATTCCTTATTAATCTATAAGAATAACCTTACTGCCCGGATTGATAGGGTTAAATTATATGATATTTTTATTCCCCAATACTTAGTTTTTATATTTATTGTGTGCTTAAATGTTTAATTATTTAGCTTATATTGGTTTTAATAGGTTTTATAGGATTTTAGTTAATTTATGTTAATTTAGGTAATTTTATAGTATTTTTATATTTCTTTTTATTTATGTGTTTTAATTTATTTTTAGTGTTTTAGATGTTTTATTTATTATTATGTGTTTTTATTATTTTTAGTATTTTTATATTATTTTTATTTATTTTTAATTAATTTATATTTATTTTTATAGGAAAAATAAGCTCTGGGGGCAATTTCGTAAATTCTGCAAAGATCTGATGGCATTTTGGTAATTAAGCAGCGCGGTGGCATAATGGTAATTTCTGAAACAGACATCCGCGCCATGCGCGCATATAAGTGGAACGCGGAGCTGGAACGACGACGTTTTGGCAACAGAAGCGGAAGAACAGGCCGCGCAATGCGCGGAGAGCAGACAGCAAGAAAAACGACGTCGTTTAGGCTTTTGTGCCGCGCGTAATGCGCGACTGCTTGCGTGTTGACCGGTCAAGGGGCGAAGGGCGTGTTTGGCAACGCGAAAATTGGCAGAAACAGAATTATTTCGCGAATTTTTCTACTTTTTGATTTCAAATTGGATTTTAATTTCAATTAGGGTTAGGATAATAATTATTTTATTTTATTTTTATTTTTAATTGTAAATCCTACTAGGGTTAGGAGGATTTTGGAACCTATAAATAGAGGGCTTGACACACAATGTAACATACAACTTTTCTGTTAGAAAAATTCTCTCTTCTATTATTTAGTATTCTTTACAATTATGAGTAGTTAAATTATTTTTCTTGGTTAAAGTGATTGAAGCCATCAAGATTTATGCACTGTGAGATCTAATTTATTATAATTGTTCAATGTATATTTTGATTATTGAATATTCTTCTATGCTCAATTTTATGATTGATTTGTTTAATTGCTAGGAGCGCTACTAGTTTATTATTCATACTAATCTACTGCTATTTGTGAATCAACTAAGTTTAATAATTGTTTTGCAGATCAAAAGATTATTTTATCTTAGAAAGAATGTTCATCTAAATTAAATGCAAACGCGTGGCTTGTGTTGTTTAGTTGAACGATCTCTCTAATTCTTAAAGCTGCTATTAAATTAAATTTTTAGCACGTGTCGGGGGTTGTTTAATAGTAAGGGTAATTTAGAACGCGTGTGTCTACTTATCTAAAATTAAGTAGAGATGAGAAAAATTATTCCACCTGCGAGTAGTTCTTTCTACGGTGAATCTTCAAAATATTAATTGATTTATTTTTGCATCAGTGATCAGTTGTAAATTCTTGATGGTGGATATTAACTTAAACCAAGGCTTTTTCTTCTCATTTATTTCATTAAATTACTTGCATAATTATTTTAGTTAATTTTATTTAAACTATTTCTTTGATTCAAAAAAAACCCCCCAATTTTTGTTTGCAAAAACATAAAATTAAATAATCATTCTTTATGGGATCGACTCTTACTTACACTACTACATATTTATTTTTTCAAAGTAAGATTTTATTTTTGGGTGCCCGCGACATCACACCAAATTTTGTTACTGCCTGTTTGGTGAATAACTCTTCATATTCAAATTTTATTAAATTGTGGGAATAACCTTACTGCGCGGACTACCGCCTGTTGGTGAATAACCCTTTGTATTTATTTCTTATTTATCTCTTGTGGAAAGAATTTGTCTACACGAATTATCACATGACACTTTTATTCCATATTCGTTTGTAATATCATTTTCTTTCATATTCGTAAGTGATATTATTTTCCTTTATACTCATAAGGGATACCATCTTTTTCATCTTCCATTATTCAAACTTACTATGGTAAGGGATATTAATTTTCTTCACCTTTTGTTAATTAAACCTGCTACGGTAAGGGATATTATTTTCTTTCATACACCTAAATCGAAACTTATTATGGAACTATTGCTTCTATAATTCCTGAAAATATTATATGTTCCATAATAGTTGCACTTCATCATTTCAATTGAACCTTCCTATTTACGTGAACCTTTCTATTGAACTGTAACCGTTATTCTGAACTGTGGATCTTGAATATTATTTTTGAATTTCACTCCACATCATGTTGACAATTTGGACATTATTTGAATCTGCACAAAGTAAACTTCTGATACTTATTGTTTATCCTGTTTCTTCTGTTCATCATTTATATCATTCTAATCATCCAAAATCATGTTGTTGTGAATATCTGTGGCCGGGGGCACAGATGCAATATAATTGTTGAACAGATGATAGGTTAAAGGCGATACATCTGTTCGGTGTCTTTATGGCACGTGGTGAATGTTCTCTTTGGTCCGTAGTGCAAAGATGAACTGTTGTTTGGTATGATTATGACCAAAGGCTGAATCTGGTATAATCATGACCGTTGGTATTATATTGAATATCTTTGGCCCGTAGTGCAAAGATGAACTGTTGTTTGGTATGATTATGACCAAAGGCTGAATCTGGTATAATCATGACCGTTGGTGTTATATTGAATATCTTTGGCCCGTAGTGCAAAGATGAACTGTTGTTTGGTATAATTATGACCAAAGGCTGAATCTGGTATAATCATGACCGTTGGTGTTATATTGAATGTCTTTGGCCCGTAGTGCAAAGATGAACTGTTGATATGCATGATTATGACCAGGAACTGTGAATTTGTATTATCTTGACTAATGATATTTCAGATGATAAAAGTTGATGATGTATTTCCTAAAAAGAGAAGTGAGTGGACATTATAGTCTGCATTATTCTTCTAATAGATTGCTCATTCCGCTGCTATTATTGATCTGAACGTTGTTCAAGAATTTAACTGCTGTTTTTGATATAAATCTTGTATTCTGTTGTATTCTATCAAGAACTCAACTGTTGAAGGTTAATGATAATTTATTCGTCATTATCTTAGTCATGATATTTCTTACTGGGCTATTTGAGCTCACCATTTCTTTTTGTTCGATTGTTTTCCAACAGGAGATGAGAACGTAGCTGAGTCTAGCCGGAGAATGGAGTGAGAGTCCGAGGGATAGCTATCGTAGTCTTCACGTGTTGTAAAATAGTGTGGCAATAATAGTGAAGACTTAGTTGTGTATTATTATACACTGTATTGTTAAACGTTATATTACCTTATAATAATTATTTTGTAGTCTTTTGACAACTCAAGTTGTGGGCCCAATTTTGGGGGTGTCACACAAAACACCGCTGACTCCTTAAAAAATTACAAACAATCATTCTTAGTAATATTTCGAAGGGGTTTTACCTCTACCATTTTGGTCATGTAATCAACTACCACCACTATATATGCCAATTGTCCTCTCGCCTTCGACAATGATCCCAAAATATCTATACCCCATGTAACAAACAAAATAAAATACTAATGATAGCTCTTTTAGTGGTTGGTACGAAATCGAACTATTCAGTTGGTATGTCATACACTTCTTTACATATTCTTTTGTGTTTTTGGAACATGGTAGGCTAATAATATCTTTGTCTAACAACCTTATATGCTAATGCCTTAGCAACTATATGATCCCCACATATCCCTTTATACACTCCTCGAAGAGTATACGACGCGTCTGATGGGACAAGACACTTCAAAAGTAGAAAAGAATAGGCCTGTTGAAATAAATCCTCATCAATTAAATAAAAATAAGCACTTTGATACTTAATCTATTTAGCTAACAATCGATCTGATGGAAGCTTACCTTCCCTGAGATACTCCAAGTATGGTGTAAGCCAACAATTCGACCTCTCAATTTCCATCAATACCTTTTTCAAAATGCTAGGTTTATTCAAAACCTCCAGATAGATAGACCCGCCAAAGGACTCTACCTTAGTAGTAGCCAACTTAGACAAGGCATCAACTACAACATTTTTGGTTTGGTCGATTCCTTAAAGAAAGTAAAAAATGAAGTACTGTAACAACAACTTTATCTAAGAAAGGTACTTCAACATCTGCGCTCCTCGAGCCTAATACTTACCTTGAATCTGCTTAACCATCAATTGAGAATCACTAAAAATGATCAAGTGACATACTTCCACGCTTCGAGTAAGCCTCAACCCTGCTAAGATAACTTTATATTCAGCCTCATTGTTGGTGGCCTTAAATCAAAAATTAATCGTCTGTTGAACCTTAAACCCCTTTGAGCTGGTCAAAATAACTCCAGCTCCACTATCATCAGCGGTCGAAGACCCGTCCACATATAAGGTCTAAGATGACAATAATACTTGCCCTTAGTTATAAAGTCCACACCCGAACTAGATTTTGCCTTCAAATCCCCTTCGGCAAACTTGCATTCCACTAAGAAATCTATTAATGTCTGCCCCTTGATAGCTATAAGCGATCGATACTCACTGAATAACCAACACAACCTGTTACCATCCTACCCGAGGCATCCGACTTGTGAAGTACTTTCTTCAACGGCTGATTCATATAAATCACAATAGCCTTGGAAGTAAAACTAAACCTTTCTGTCGGCAATTATCAGTACATAGGAAATTTTTTCCAAATTTGAATACCTTTTTTTTGTATCCCTTAAAGCCTAGCTCACATAATACATCGGATGCTGCCTACCTCCTTCTTCTCGAACTAGAACAACATATATGGCCAATGAACTAGCTGCTAAATATAAATACAAATGTTTAGATGAAACAAGTTTCTTCAAGAAATGGGCTGAAGACAAATACCTTTTTATCCGTTGGAAATCGTCTTCACATTCTGATGTCCATTGAAAAGTCTTTTCGTTCTTAGGGACCTTTTGAGTATCTAAGAAAAGAAGACATCCTTCAGCTGATCTGGACATGAGCAGCCACTAGACTTGTCAACCTATGAACATCTTTAAAAGATTGTGGCGACTTCATATTCAATATTGCTCGAATCTTCTCTAAATTGGTCTCAATTCCTCTTTTACTGACCAAGTACCCCAAAAACTTTCCTGACCCGAGACCGAAGGTGCACTTAGCAGGATTAAGGCATATATTATAATATCTTATCGTCAAGAAACATTCCTAAAAATCTTGTAAGTGATTATGAACTATCATGCTTTTAACAATCATGTCATCCACATGTACCTCTATACTCTTCTTGATTTATTTGTGAAACACCTTGTTCATCATCTGCTGGTAAGTTACTACTGTATTAATCAAACTGAAAGACATTATTTTGTACGCATAAACGGCTCAATGGATAATAAGAGTTATTTTTAAGATATCCTCCTTGCACACCGAAATCTGATTATACCCCAAAAAGGTGTCAAAAAAACTAAGAAGTGCATGTCCCGACATAGCTTCGATTAATTGATCGATATGTGAAAGTGGGTAAAAATTCTTCAAACAAGCCTTGTTCAAGTCCGTATAATCAATACAAACCCTCAACTTTCCATTCTTCTTTCTGACCAACACCACATTTGCCAACCACTATGGGTAATCTAACTTGAAAATTACGTTGGTATAAAGCAACTTTGCTATCTTTTCATCTATCATCTTTTGCCTTTTAGGAGCAAAGATCAGTCTATTCTTTTAAACAGATTTTTTTATTTAGATTTACACTCAGTCGATGGATAACAACAGATTCATCAATCCCTGACATGTCATTTGGTGTCCAAGAAAAAATATCAGTATATACCCGAAACAAATAAACTAATCATGTTCTAATAGGTTCTCCCAGTCTGGCTCTAATTTTTTTTATCTTTCCGGTGTTACCAAGCATTAACTCCAGATCTTCAGTTTCTTTTATTAAAAGAGTCATAGGTTCAGTAGCCCCTTTAGTAAATTATTTTACGTCTATCTTCATCACCTATTTTTTTTTTTGTTGCTTATTCCTACTGGAGACGATGTAAGTGTATGTCGAAACACATTCGGGCAATATCCAAATCTCCCTTTACTTCACCGACCTCATTAGGTGTAGGAAACTTTAACTTAAAATAAGGAATTGAAGTTATATCTTGTAAAACAACTAATATGGTTTAACCTAGTATATCATTATATGCACAATCAACTTGAACAACAAAGAATTTAACCTTTTTCTGCATTTGTCAAAGAGTTGTGCCAAAGACCACTGGTAGTTGGCTTACAAACGAATTGAACCGTTCGCAAAAAGGTTCAGTTCGATTCGAGTTCAATTTGATTAACTTATCGAGTCGAGTTTGCATATGGTATCACGTTCGATTGCTCGATCAAACATGTTCGTGAACCACATGGTTCGGTTCAACTTTGTTCGTGAACAGTACGGTTCGGTTCGATTGGTTCACGAGTAGTTCGTGAGATGCTCGAATTTGAATTGTATTTCTTACATGTTTAATGTTTTTAAATTTTAAATACAAATAGTTGATTATTTCATATTAAATTCTAAAGTTTCTCTTATCAATAATTGTTAAATTTGTAGCAACTTTTTTTATTACTTAAACATCTTTTGTTTTTTAATAATTGATTAAAAGTAAACATTTTCATTAAATAATTAATAAATAATAATGTGTTCTTCTTCACCTTTAATTTAATTAAAATAATTTTAATATTTTCATTAAAAAATGATTGTTGGATTCTTACAATTTACATCACTAATAATATAATAAATTATAACCCATGTCATAAATCACATAAATAAAGTTATTAATCATCATGCAATGACAATTTGACATTAATTAAAGAATGATACAATACAATTACTTACATTTATATGAGTTATTGAAATTACCAAATCAAGATAGAGAATAGAAAAATCAAGTCCTCAATGTATCAAGACTTCACTAATAGTCATTGTACAATTACTATTGTACATTACATCAACTATCAACTGTATAATTAAACGTGCAAACTTGATTTAACCAATTTTTAAATTTTTTTAGTGTAATAGACTTACAGTGTATATGTGAGATAGTGAGAGAGAGTGGTAGACTAACTTTGATTTATGCAATTAAGTAATCATATTTAGTGTAAAAAGTAGTGTTTAATAATCCAATTAAGCAATATGTCACAATACCGTTTGAATGAAATTAAAATGAGTTATTAATTTAAATTGGAATAAGCAAAAAGGTAATAATAATAATATAAAAAAAAATGAAATGAAATGAAGTCTCTAAATGACTTTGAGCCTTTGATCTTAGAATTTTAGTTATGTTACGAAATTGTCAAATTTAATATATTATTTTAGTTTTTCAGGAAAAAAATTATTTAGTTTTAAGCAATATAATTATGAAAATTATGAACTTTTTATATAGTAATTCTCAAGATTTATTGTATTCAAAAGTTAATTATCACATCCATTTTAAATTAAAAATATTTCATATCGACTTTGAAATTTCATACTTGATCAATTGATCTTATTACTAATATTTCCGAACGGATGAAGTATCTATCATATTAGGTTCAACATAGAGACATTTATCCTTCTAAAGAAAATAGTATGGGTACCAAAGCTCAAATGCCAAACTGAGTGAAATTCATGAAGGAGATTCTATCAAGAAAGAAGAAGCTTAAAGACTTTGAAATCGTTACACTCACAGAGGAATGTAGTGCAATTCTGCAGAAAAAACTACCACCCAAACTCAGAGATCCGGGTAGCTTTACAATACCTTGTACCATTGGAAAAAAATTCTTCGAAAAAGCTTTGTGCGATTTAGGGGCTAGTATTAATTTGATGTCGTTATCAATTTACGAACAGTTGGTCTAAAGGAAGTTAAGCCAACTAATGTCACTCCATAACTAGCAAATCGATCATTGACTTACCCAATGAGGATAGTGGAGCACATATTGGTAAAGGTCGACAAGTTTATTTTTCCGACGGACTTTATAATGTTGGATTTTGAAAAAGATAAATAAATTCCAATCATTCTTGGGCATCCATTTTTGACTACAGGTAGAACTCTAATATATGTACAAAAAGGAGAATTAACTATGGGGGTTCACGACCAAGAAGTGACATTCAACGTCTTTAAAGGCATGAAATTCCAAAAGAAGGTTGAAGAATGCTTCAAGATAGATTGGTTTGAGGTAACAGTGGATGAAGTTTTTGAAAAGAGTTTGAGAAAGGATCCACTGGAAACGGCATTGACTAATTCGAAAGCGGCAAATTTTTTGACTTTACTTAAGTGTCTGAAATTGTTGAATGCAACACCACCATATTTTCAATTTACAAAAATGTATGAGTCTTTAGATCGAGAAGAGAAGCCAACCACCTGTGCTAAGACGTCAATAGAAGTGCCACCAGTTTTGGAGTTAAATCTATTATCGAAGCATCAACGGTATTCATATTTGGGTGAGTCTTTTACTCTACCAGTTATTATCTCGGTGATAGGAATAAATTATACGATATTTTTATGCCATAATACTTAGTTTTTATATTTATTGTGTGGTTAAATGTTTAATTATTTAGTATATTTTGGTTTTAATAGGTTTTATGGGATTTTAGTTAATTTATGTTAATTTAGGTAATTTTATAGTATTTTTATATTTATTTTTATTTACGTGTTTTTATGTATTTTTAGTATTTTAGGTATTTTATTTATTATTATGTGTTTTTAGGATTTTTAGTATCTTTATATTTTATTTTGTAGGAAAAATAAAGCTTGGGGGCAAATCCGGAAAAAACGCAAAAGTTTGATGGCAGTATGGTAATTAACCAGCGCTGATGGCAAAATCGTAATTAAATCAAAAATGTGACCGGTGGCATTATCGTAATTTCAGCATTATGGCTTACCGCGCAATGCGCGCGGACTGATGAACGAAGAAGTAACGGAACGACGCCGTTTCACCAGGAAGAAGAAAACACTTCGCGCAATGCGCGCAAGGTTACGAATCATCCGCCCGAACCGGACGACGTCGTTTGCTGTCTGGGCGGAAAAGAAAACACGCGCGCCATGCGCGCGGGCGGAAGAGAGGCTAACGTCAGCTTCCGCGTTGACTTGGTCAACTAGCGCGTGTAAGGGGCGTTTGGTTGCGCGGAATTGCTGGGAAATCAGATTTTTCGGGTTTTTTGGGATTTTTGCTACTTTTTGATTCCAAATTGGATTTTAATTCCAACTAGGGTTAGAATAATAATTATTTTTATTTTTAATTGTAAATCCTATTAGGGTTTGAACAAGTTAGAGGCCTATAAATAGAGGGTCAAGCTCTCCCATTATTCATTGTAAGTTTTTAGGAGTTCTTTCTTCTACTTTCTTGGAGAGAGCTTTTCAACTATTGGAGATTATTTTGAAGAATGTCGGGCTAAGTTTTTATTTTCAGTTCTAAAGGGATGTTGAACCTTATTTTTAATTAATGTTTTAATTAAGTTTTATTATATATTCCTTCATGCATGAGATTTATTTTGATGATCTGTTTTAATTGATTAGATGATATTTATTTGATTAATTTGATTTGGCCAGTTGAATTAATTAAGTTTTTGTCATATGCTAGATTAAGATTTGATATTAAGCAAACGATATTTTATCTGATCATAAGTAGCAATTAATAATATTTGATTGTGGACAAACTTTTGAATATTATTATGATTATCAAGATGGCAAGTTAAATGGTCCACAATGTTGAGATTGTTGCTTAGAATAATCTAATTCTCTAATTTTTAATGCAACTGTTATATTAAATCTAGACTGATAGTTCTAGGTTGTATGATAGTTAGGGTCTTTTGTGAGCGATTGCTGCATTAGATTTATAATTTAAAGAGGATTTCGGGTAGCTTGGCGATTGTCAGTTATCTAGGATTATTAATTTCAATTGAAGGAAGAGATAATAATAACTTGATTAATTTGTTGATTAAAAGAAGGGGATACTGAACTAAGGAACTGAAGTTTGTTTTAATATTATTCAGTTTTATTTGTTTGTTTGAATTTTAATTAGTTAATAATTAATTCCAAACCCCCCATTTAATTAGATATTTTTGAAAACATTAGATTTATTAAAACAATTCACTCTCTGTGGGTTCGACTCTTACTTTCACTGCTACATTAATATTTTTCAAAGTAATGTTTTATTTTTGGTTGCTTGCGACAGCTTCCCACTCGGCATCACTCGATAAATTACAAAAAGAAAAATTATTAAGAATGTTGCGAGAGTTCAAAACTGCAATCGGTTGGTCTAGAGCTGATATAAAGGCAATTAGTTCGTCGATATGAATGCACAAGATTCTGTTAAAGGATAACGCAAAATCAGTGATAGAATAACAAAGAAGGCTAAATCCAATCACGAAGAAAGTTGTGAAGAAAGAAATTATTAAGTGGTTGGATGCGAGTATCATCTACCCCATATCGGATAGTGCATGGGTGAGTCCGATGAAATGAGTACTGAATAAGGACAGCATGACAGTGGATTTGGAATGTTTTGATGTTGTGTACTGGTGGAGGCTCCTCCATTATTTCCTTGAGCAACAACAGCAATAAAACTACGTGGAATCACCATTTTCAATGATATAATGAATCAAAGAACAAACTAGTGGAAAACTATTGTAATTCAATAGAATTTGATGAGACATTTATGAAATACTCGGTTAAAAATGCTCTGATACCATGCTAACTTTCACATAATCAATCAGAAGTAATATTTGCAATCACAAGAGATAGGGAAGAGTTACTCAAATGCAAAAATGTATATTCTGGAAATCTTACAACAGTACACTTATTTAATTCTAAAGTTACTAATATATATTTATACTATCAAGCTTAAGACAACCACACTAGTTAACTATAGTGATATACTAACTATGGTTCTAACCAACTACAATATAAAATGACAGCTCATATATTTCCATAAAGCATGTGCTCATTTTGTCCCCAACTGTGTTTATCATCGGATGCTGTTAGATTGGTACAATTCCACTACTGATGCTTGAACTGTTGTTGAAATGGTATATTTACTACATTTAGGACCCTGAGCTAAACTAGAAGATGCATTATGTGGCTTAATAAACTGGATTTGGATGGAGTGATTGAGAGATTATTAAAAGGGAGGAAGAACGGAGGGAACAAAAATTAGCTGGCAGTCTAAGATCCACCTACTTTACATCATCGCCAAATATGTCTTCCTCGGCTATCCTAACCACTTGGAACTCGAGGCTCCCATTAACATTTGCGGTCAGTTATGAATCTCTTTTTACACTAATGCTTCATCATCTATCACCATTCTTTTTTTTTTCTTAGTTGGCAAAAACTAAGCGCTTTTAATCCATTTTTGTTTTCTTTTTGTTATAATATTTACATTGTGCCTCTTTCTTTGCTCCCTGTTTAGATCACATGTTGTTCAATTTAATGAATAAGAGAATATCACATGCCACCATAAAAATCGATGTTGACGTATCCCATTTTCATAGAAAAGTAAGAAATATTCTTTTCAAAGATGTCAAACGGTCTTGCCTTTGATCATTTGTTTTCCATATATGTTGGTTATACATGTATACGTATACATATATGTGCGTGAGTGTGTGTGTATATATATATATATATATATATATATATATATATATATATATATGATGTAAGTAATGGTTAGAGTTGTATATTTTCTGTTAGCAGGGGACATACATGGACAATATCCAGACCTCCTAAGTTTATTAGACTATAGTGGCTTTCCTCTAGACTCCAACTACCTCTTCCTTAGGGATTATGTAGACAGAGAAAAATAAAGTATAGAGACAATATGCCTTCACCTTGTTTACAAGATCAAATTCCCTGATAACTTCTTTCTTCTCTAGGGAAACCACGAATGCGCTTCTGTCTACATAATCTATGGATTTTATGATGAGTGTTTATCGCTTTAGCGTTAATCGAGCTTTTTTAAATAAGGTTTCTGACCTAAGTTCACCTTTGAACTCTGTTTATCATCCATTATATCTTCATAACAATGATAATCCTAGACTAATAATAATTTCTAATAAACTACTTGGAACGAAAAATTTTGCTTCATGGAAAAGGTCTATACAGATTGTTCTTTCAGCTAAAAATAAGCTTGTAATTGTCAATGGAATGTATGTAAAACCAGATAATGATTCACCTTTATATCCACACTGGGCTAGGGTAAATGATATGGTGATTTCTTGGATACTTAATACTGTGTCTCTATAGATAGGTGACAGTATGAGCTATGTCAGTCTGGCTTCACATGTGTAAAGAATTGGAAGATATGTTTTCTAGTGTGGATGGCCATAGATTTTAGCAATTACAGAAAGACCTACATTCAGTGGAACAAGATGATAAATCAGTTAAGTTGTATTTTCATAAATTGAAAGGTTATTGGGATGAATATGCAGCTTTAGAACCACCAGTTGAATATACATATGGGGCTCATCAAATTATAGAAGAAAATGAAGGAAGAAGGAAATTGTTGCAGTTTTTATTAGGTCTTCATGACAGTTTTACAACTGCTAGAGGATAAATACTCGTGACAAATCCTTTACTGATGTTAATCATGAATATTCACTCATTAAGCAGGATGAGAGGCAAAAATAAGGTTATCTTACTAAAAATAATAGTAGCAATTTTTATGTGAGCAATAGTAGTGCACATCTGATTAATAAAACATATGTTCCTAGTTATGGATTTGTACTTCTGGGAAACCACCAGTCCAGTCTTCTAAATCTTTTGGGAATGAACTCAAGTGTACACAGTGTAGCAAAACAAATCACACTGTGGAAAAATATTTTTAGATCATTGGTTTTCCTCTTGATCATCCTACTAATCCTACAAATAGAAATAAACAGAAGTTTTTTTAATAAAGGTGCTAGATACCCAATCAACATGGGTTTTAGTAAATTTGGTAACATTTTTGGTTCTAAGCCTGGTCCATAATAATATCATCAAAACAAATATGATCTTAATAAGAATATTACATGTTTTAGGAAACCAAACTATACAAGAGCACAGGCAAACTTTTCTGTAATATCAGAAAATGATACAAAACAAAATGAGTTGACTCAAGCACCTTCTATTAAGCAATTTCAGCAGCTAAAATCTCAAATGGATCATATGATGGTACTTCTATCCAAAGGTAATCAGTCACAGTTGGGTTTTTCTCCTGAATATCACATTTCAGGAATAATAAGTTCATTTTTTACATCTTCAAGTCAAAATACACCATTGGATCGTAGACGTAGGTGCTATAGATCATATATATTATAATCTTAATATGTTGCATTCCTTGACAAATGTTTCCTAACCTTTGTTTGTTTTCTTACCAACTAGCACTCAAATTAAAATAACCCAAATAGGTTCAATTATTTTAACACCAACACTTATTCTTCTCAATGTATTTTATATCTTAAGCTTTCACTTCAATCTACTCTCAGTTAGCAAGTTGACAAAAGAATCTAATTGTGGAGTTTCATTTTTTCCTACACAATGTATTTTTCAAGACCTGACCAAGAAGACAACACCGGTAGTTGGTGAGGCAAGAAATGGCTTATATGAACTTTATATTCCACACATAACAAACAATACCATGACTTGTAATGTTGTTTCTTCTTTTGTTTCAAATAAAATTGATGATAAAACTTGGTATCATAGACTAGATCCTGTTTCTTATCGTATATTGAATAAAATGTCTTATATTTAAGTACCTCATTCCTATATTCCACTATATACAATATGTCCTCTTGCTGAACAACACAGGTTAGCTTTCCCTATTAGCACATATAAATCAAAATCTGTTTTTGATTTAATACATTGTGACTTGTAGGGTCCCTATAGAGTATAAACAAACACAGGTTGCAAGTATTTCTTAACTATTGTAGATGATTTTAGTTGAGCAACATGGACCTTTCTCATGCTTGCTAAGCATCATGTTTTTTCTTTGCTTACTAAATTCCTATTCCAACAATCAGTTTTCCAAATATGTGAAAATCCTTAAAAAGTGACAATGGTACAGAGTTTTTCAATGATAAACTGATTACTTTAGTTGATTCTCATGGTATCTAACATTATAGTTCTTGTGTTAAACCACCACAACAAAATGGTGTGGTGGAGAGAAAACATAGACATTTATTAGAAATGGCTAAAGCTTTCAAATTATAAGTTGGTCTCCCTATTAAATTCTGAGGGGAATGCATTTTGACAGCCACTTATTTGATTAACATATTTCCTACACCTCTTTTACAAAATAAATCACCTTGTGAAATTCTACATTCTAAACCTCCTTATGATCATTTGAGGTATTTTGGTTGTTTATGTTATACATCCATTCATGACACAGATAAATATATACAGAGAGCTATTCAGTGTATATTTGTAGGATATCTTCATGGTCAAAAAGGTTATAAGATTTTCAGTCTTGATACTAAGACTACCTTTGTTTCTAGAGATGTCATTTTTCATGAATCAATTTTTCCATATTTGTCTAATTCCTCACAATCAACTCCTGTTTCATAATCTACTGATTTTTCCATTTCATTGGATTCTACTAATCATTTATCTACAGCACTCATACATCCTATTTTCCAATCTATTTATTTTTCATCTAATCTTACTTTTGATATATTTCCATCTAATTCTGGCTCTTCTTCTAGTTCACTTATTTCCATATCTCACTCACCTTCACAGGCTCCTAAACAGTCCACCAGACTGAAAACACAACCTATATGGTGGAAGGATTATGATGTTCATATCAAAAAACCTGTTTCCACATCACAATCAGTTGTTACCTTCCAGGTAATTATTCCCTCTAAATATCATCTTACTAATTTTATATCTTATAAAGCTTTCGCTAATGCACATCAAGATTTTATTATCTCCACTCTCAACTCTATCCAAGAACCTGCCACTTCTAAACAAGTTGTTACTGATCCTAATTGGATTGATGCTATAAATAAAGAATTGTGTGCCTTGGAACAAAATCACATTTGGACTTTGGTAAAGTTACCCTTACATAATAAGCAAATTGAATGTAAATGTGTATATAAGATCAAGTATATGCTGATGGATCCATTGAGAGATACAAAGCTCGTTTGGTTGCAAAAGGTTACACACAAACTGAAGGCATTGACTTCCATGATACTTTTGCTTGAGTAGCTAAAATGAATATAATCATAACATTACTTGCTCTAGTAGCTGCTAAACAATGGCCTATTCATCAATTGGATATTAACAATGCCTTCCTACATGGAGACTTGGATGAAGAAGTCTACATGACATTACCTCAAGGCTATGACAAACCAGTCCATCCCAATATTATTTGTAAACTCGAAAAATCTTTATATGGCTTAAAGCAGGCTTCTCGGTAATGTTTTGCTAAATTAACTTCAGCCTTACTTAATCTGGGTTACAAACAGTCTTTAGCTGATTACACGTTGTTTACACTAGTGCATGGTTCCAAATTCATTATTGTGCTTATCTATGTGGATGACGTCCTGCTTGTTGGTAATGACGAAGATACTATTAATTCCCTTAAGCACTTTCTTGATGCTACATTTAGTATTAAGAATTGGGGACATATCAAATACTACTTGGGATTAAAGATCACCATATCTGATAAAGGTATGTTCTTATGTCAAAGAAAATATACATTAGATCTTTTATCTGATGCAGATTTACTTGATGCCAAGCCTTTAACCATTCCCTTGGATCAACATGCTTGGTTAAATGATAAAGATGGAGAACTTCTTTTTGATCCCTCTTAGTGTTGAAGTATTATTGGTAAACTGTTGTATTTGACAGTTTTTAGGCCTGATATTTCCTTCTCAGTGCAACTCTTAAGTCAATTCATGCAATCTCCTTGAACTCCTCACTTAAAGGATGCATTCAGAGTTCATAGATATTTGAAAGGAACAACAGGTCAAGGTCTTTTATTTCCCAATAATTATCCTTTGAACTTAACAGGTTATTGTGATAGTGACTAGGGAACATGTTCCATTACAAAGCCATCTATTACTGGATACAGTATCTTTCTTGGTTCTTCCTTGATCTTATGGCATTTTAAGAAGCAATCAGTGGTTTCCCGTAGCACAACCGAGGAAGAATATCGAGCTTTAACAGCTACTACTTGTGAGTTATTGTGGCTTTCCTTTTTACTTCCTGACTTACAAGTTGATGTTCCTCTTCCTGTTACTATCTTTTGTGATAATGAGGCAACCATCAACATTGCATCTAACCCCATTCAACATTCTAGGACCAAACACATTGAACTGAATTGTCATTTTATTCAAGAAAAGATTTAAGCTGGGTTTCTTGTTCCTAAATATATTTCTACCTACTATCAATTGGCAGATATTTTCACCAAATCCTTAAGGAAATTATGTCACTGGTTTATCGTGTCCAAACTGCAGGTGCCCAATCCTTGTGCCCCTCCAACTTGTGGGGGGAATATTAAGCCACATAATGCAGCTTCTAGTTCAGCTCAGGTACTAAATGCAGTAAATAAATAATTTCAACAACAGTTAAGCATTAGTGGTGGAAATGTACTGATCTAACAACATCTGATGAGAAACACAGTTGGCGATAAAATGAGCACGTGCTTTATGGAAATATATGCGCTGTCATTTTATAATGCAGTTAGTACATAACTATAGTTTACTATTGTGGTTAGGTTAAGCCTAGTATAAATATATATCAGTAGCTTTAGAATTAAGCAAGTGTAGTGTTGTAAGATTTCCAAAATATATATTTCCGCATTCGAGCAACTCTTCTATCTCTTGTGATTGCAAGTATTACTTATGCCTGATTTTGTGAAAGTACAGTCCTTGTCCTTCCATTCCCACAACCCCTACAAAGCACCGCCCTTTCTCTAATGATGGATTAATCTCCTTTCCTTTCACCTTGGTTGATGATTACTGTAATTTTTCATTTTATTAACAAAGAAAAAGAAATTTACCCGAAAAATAACTAATCTCTTATCACTACATTTACTATTATTCTTTTTTCAAAAGAAACTACGAAAAAAACCCTGAGGAAGTAATTTCAAACACAATAAGCTAGAACAAAAAATATTTGGTGCGTGCGGGCGTGCTTGTTAACTGAAAGTTGCATGGAAAGGTTAGGCCTACATTTGGCAACTGAAATTTCTGTTAAAATATACGAGGGTAGGGTCGAGTGGCAGGGTGAGGGGGGAGAGAAGAATCAACCCAACCATCAATATGATGACTACTTGCCAATCATTTAGATTCGAAAAGTAAACACCTATCCATCCTCCATATGACTACTATGTGGAATACTGGTTACCACATTTAATTATTTGAACTCCATTAATAAGTGATGGGCATATATTTTATATATTTATTTCTTTTAAAAATAGATTTATTAGTTAATTTTATATTTATTTTATTTTAAGTAGATTTATTTTGGTGAACAAGTGCTGAAAATTTTAAAAGCCCAATATTAAAAAATAATAATATTCCTTGCTTAATTTGATTGTTTAATATGTGCACCAAATTCTAGTTATTTTGTTTTTACTATTTAAGAGTTCCATTCCTACTAGAATTTGACCCATTACGTGTTATGCTTAGATGGATAATATTAATTTGATGGCAAATTACATTGTTATCATTACTTGGACTCATTGTCCCTTGATAACAGGATACTTGCTATTGAAGCTCCAGCCTCCAGGATAAGGAAGAAAAGTCAAAAAAAGATAAAATAAAGGGGGAGTTGGTAGGAGAAAAAGAAGTTGATGAGAAGATTATAAAAAGTAGTAAAGCTACAGCAGATTAAACCCATCAAAGCAATGCGGCAGTTTTGGAGTGCTTCGGTGCGACTGCAAAAGCAGATCGAGAGCAAGAAAAAATAACAGATCGGCATCACAGTGAAGCAAGAAAGCAGCAGCAGTGCACCGCAACAAAACATCACCAGCAGCTGGGTTATGAATTAAAGAAACAACAACTTATGTGACACAGTTCAACGTGAGCGGCTTGGGAGCAGTGCAGGACGGCAACTTAGCAGTGAAGCAACATGGTTTATTACTTTTTAATCTTTGCTGTTAATTTTATCATATACTGGTAAAATAAATTCTGAGGTGTAGGATGAAACAATATTAATTATGTATGATTGAAAATTTATTATTAATTCTTAAATTAGTTTTAATGTTTTAAAATTCTTATTTATTTATTGAGTTGAATTAAATTGTTTCATTCATAATGCCATGTATTTTGAATAGTTACAATTAATTTAATTTAATCCAGGTTGCGATTTAAACATTTTAATTAAGAACTTATATTATTTATTTTTCAAAACAGTGGATACATATAATGCTTTGGTCTTATACATTAAGCCTTGAAAAATAAAAATTTATAAAAAAAATATATTTTTATGAACTTAAATGAAAAACTTTGAGAAAGCATTGAATTGATTTTTAAATTGCTACTCCGAATTAATAATGAATATTAAGACAAACATAGTTAATATTGTAAATTTCGAACCTCAGAACTTTTCTTCATTAATTAAAAGTTAGTTATTTAATTAGTTTTGATTCTCATTACATGTTTACTTAGTTTTAATTTTAATTATTTCAACAATCACTTTTTGTTAACTAGTTTAGAATTAGATTTAATTTAGATTTAATTAATAATTCAATAATCCTCGTGAGATTGACCTCGTATTTTGCATAAAACTATTTTACAATAGATTTTTGCGGTTGCTAGTATTTTTACAAAATTTAAGCACAACAAATTTTTTGCGCCGTTGCCGAGGATTATTAAAAATATTAATTAATTTAAATTTTGTTTAATTTTTCTACTAGTTTTAGTTTAGTTTATTATTTAGAAACTAATTATTGCATTCACGCATTCACACAATTAAAGCACATTTTGCTTAGGTTTTTATTTTATTTTTATAAACTGTGGTGATTGCTGGAGGATTAAGTTACGTTGAATTTCTCCTTTTTCACATAATTTTAGGACATTTTATGTGTTTACAGTTTTTATTTTAATTGCGCATTTTTAATTTTAATCTAACCTGAAGGGCAAAAACCCATAACAAGATAATGTGGGGATTTCATCACGCTTCTTTGGTCCACAAACAACCACACTTTACATAACCGATAAAATCAAATCAAATAGACGTTGGCCCCTAGGACTCTCAAGCTCAATTAGGATAAGTGACTCTAAGAGGAGTCTAAATTTTAAGTTAATCAAACTACTGGTGTCTAGGCAAGTGGTTCAAAAGGTAAATGTCTAAAGAACACATGGTTACTTAATTAGTCACCGTACTTACGGAGAAACTCTCCCGTTCTTACACTTACCTAGCTAGTGGTTGATTAATTTTGAATTTGGTGGACCTTAAAAAAAAACTTAGAACAGTTAGGAGCTGTCTAGATTTTATTTAGGTTGACCTTAGAAATAGTTTTATTTTGTTTTATTTTATTTTTAATTTATTTTCTTTCATTTGTCTTTGTGTGCTTATTTGCTCACATAATTAGGAAAAATAATTTTAAAATGGTCGATGGCAATGATAACAATGAAGTAGTGGAGCCCTAAGCATGTGAGGAGAGATCACTTAGACATATGTACAACCTTTCAATTTTAAAATTTTTCAGATTATCTATGAGGCTTCGTCTATTTCCATTTTCTCTACAAGATAGGGCTAAAGCAAGGTTGAACTCACTTCCTTTTAATTCAATCAATAGTTGGGACCAATTAATTAGTAAATTCTTGTCAAAAATTTTCCCAATGTGTAAAACAAATGCCCTTAGAAAAGAAATTGCAGATTTTTGTCAAACCGATGGTGAACAATTTTATTTGTGTTGGGAGAGATTTAAGGACTTACTTTTAATGTGTCCACACCATTGGTTTCGAATTATGAAGATTCGTACAATATTTTTATAACGCTTTGAGCATGTCAAATCGTCACATGATTAAGTTTATAAATAATGGAGAATTCTTGAATTTAAGTACCACTAATGCCTGGCGATTTCTTAAAACCTTGTCCGAAAATTCTCAGCAATGGAATTTTTCTAATGAGAAGGAAAAGCCTAGGAAAGGGGGTTATATGAGGTAGGAGATTATTTTGATGTAGGAAATGCCTTAGGAAACCTTACTAAGGAGGTAGAAGCCCTAGCATTGAGCCAAACTATGAATTCCGCGATGAGCGCTAGGAATGAGGGGTGTGCATCGTTTGTCAATTCACCTTATACCTCTCCAGAGAGATATGTTGACCAAACAAATGCTCTAAATTTTTATAGGAGATCATCTGATAGTCCATTTTTTATCACATACAACCCTAATTAGAGGAATCACCCAAACTTATCTTTGAGGCCAAACCAGTCTCTAGTGAATTATAGAGGGCAAGAATTTGTAGCCCCAAATCCATCACATCCTCCAGGTTTCCAATCACAATCTCAATTTGTTGCCCCTCAAAGAAAACCTTCCTTAGAAAACACTTTGTAACAATTTATGCAAACCATTTATCAGTCTTTTATTGGTACCCAGCAGTCTATCTTGAAGCTTGAAACTCAAATGGGGCAATTAGCCATCGCCTTAGGCGAGAGAGAGAAAGGGAAGCTTTCTAGTCAACCCGTTCCTAACCCCAAAGGTCAATATGAAGTCACCAATCCAGATAGGAGTATTGAAGAAACGAAGTTCATCACTACCCTTAGGTCTGGTCGGAAAGTAGATAATCATGCAAATGGGTCTAGTGAGCAGAAAATAGAAGAGAAACCTACTCCTAAGGAATCAAAAGAGCCTGATACACCTACTGCACCCTATGTCCCTAAGGCTCATTTTCCACAGAGACTTGACCCGATAAAGAAAGGCACACCATACAATGATATTTTAGAAGTGTTTAAGTAAGTTCGCATAAACATTCCATTTCTTAATGCCATTCAGCAAGTGCCCTCTTATGTTAAATTCTTAAAAGATCTATGTACTGTGAAAAGGAAAACAAATGTCCCTAAAACAGCATGGTTGACCGAGAAAGTTAGTTCCATAATCCAAATGAAAACTCCTGTCAAGTATAAGGATTCCGGATGTCCTACCATTTCTTGTGTTATGACCATGTGATCGATATTCAATAGGGCCTTACTTGATTTAGGTGTAAGTGTCAATTTATTTTCATAATCCGTGTATGCGCAATTAGGATTAGGAGAACTTAAACCCGCTTCTATGAGACTTCAGCTAACTGATAGGTCTGTCAAGGTTCCTAGGGGTATCATAGAGGATGTCTTGATTAAGGTTAATAACTTTTACTTACCCATTGACTTTATTGTCATAGATACTTAACCTGTGGATAATGTTAATGCTTAGATACCTGTGATTTTAGGGCGACCTTTCTTAGTAACCTTCAACGCAGTAATCAATTATCGCAATGGAATTATGAAATTGTCTTTTGGGAATATGACTGTAGAACTCAATGTGTTCAGTGTTTGTCAACAACCTCCTGATCATGATGACCTATGCGAGGTTAATTTTATTGAGAGTGTTGTCCATAATTCTGTTAGGCAGTTACCCTATAATGATCCGTTAGAAAGATGTTTAGCTTATTTTGGCATGAATTTTGATGATGATATTATAATCAGTGAGGTGAACTCTTTATTAGAATCTGCCTCATTAATGAATACTGTCAAATAGAAAGATAAAATTAAACATCTCCCACGTTTTGAATCCATACCTCTTTTAGAACTGACGCTCCAACCCATGATCCAAGAGTTGTCTATGACTGAAGTGATGAATGAAAATAAATTTATAATTGTAGATGACCCAATAGGCTTTTTCTTTAATCATCTTGACCAAAATTGGGATGAGTCTGAATACTTAGATAAGGTTAATGAGTTGTTGAGGTCCACTATATATGAGTCAACAACATGTGAACATGCATTTGAACCAATTCTTTTATGTTTTGACAATATAAGTAAAAAAAATCTTGAGGTTGATGCTAAACATAACTGTGATGAAAATTTTGACCATTTTCAATTGCCTAGACCTCCTGAAAATCATGACAAACTCACAGTCATTTTCCCGTTTGCATCACTATTTTATAGTTGCATGTGTTTTAAGATCTATAAGATATATAAATATGTTCATTTGTTTTCTTTTTCACCATATTTTTTTTAATTGTCTAGTATAGGTTATTTATTTTTAATGTGTCAATTTGTTTTAGTTAGTTAGGTTCATTATTTTATTCTTTGTGAATACTAATTTTCTTATTCATGATTTTGTTGTTTTGTTAGAATACAATACGGAACCAACCAGGTGTGATCTTTTTCTTACTATTTGATATTGTAACTTATTTTCTTTATTTGTAAATTCATACATGTGTATTTTTGGGTAGTATGTAAGGTAACATTGAGGACAATGCACGATTTAGGTATGGAGGAAATTTTTTGCATTTTTGTTAGTTTTGTATTTTTTGTTATTATTTTTCTTCTTTTTAGGAAACTAAAAATTTAAAACAAAATTAAAAAATTAAAAATTTTGTTTAGCTTTTTATGAGTTGGATTAATTCTAATAAGTGTCCGTGGAGTAAAAACATTGAGTAGGGTTGAAAGATTTAAAACTCTTGAACCTTTGATAAGATACAAAATCCTAGTTTGGAACACCATCTTGAATAAAATTAAAATTCATATGCATTTTTGCACTTCACGTTTACACTAAATCTTAGTTGTGAGGTATAAATTATGAGTCAAACAATCTTAAAAAAGAAAAAAAGAAAAAATAATAATGCAGCGAGATAGAGCGTAAAACGCACTCGTTGTAAGAAAAAAAAAGTTAAAAAATAAATAAATATAAATATTGTTTTAATATCCATTGAATAAAAAATCACGCTAAAAAGTATGATAGATATAAGCAGCTTGACTAGTCCATTTTTGTGGCCTTTGTTACTTGAGTTAGTAAGCCCTTAGGGATGTCTTTACACCTAGTGCCTTAAAGTCAACTGGTTTGGAAGTCATTGGTCAAATGCTCATTACACGAGTAACTCTGAAAAGTCTAAGAAAAATAGACATTGCACAAGTTAAGAATAAGAAAAAAAAAATTAAAAAAATAAAAAATAAAAAAAATAAGTTTGCTTGATTTTCATGGTAAAAGTCCATACTAAGAGTTACATCACATACACATACATGCATTTTGTGAAATTAATTTTATGAAGGATGGTGTCTTAAAATGAAGATGAAATATTTTTAATAAGATGAAAGAGTTATTTTGAATTTGCTCTTGTTTATGTGTAATGCTCATGTATGTTTAGAAATTTTATTTCAATTTCATAATTAGTTAAACCCAAAAAGATTTTATTTTGAATTTTGTGGATATATACTGCAAACCCTCACCAGACAAAACTCGTTCACTTTGAGTAACTTTGGAGTTTAAAAACTTGTAGTATATGCTAAATGCTATCGTGTTCCCTACAAAAATAGCTTAGGTTTAATTAGGATTTTATTTTATTTATTTGTTTCATTTTCTTAGTTTTTATTTTGCTTGAGGACTAGCAAAAATCTAGGTTTGGGGGTATTTGATGGGCATATATTTTATAAAAAAAAATTCTTCAAAATAGATTTATTAGTTAATTTTATATTTATTTTATTTTAAGTAGATTTATTTTGATGAACAAATGTTGAAAATTTTAAAAGCCCAATATTAAAAAATAATAATATTCCATGCTTAATTTAATTGTTTAATATGTGCACCAAAGTTTAGTTATTTTGTTTTTACTACTTAAGAGTTTCATTCCTATTAGAATTTGACTCATTACGTGTTATGCTTAGATGGATATTATTAATTTGTTGGCAAGTTACATTGATATTATTACTTGGACTCATTATGCCTTGATAACAAGATACTTGTTGTTGAAGCTCCAGAATAAAGAAGAAAAGTCAGAAAATGATAAAATAAAGGGAGAGTTGGTAGGAGAAAAAGAAGCTGATAAGGACATTATAAAAAGCAGTGAAGCTACAACAGAATAAACCCATCAAAGCGGTGCAGCAGTTTTGGAGTGCTTTGGTGCGGCTGCAAAATTAGATCGAGAGCAGGGAAAAATAACAGATCAGGATCGCAGTGAAGCAACAAAGCAGCAGCAGTGCACCGCAGCAAAGCATCACTAGTAGTTGGGTTATAAATTAAAGAAGCAGCAGCCAGTGTGACGCAATTCAACGTGAGCAGCTTGGGGGCAGTGCAGGGCGGCAACTGGTATGATGTCGCAAGTACCCAAAAATAAAATCTTACTTTTGAAAAATATTAATGTAGTAGTGTAAACAAGAGTCGAACCCACAGAGAATGATTAATTTAATTTTATACTTTTGCAAATAAAAATAGGGGGGTTTTGAATTAAAGAAATAATTTAAATAAAATTAATTAAAATAAATATGCAAGAAATAAATAAGAAGAAAAAACCTTGGTTTAAGTCAACATCCACCATCAAGAATTTACAACTGATCACTAATGTAAGAATAAATCAATTCATATTTTAAATATTCAACGTGGAATAATTACTCCCATTCAAATAATTTTCTTATCCCTCCTTAATTTTAGTTAAGCAGAAACAAGCAATCTAAATAACCCTTACTACTAAATAATCTCAGACAAGCGCTAAAGATTTAACCTAGTAGCAGCATAAAGAAATAGAGAGATCGTTGAACTAAACAACACAATCCAAATGTCTGCATTTAATTTAGATGAATATTCTTCCTAAGATAAAATAATCTTTTGATAAGCAAAATAATTATTAATCTTAGTTGCTTCGCAAATTAAAGTGACCAAACAATTACGGATTTGATATTTAATTTAGCAATAGATTTCAACGAATAATAAACTAGTATGCATCCTAGCAATTAAACGAATTAATCATAAAATTAACACAGAAAAATATTCAATACTCAAAATATAAATTGAACAATTAAAATAAATTAGATCTCACAGTGTATAAATCTTGATGGCTTCAATAACTTAAACCAAGAAAAATAAATTAACCACTCATAATAATAAAGAATACTAAATAATAGAAGAGAGAATTTTTATTCTAAGAAAAGTTGTGTCTTACAATGTGTCTCAAGCCCTCTATTTATAGGCTCCATAAACCTCCTAACTTGTCCAAACCCTAATAGGATTTACAATTAAAAATAAAAGAAAAGTAAAATAATTATTTTCCTAACCCTAATTGGAATTAAAATCCCATTTGGAGTCAAAAAAAATAGCAAAATTCGCGAATAATCTGATTTCCCAGCATTTCCGCGTCGCCAAACAGCCCTTTAACTAAGTCAGCCACCGCCAGCCGACCACGCGTTGACAGCTGGCGGCCGCCTTCCGCGCCTGTGAGGTCACCGTGCCCTTCCGCGCATTGCGCGGAAGCCTTTTCCATACGACGTTGTTTCTTCACTCCTTGTCTGCGTTGTCCGCTTCTTCGCGCGCATTGCGCGGAAGTTTTCTATTTCTGGTAAAACGGCGTCGTTTCGTTCCGTGCGCTGAGGCTCCTATACGCGCGCATTGCGCGGTCGGTCTTCCGAAATTACGAAAATGCCATTGAACTTTGCAGAATTTACAGTTTTGTCCCTCAGCTTTATTTTTCCTACAAAAATAATAATTAAAAATAAATAAAAATAATATAAAAATACTAAAAATAATAAAAACACATAATAATTAATAAAACACCTAAAACACTAAAAATAAATAAAAACACATAAATATAAAAAAAAATATAAAAATACTATAAAATTACCTAAATTAACATAAATTAACTAAAATTCTATAAAACCTATTAAAACCAAAATGAGCTAAATAATTAGACATTTAAGCACACAATAAATATAAAAACTAAGTATTAGGGAATAAAAATATCGTATAATTTAACTCTATCAAATACCCCCACACTTAGCTTTTTGCTCGTCCTCGGGCAAAACAAAAATAAAAACTATAAAATATTAAAACTAATAACCAAACAACTTACTTGAGCAACAGATCAATATAAATTTCAACATCAGCCTCAAAGATTTTTTAAATGATAACTCAAAGAAAATTTCAAAATCATGCAAAATCTAGAACTCTAACATATTTATCAATTCTACTTTACTCAAGACCTTTTGTGTGTGTGTGAATCCAAATGTATCAAACTAATCAAAATGCAGATAAGTTTCGGTCATTAATTACCCTATAAAAGATATATAATAAAACTCAATATATTTATTTTTCACATCACTTTCAGTTAATACAGACAATATAATCGGAAGATCAAAAGGTTTTTAATTAATGAAGCACACTAGGATTATCAATATCAATTTATTTTTTTTCAAATATTTTTTCCATGTTTTTTTTTCTTTTAATGGGTGCATTATATGCTCCATCCCATTTTTTTTCTTTGTTCATTTTTTTTTTTCACGGTGAGTGCATTTTATGCTCCATCTCACCAGCGAGTGCGTTTTACGCTCCATCTCGCTTTTTCATGTGTTTATGAGTGAGTGTGTTTTACGCTCCATCTCAACCCACCACAAGATTTTTCTTTTCAATAATAATCCTAGAAAAATTACCTAAATCATCTCTTCCAAATTATATTTTGCCTTATATTTCACTTCAAATAATGATCAAATAAGATATAGAGTTCAAAAATATCTTCCATAAGCATTTAACCATTTAAACTTTCTCTTAATTAAAACTAGCTCAAACAAATGGATATAAGTGCATAAAAATTTAAAAGATCTCAAACAAAGTAAATATCAATAAAAAGTTAAAAATTCAAACTAAGCAAAAATTTATCCTTTTTCCAAGAGTTATTAAATAAAAATCAAAATTTTTATCATTGGCTAAAAATTAAAATCTAATTAACTCATTGCTCAAGTGGCACATCCTAAAAATAAAATAAAAAAATTATCCCATTTTCGTAGAAAACACGGTTACACTTAGCATGTGCAACAAGCCTTTAAACCCCAAGGTTACCCCAAGTGGACGAGTTTTGTCTCGTGAGGGTTTGCAGTGAATTTACCCACAAAATTCAAAATTTCAAAATTTTTAAAATTTCTTCAAAATAAAACATTTTTTATTTTTTATTTTTAAAATATGACCGAAAAATTACAAAAATCCTAACTCTCTTCCCCCACACTTAAAATTTACATTGTCCCCAATGTAAAGTAAAATGCAAAGAAACAGGCAAAAATAACTATAAAAAGAAAAAGGAAAAGAAATGCAAATATGATTTCTTGGGTTGCCTCCCAAGCAGCGCCTTTGTTTATCGTCATTGGCTCGACAGCATGCTTAAACACTACGTTACTCCTTCCTCTTGAATTTTGACAATCTCATCCATCTTTACTCCATTTATCATGGTCTTGTTCAAACTCCCTTGCAGTGGATATGAAGGTGCTACTCCCTCTTCAATGAACATACATTCAAGACGATTAGGGCGAGGCTTCAAATCTGGAATGTAATCCTGCAAAACAAAAGGTAAAGATTTCTTGTTAGGAACTGGTAAGTCAAAATATGGATCATTACCTATTTTTGGAGAACCATTCACAGCCGCAACAGTGTTCTTCAAATCAGCACTCAAGACTAACTCCTCTTTCTCTTTCCCAAAACTCTGACTGCATGTCGTTTTCAATTCACCCTGTCCATCATTTTTAGAAACTTTTGCTGCTAAAGAATCAATCACATCAATAGAGTAAACAGGATTATGACATTTTATGGCATCAAAAATATTAAACTTAACAATTTCGCCATCAAACTCCATTGTCAGTGTACCACTATGAACATCGATCTTAGTTTTGGAAGTCTTTAAGAAAGGTATTCCTAACAAAATAGGAGCATTTTGATCACCGTTTTCCATATCAAGCACATAAAAATCAGCAAGAAAAATTAAATTATCTACTTGCACAAGAACATCCTCTACTATACTCTTAGGATAAGTGTTAGACCTATTAGCCAACTGAATCACAGTACCAGTTCTATTTAAAGGTTCAAGTTGCAAAGAAGCATATATAGAATATGGCATGACATTAATAGATGCTCCTAGATCTAACATAGCCTTTTCAAATCTCGTGTCTCCTATCTTACAAGGGATAGTAAACATTCCTGGATCTTGGCACTTTGTAGGGAGTTTTCTTTGAATTACGGCAGAAACATTTTTTCCTACTTGTACCTTTTCATATCTTTTAAGTGCTTGCTTTCTCTTGTGTGTACACAATTCTTTCAAAAATCTAGCAAAACGAGGTACTTGTTTAATAGCATATAACAATGGAATTTTGACCTCGCATTGATGAAAAGTTTCATATAAGTCTGAGTCTTTCTCGTATGTCCTTTTTTCTGTTAAAGCAAGAGGGAAAGGGGGTACCGGTTTATACTCAGAGAGAGGTGGAAATTTATGCTTAGGGGTACCATTGTTGACTAGAACATTGTCGTCCTCTTGACTGTTGTCTACCTCCTTGTTGTCTACTTCAACTTTGCTTGGCTCTTTTGGTGCAGACTCTGTCTTTGCTGGAGTTTCGATCTCTTTACCGCTTCTCAACGTGATTGCACTAACATTTGCTTTTGGATTCGCCATTGTTTGCGAGGGTACTTTTTCAGAATTTTGCGCCTCCAATCTACTAATGGCACTTGTCATTTGTCCCATCTGTGTAGTTAAATTCTGTATATTTGCCTTCGTTTTCTGTTGAAATTGGAAAGTGTTAGTGCTAAGTTGTGTAATTATATCCTCCAAAGACATATGAGAATCAGATGTTTGGCCATGTTGTTTGTTAGGATATGGCTACTTGTATTGTTGGTAGCTTGAGAAATTTTGAGTCGCAGATGGATTCCCTTGTGGATTTCCATAGCCGAAATTCGAATGATCTCTCCAACCTGAGTTGTACGTGTTCGCGTAAGGTTCATATCTCCTTTGTGGTTGACCAGGAAAACCACCTGCTGCATGCACTTGTTCATAGGACTCCTCTTGAAGAGTGGGGCACATATCCGTCGGATGTCCTACTACCGCACAAATCCCACAAGCCTTCACTTGTTGTGTATTACCTACAGCCATTTGACGAACAACGGAGGTTAGACTATCAATTCGTTGCTCAAGTGAAGAAATATTTACCTCATTAACATTCTTGGATGAAAAATCAAGCCTAGTGCCAAATTGTTGGGAGTTAGCAGCCATGTTTGCAATTAAGTTCCTTGCAGCTTCGGGTGTTTTGTCCACCAAAGCTCCTCCACTGGCAGCATCGATCATGCTCCTATCAGTAGACATGAGTCCTTCATAGAAGTATTGGATGAGGAGTTGCTCGCTGATTTGATGGTGAGGGCAGCTTTCACATAGTTTCTTGAAACGTTCCCAATACTCGTACAGGGATTCTCCATGGTTCTGCCTCACACCACAAATGTTCTTCCTGATATTGGCTGCCCTTGAAGCTGGAAAATATTTCTCCAAGAATAGTCTTTTCATCTATTCCCATGTGGTGATGCTTCCGGAGGGTAGGTAGTAGAGCCAATCCTTAGCCAAATCCTTCAAGGAAAATGGAAAACCTCTTAGATTGATTTGCTCTTCAGTCACTCTAGAATGTTTCAGACTTGTGCACAGCATATGGAATTCCTTTAAATGTTTGTGAGGATCTTCACCTGCAAGGCCATGAAAATTTCGCAATAGATGGATTAGACCTGATTTTAATTCAAAGGAAGTGTTAGCATCTATATTTGGAAAAATTATGCTTAAATGTTGTTGATTCAAATCAGGGGACGCAAGCTCTTTCAAAGTTCGATTCCTAACCATGATTTCCATCTTCAACCTGCACAACTCAAATAAAATATGAAAACTAAAAAAATAAAAAAAAAATTACTAAATTAAATACATATTTACAAAAGCACAAAATTAAATTAAAATCATTCCCCGGCAACGGCGCCAAAATTTGGTGTAATGTCGCAAGCACCCAAAAATAAAATCTTACTTTTGAAAAATATTAATGTAGTAGTGTAAACAAGAGTCAAACCCACAGAGAATGATTAATTTAATTTTATATTTTTGCAAATAAAAATAGGGGGTTTTTGAATTAAAGAAATAATTTAAATAAAATTAATTAAAATAAATATGCAAGAAATAAATAAGAAGAAAAAACCTTGGTTTAAGTCAACATCCACCATCAAGAATTTACAACTGATCACTGATGCAAGAATAAATCAATTCATATTTTAAATATTCAACGTGGAATAATTACTCCCATTCGAATAATTTTCCTATCCCTCCTTAATTTTAGTTAAGCAGAAACAAGCGATCTAAATAACCCTTACTACTAAATAATCTCAGACAAGCGCTAAAGATTTAACCTAGTAGCAGCATAAAGAAATAGAGAGATCGTTGAACTAAACAACACAATCCAAGCGTCTGCATTTAATTTAGATAAATATTCTTCTAAGATAAAATAATCTTTTGATAAGCAAAATAATTATTAATCTTAGTTGCTTCGCAAATTAAAGTGACCAAACAATTACGGATTTGATATTTAATTTAGCAATAGATTTCAACGAATAATAAACTAGTATGCATCCTAGCAATTAAACGAATTAATCATAAAATTAACACAGAAAAATATTCAATACTCAAAATATAAATTGAACAATTAAAATAAATTAGATCTCACAGTGTATAAATCTTGATGGCTTCAATAACTTAAACCAAGAAAAATAAATTAACCACTCATAATAATAAAGAATACTAAATAATAGAAGAGAAAATTTTTATTCTAAGAAAAGTTGTGTCTTACAATGTGTCTCAAGCCCTCTATTTATAGGCTCCATAAACCTCCTAACTTGTCCAAACCCTAATAGGATTTACAATTAAAAATAAAAGAAAAGTAAAATAATTATTTTCCTAACCCTAATTGGAATTAAAATCCCATTTGGAGTCAAAAAAAATAGCAAAATTCGCGAATAATCTGATTTCCCAGCATTTCCGCGTCGCCAAACAGCCCTTTAACTAAGTCAGCCACCGCCAGCCGACCACGCGTTGATAGCTGGCGGCCGCCTTCCGCGCCTGTGAGGTCACCGTGCCCTTCCGCGCATTGCGCGGAAGCCTTTTCCATACGACGTTGTTTCTTCACTCCTTGTCTGCGTTGTCCGCTTCTTCGCGCGCATTGCGCGGAAGTTTTCTATTTCTGGTAAAACGGCGTCGTTTCGTTCCGTGCACTGAGGCTCCTATACGCGCGCATTGCGCGGTCGGTCTTCCGAAATTACGAAAATGCCATTGAACTTTGCAGAATTTACAGTTTTGTCCCTCAGCTTTATTTTTCCTACAAAAATAATAATTAAAAATAAATAAAAATAATATAAAAATACTAAAAATAATAAAAACACATAATAATTAATAAAACACCTAAAACACTAAAAATAAATAAAAACACATAAATAAAAAGAAATATAAAAATACTATAAAATTACCTAAATTAACATAAATTAACTAAAATTCTATAAAACCTATTAAAACCAAAATGAGCTAAATAATTAGACATTTAAGCACACAATAAATATAAAAACTAAGTATTAGGGAATAAAAATATCGTATAATTTAACTCTATCAAATACCCCCATACTTAGCTTTTTGCTCGTCCTCGGGCAAAACAAAAATAAAAACTATAAAATATTAAAACTAATAACCAAACAACTTACTTGAGCAACAGATCAATATAAATTTCAACATCAGCCTCAAAGATTTTTTAAATGATAACTCAAAGAAAATTTCAAAATCATGCAAAATCTAGAACTCTAACATATTTATCAATTCTACTTTACTCAAGACCTTTTGTGTGTGTGTGAATCCAAATGTATCAAACTAATCAAAATGCAGATAAGTTTCGGTCATTAATTACCCTATAAAAGATATATAATAAAACTCAATATATTTATTTTTCACATCACTTTCAGTTAATACAGACAATATAATCGGAAGATCAAAAGGTTTTTAATTAATGAAGCACACTAGGATTATTAATATCAATTTATTTTTTTTCAAATATTTTTTCCATGTTTTTTTTCTTTTAATGGGTGCATTATATGCTCCATCCCATTTTTTTTCTTTGTTCATTTTTTTTTTTCACGGTGAGTGCATTTTATGCTCCATCTCACCAGCGAGTGCGTTTTACGCTCCATCTCGCTTTTTCATGTGTTTATGAGTGAGTGTGTTTTATGCTCCATCTCAACCCACCACAAGATTTTTCTTTTCAATAATAATCCTAGAAAAATTACCTAAATCATCTCTTCCAAATTATATTTTGCCTTATATTTCACTTCAAATAATGATCAAATAAGATATAGAGTTCAAAAATATCTTCCATAAGCATTTAACCATTTAAACTTTCTCTTAATTAAAACTAGCTCAAACCAAATGCCATTGAACTTTGCAGAATTTACAGTTTTGTCCCTCAGCTTTATTTTTCCTACAAAAATAATAATTAAAAATAAATAAAAATAATATAAAAATACTAAAAATAATAAAAACACATAATAATTAATAAAACACCTAAAACACTAAAAATAAATAAAAACACATAAATAAAAAGAAATATAAAAATACTATAAAATTACCTAAATTAACGTAAATTAACTAAAATCCTATAAAACCTATTAAAACCAAAATGAGCTAAATAATTAGACATTTAAGCACACAATAAATATAAAAACTAAGTATTAGAGAATAAAAATATCGTATAATTTAACTCTATCAGCAACTTAGCAGTGTAGCAACATGGTTTATTACTTTTTAATCTCTGTTGTTAATTTTATCATATACTGGTAAAATAAATTCTGAGATGTAAGATGAAACAATATAAATTATGTATGACTGAAAATTTATTATTAATTCTTAAATTGATTTTAATTGTTAAAATTCTTATTTATTGATTGAGTTGAATTAAATTGTTTCATTCTATTTTGAATAATTACATTTAATTTAATTTAATCCGGGTTTCGATTTAAATATTTTAATTAAGAACTTAGATTATTTGTTTTTCAAAACGGTAGATATATATAATGCTCTGATCTTATCCATTAAGCCTTGAAAAATAAGAATTTATAAAATAAAAAAAAAATTATGAACTTAAATTTCTAAATTTTGAGAAAGTATTGAATTAATTTTCAAATTGCTACTCCGAATTAATAATGAATAATAAAACAAACATAATTAATATTGTAAATTCCGAACCTCAAAACTTTTCTTCATTAATTATTTCAACAATCACTTTTTGTTAACTAGATTAGAATTAGATTTAATTAATAATTCAATAATCCTCATAAAATCAACCTTGTATTTTACATAAAACTATTTTACAATAAATTTATACGCTTACGAATATTTTTACAAAATTTAAACACAACAATAAACACTTCCTAAGATCCAGCAACTAAAATTCTACCCTATATAGAATTATACTTTTGAATTTTGATACCCTTAAAAGAATGGATTTTATTTTAACATTATCCTTTAACAAACACTCGGTATTAAAAATATATACATACTTCTTCGAGGCAGATGATTTTAAAGACTACCCTCTCTTTTTCCTTTTGCAAACTGTATTTCTGGCATGAAATTGGAAAATTGTAGTACATAGGACCATATTTTCTTTTCCCTTTTTCACTTCTTAAATAAAGGTCATTAACCCCAGGTAGCAATTGCTGCACAGACCTACTTTGAACAAAGTTGAGACCGTACGAAATGAAACACCCAACAAAAGGACAACACCCATTCAATTCAATATGCCATTTTTACCCACCGTAAATCCAAGAATTAAAAAATCATTATGTAAAATCTCTAGGAATTATTGATGCAAGTAATGAATGAACTACCGACTGAAGACCTCACAAAAGCTTACAAAATGAATACAAGAAGACGATAAGAAATGTCATGAAGTTGAACATGGAAACAATAAGTAGTTCATTTCAAATCACCAAGACGATGACATCCTCATTGACAAAGGAATTTTAAAAGGTAACTTCAGAACTGAGACTTGTCCAAGCTGTTAAAAAAGGGATGATCCAGAGCTGCTTTGGCTGATATCCTGTCAGCTGGATCATATTTAAGCATCTTCTGCAAATATATAATACAGTGCCACTGTATTAATCTCAGAAGTAAGAAAACTGAG